>JAYESA010000016.1:128520116-128872616 GCA_036927795.1 Iris macrosiphon | reverse complement strand
AAAAAATTAAGAATCCAAATTTTTTAAATTAATATGTCAGGACTTAAATTCTAAGACGATATAAAATCCAGAATCTAAACACTAATTAACCCTATAATTTCTCCATTCATATTACTCAGTGGTATAAGTACAATCATAATTTTATGGTAATAACCTACTCCTCCGTTCGGTTAATTTGGTTTCAGCCGAACCGAAATCGTCAAAACCGAATAAATCGAAATTCTAAAAGTCAAAAACCAAAATCGAACCAAAATTAGCCAAAATCGGAACCGAACCGAACCGAACCAAATAGTCAATTCGGTTTGTTTGGTTGGAATATTTCTATTGTCTAATAGGTCGGGTCCAATGTTGAAATAATGGTTAAATTATATTAGAAATTATAATTTTTATACACATATTTGTTGTATTTTAAAATTGCATTCAAAGTTGGATTAGTTGTTAAATTATCAAAGTTGGACTTCAAAACATATACATAGAATTGTTGTTTTTAAAATATACACATTTTTAATCAGAAAATATATATATAATTGAGGGTATTTACAAATTATATAAGTTTTATTCGATTTTCAGTTTGGATCGAAATCGAAACCCAAGACCTAAACCGAAATCGAATAAGAAATTTTAGTATTTTCAAAACCGAAATTGAACCAAATTTTTTTTAAACCGAACCGATATCTTATTCGGTTTGGTTAGGATCGATTTTCGGTCCAAAACATAATAATGATCACCCCTACTCCGTCAAATATAATATTTCCAGAATAGAAGGGAATAAAATTCTCATTGTGATAGTTTAATTACTATTTTTTTTGAATTTTCGACATAACACTAGGGATCCGACGTATCTCTCGGGACTTTGTGCACACTGCATTGTATGTCTTTGGGCCAACTGCCTCCAACTTTCACCATTTTATAAATGAAAGGAATCATACGTCCCACGTAGCTCGATCCGGATCCATTGATCTTCTGTCATCCAGCCATGATCTTATATCTCTCCTCGGTAACCACAAGAGTCACTCGAGTTCGGTATAGTTTAATTACTATGTACGTCCACCTAACAACAATGGCTATATTTTTTAGATTGTCCAAACTAACTCGTCAACATTTGATTCGAATCCGACCAGCTGAAGACCCAAAATAATTCTGACCCAATTTAGATTGGAACCTGACCCTGCTGTAATACGACTCGACCCAAACCCAACACCCAATGCAAACCCGACATGGACCCAAAAACTCAACTTAAACCTGAAAATGATTCGAATAGACTCAAGTAAAACTTGATTCGGATCCCACCCAAACACGAATTGTAGTTGACTAGACCCAAACCTCACACGAAGAAAATTGGACCCAAACTCAATTTGAACCAAAAACATGCAGACCTAATCCAAACTCGATGTGACTTGACTAGACCGAACTCACATGACTTAACCTGGACACAAATTCAACTCTAACCCAATACCAATCAACTTTAGGGAGATAATACATGAGTTCCCAAATTCATTCTACTTCTATCTGTTATTACAACCAGCGTGTAGGACTCGGACTCTTTTGATGAGTGTGAGAGCAATATGTAAACACCCTAATTTTTAAATTGTAATTTAATTATTATTGTAGAAATTTTTATTATTTTTAGTTAATTATAATAAATATTCTTTCATATATTTATATTTTTGTGTATTAAATTAATTATTAAAATAGTGCAAAATTTTTATTTTTGGATGTATAATTAATAATAGAGTATTGTGTCCTTTTTCTGGAATTTATTGGGGTCTAAAATAATTTTTAATGACCATATATATATAAACCAACCCAAACCAACCCAGACCGAACCAACTCAACCAAAACCAACCTAAACCAAACCAAACTAGACCAAACCAAACTGGATCCGGACTCATACCCGCAATCCGCCAATCCGACCCGCATCCCCTACTGCTACAGTAACCCGCTGTAACCCCCGCGCGTCCTATTCCAAACGGCTCCGACCTCTTTTCTTCGGCTCCCCGTAACTTCCACCCCGACACCCTATATAAACCCTAGCTTAGACCATCCCCACCACCATCAACTCCTCTTCAATTCTCGACCATCGTCGCCGCCGTCAGCCGCCGCCGTCAGCCGTCGGACCGCCGCGCGCCGCCGTCGCGAAGATAGGCCACCCAATTCGAGCAGTAACGTGAGGTAAGCTACTTCCCACCCTTGTATCTCTCTACACAGTAATCCAAATGTCAACCCGTCGAATCCTATGTGTCATAACTGCTATTATATATATATATATATATATATATATATATATATATATATATATATATATATATATAGTTAAATTGATGTAAATATCAATGTACAATTTAGCTTTATCTAATTCTTGGATTGAAGATGGGGCTTCATGCATAAAACCAAATCCATGGGAGGGGGGAAGAGAAACCAACAGCAAGCTCTCATGAGTCGCTCACTACATGTCTCCTCCTCCTTTCTTCCTCGTTTCCCATGGGAAACCTGGCTTCACCTCCTTTCACCTCTCATTTCCAATAAACCTAACACTCTCTTACTTATTTTCCATCTCTTTCCCATCTCTTCCCCATCTTCATCTTCTTCAACTCTTCCTTTCTCTCCCTACCTTAAACCTACTGCTACTACTACTATGCATGCTGCTGCTGCTGCTACTGTGCTACTTCTGCTGCTGCTGCTGCTACTGTGCTACTTCTGCTGCTGTAGCTGCCGCGGCTGCTGCTGCTGCCGTCCGCTGCCGCTGCGCCGCCGCCGGACCCGTGCCACCCGCCGCCGAGCTCCGCGCCGCCGTCGCCGGACGCCGCCGGACCCGCGACACCACCGGACTCCTCCTCTCTTAAAACTCCATAAGTCCTCCTCCCTCTTCCCAAAACAAGGTATTTTCTATTCCTTCCCCAATTCTCTTCTAAAATTTATTTAGAATATAATTTAATTTCGAAACTCCTTGGAATAGGGGGAATCAAGTGCAAATTTGAGAACTTTGGAAGAACCCTAGGTTGCTCAAGCAAAGGCAAGTCCTCACCCTTGCTTTCCTTTCATTTTGTTCATTTCCTTTTGGTTAAATTAGGGACTATAGTTAATGAGTATTTTAAGGATGGGAACAAGTTAAAATATAAAAGGATGAGTATATGAACATATACATGATATGACACCTAAGTAGAACACAAAATGGATGCCACAATAATTTATAGATATGTTTATATAAGTATTAAGTAGCTTCATAACTAATTAGTTCGTGTGTGTGTGTGTGTGTGTATATATATATATATATATATATATATATATATATATATATATATAAGTATATATATATATATATATATAAGTATGCATATGACTATATGAACATGGGTGTATGTGTGTTTCTTTTCTACGAAGCATGAGTGTTAGGACATAAGAAAATGTATATTGCACATATTTTAATTTAATAATGCGGTATTAGTCGATATATATATATTGTCGGATTTAATTTATATATATATATATATATATATATATATATATATATATATATATATATAGGGTAAACGGGATATGAGCCATAGTGCTCATATTCCTACATGAGCCATATACATGTGGACCAATAGGAATAGAGTATATTAGTGCACATGGGATGTAGGAGTCTATTCTTATTGGTCCACATGTGCATGGCTCATTTAGAAAAATGAGCACTATGGCTCATATCCCGTTTACCCATATATATATATATATATATATATATATATATATATATATATATATATATATAGAATTATCATCTGATGACGCTAGGGTTAATCCTTTAGAAATTAGCTATGAAGATTATATATTTAGACATGAGAAGTGTAAGAACTATTATGAATATTTATTCAATAATGGATATATATATATATATATATATATATATATATATATATATATATATATATATATATTATAAAATATTATATACTACAAGAATTATACATCATTAAAATGATATATATGCTTAAGGCTATATTTAGTCTAGTTTTGAATAAGTAAATTGAAACTGTATCAATTTATTTTAATTAATTTAATTCTGTCCAGATTTAAATTATACCTAATTTGGTATATCTCGTTATGATTATCTAGTCGGAATGTGTATTTTATATGTACTATACATTAGGGTAACCTCAGTATTTAGTTCTAGCTAAAATTATTATTCCTACTTCATGAAAACTAGTATATAGTACATATAATAAAAATGAATAATTTATTTATATATTAATTTAAGCCTTTAAATAATTAAATACCAAATTATATATAGTTAAACTCTTCTATTTATTATATGCTAAGGATTGTGAATTTAATTGTCTTACTAAGAAAATTGTGGATTGCTTGAAGCTTGTGCAGCATTGGAAGAAAACCATTGCGCAATAACCAAATAAGTAAATAGCTAGCCTGTTAAGGTATGAAAGAAGCCTTCCTATTATGATTTTTTCATATATCTATTGCGTGCGTTACGGTGTTGAGAGTTGCTCCACCGAAGGGGTCGACGAACCCGGGAATGCTACGGATGGTTGCTCCGGGTCGTATATATAAAACTGTTAAGTTTCTGGAAGCCGAAATACAAAGAAAATTTTGCCAAAATTTTTAAGAAATTCGGAAGTTAACCAATATTTCGATATCCAGAAATATTGCCGATATCCCTAACCCTAAACTTTAGTTTATATAATTCTAGTGACAGACCATCGACAACTGTAAATTAACTAGGAGACGATTAACAAGAGTCCATGATACGTAGGATGCGGACACAAGTCACTCAACAAAAATCTAAAAATATAGATTCCTTATAATCTGCTATGTATAAATAATGTTCCTGGAATTTGTGTTTGATAACTTGACACATGCATCCTGGATTAAAAATAAGACGAAAAGCATGTATCTTGTTTTATCCTGGAAATACATTTTTGCATAAATAATAGTAAACGTAAGATACAGAGCAGAAACTTAAATGCAAGATAATAGATTAAGGATTGTTTGTAGATTTAGGCTAAAAATTATTGGGCGGGGGAGAACAATATAAATACCAACTACGAAATTTCGTAACATAATAACAATATATAGCTGATCAGCAGTTAATCTCTTTCGTAAGGCCTTACGAATTGAGTGTGTGAGGCTTAGCTCACTTTCCTGTTTAGGCCCGAGAGAGGCTGGGCCGGATTATAATCCCGTGCCGTCCTGTTCAAGTCACCTGTACATGAATATAAATACACCTATTTCAATTCAAAACCATCGAATAGGTGAATTAAAGAATTAATTTAAGCCCATGAGGGCAGGGCCGGATTCTAAGCATCGTGCCACCAAGTCACAGCCTAATCCCTGGTATACAAGATTGTTGGCGGGAAACTAGTTAAAGTGGTTATTTAAAGGTTTTTCTCCAAATTGCATCATCATTTAGGAAAATTATTTGTGTATTGTAGTAGTTTCATAGGGATTGTATTGCTTGAATTATTAGACACTATAGGAATACTAGTTTAGGAATTGTTCAAGTCATAGACACAATTATATGATTCACCTCTTTATTCCTGTACAAATATTACCTCTTATTTATCTTACTATTATATCTTTTATTTACTTACCGTTCTTGACCGAGGACTTGCTGTCGTTCTGACGACCTAGTATTGTTCACTAGGGAAAGACAAAGTATATGCAGAAATGTTACCTCTTTATAACGTGGACGAGGTCGAGGAATAATTTTCAAATGATTCCAGAAAGTATAGCACCAAAACATTTTTGTAACTGAAACTATGTATATTAAGGAGATGTTATTGTAAGGACTTATTCAGTTGTACTTTAGTTGGAATGTATAACTTCAGTTGTATTAACTAAGTATTTTAGCATGACTTGCATTCTATTCTAAAGATTATACAGACGACAATCGCTGATACGGGTACGGTAGTATTCGTATGGGGCGTAGCCTGGAGATGTAGTTACGTACTCGGCTCACTACATCTTGGGAAGCGGGACGTGACACGTCTTTTAGTGGTGGCCAATGCAGGTCATGCTTTTAGGAAACCTATGTAGGTCCTGAAAGATGAAGAACCTAGGATAAGGTGCAAGTCCAGGTAACATAAAGAAACATATTACAGGATATAGGTTAGGAACTTGTGTAGGTGAAACCTGGATTCCTTAACTATTAGTTAGAGATACCTTAGGATAGGCCGTATCGGTAATTTTAGGAAGGGCTAATAATATTACAAGATTTTATTTGGGATACTTATTGGGTAATACTAACTTGGAGTTCCTTATTGTAGATCATGCCTCGATTTATGCTTTATGCCAGACTGGAAAATAATAGCCACAGTTTAGATAATTATTACCATTTTACAAAAAAAAAATGGCGACTGATGCGTAAATAGATGATAAGGGCCTATGGAGTACACTACGAGATCAAATACCCGGTAGTATCAGATCTCAGTGATGAAAATGAATTATTTTTCAACAGGACAAATTATTATATACTTATTAAGGCTCAACCATTTGAGGATCCAGATCCCAATAGAAATGACTACAATGGAACCTTGGAGGAATGGCAAAATTCTCACCTGGAGGCAACTATCATCAGAATACGGGAGATGATGATTTAGGTAAAGAAAAAAAGGGGGGGGGGGGACAACGGTGAAAGAAGATCTTTTATATACTAGGTATCTTTTTGTAAACAACATATATATATATATATATATATATATATATATATATATATATATATATATAAAAGTTAGGAAGTGTGAAAATGTAAATAGTCTGAATATGTATGTATGCCTATGTGTAAGGTGACTAGTACCCTAGCAGTATATTTTGTATCACATTTTGATTATGAGTGAATGAAATATGCTTCATCGTTATCCTTGTGCCTATATGTTCCACTACAACTCAAAACTCTTAGGATTTACAATATCTTTTCCTTATCCTTGAATCTCAGGACCATTCATGAGAAATTGCATTTGAATTTTTCAGGACAATGTCTAATCATAACCAATCCCATGCTTCATCATCACAAACTCAGTCGGAACCATCTATTAAGGATATGTACAGGTTATTCCAACAGATCCTGTAATCTAACAGCCAGCATGCGGATACGGCTCAAGCCACAACTGCCACAGTGTTGGAACACCTGCGAACATCTGTCAATTCTAGAGATGGTTCATTAAAAGACTTTAGAAACCTAAATCCTCCCAAGTTTAAAGGAACCGAAAGTCCGATCGAAGCCGGACACTGGATTGAACTATAGAAGGGCTGTTAAAGGCAGCAAAAATTAATCCTGAGGACATGGTATCTACGATCCGAATCCAATTGGAAGATATTGTTGAGCACTGGTGGAGTGCATAACACTCAGAGGATTCAAAGGGCAAAATAACTTGGGGTGAATTCAAGAAGAAGTTTGAAGGAAGGTTCTTTCCAAAATCGGCTAAAATCGAGTTAGAATGACAGTTCACTCATTTGAAGCAAGGGAAGCTCACGGTAGATGAGTATGTTGCACAGTTTTTCAGGCTTAGTCGTTTTGCTTCAAGCCTGATAACCGATGAGGAAACTAAGGTATCTAGTTTTCTAGAAGGTCTAGGGAGCCAACTGAAGAGTAGAGTCGTCGCATATCGGTGCCAAACCTATCCAGAGGTGACTGAAGCAACGAGGAGCCAGGAAAGAATGCTAAATGAAGAGCAGCCATTTCGGTCTCAACCTCAGAAGAGGATTCTAGAGATAGGAGTTTCATCCTCAAGGAATCCATGGCAAGGACCGTCCAAACGCTCTCAAGCTGGTACCTTGGGAAGGCCAGTCATTTGTAACTTTTGTCAGAAACCTGGGCACATAAGGAATAATTATAGAAAACTCCTGGGTCTCTGTTTAAAATACGGATCAGATAAATATCAAATTGGCTAGTGTCCACAACAACAAACCTTAGGGCCAATAATGCAAAACCCTCATCAGGAACCAAGACCCACGTTCCGAGAAAATAATATCAGGCATGTACTTCAAGGAAATGGTCCTCGACCTCTGATACAAGCGCCAACACCTCAAGCTATGTTAACTTATGGAAATCAACGAAGACCACCCTTCGCACCCCAAGCCTACCAATTTCAACAAGCTCAGAAAGCAAGACAACCTCAGACTGGAAAGAAGAAGAAGCAGGGGCAGGCATTTATGATGGATGCTGAAGAAACAGAACTAGCCGGAGAAGTAGTAACAGGTACTATCCTAGTTTCAACTTGTCCAACATCAGTATTATTTGATTCTGGGGCAACCCATTCATTTATAGCATCAGCATTTACAGCTCTTCATGAAATCGAATCTCAACCATTGCTTAAGAAATTAAATATTCTTACGGGTAATGACATAGTAGAAGTTAGTCGGGTTTGTAAAGCATGTCCAGTTAAGTTAGGCGGTGGAGCTTTTCGGGTAAGATTATTAGTTTTTCCAATAAACAATTATGATGTAGTACTTGTAATGGATTGGTTGACCAAGACATTAGCAAGCATAGATTGTGGCCAAGGAAAAGTTTTATTCCAACTCAATAATGGAGAATTATATGAATTTGTTCGAGACCAGAAGGAATTTGATGCTAAGGAATTAGAAAAGTTTGAACAACCAGTTTAAGAAAGATTTCACGAACTAGAGGGAGAACAATTCCCAAGGATAGTGGAAAATTTTAAGGATGTATTTCTAGAAGAGTTACCAGGATTACCACCAGATAGAGCAGTAGAATTTTCTATCAATTTTGTGCCTGGAGCAGCAGCTATAGCTAAGAAAATATACCCAATGAACAAAGAAGAATTGGCTGAGCTAAACTGGAGCGGTATTCCGAATCGGCAGATTTGACAAGCAAATAAAATAATCATTATCAAAAGGGTTTATTCAGCCCAGTGCTTCGCCATGGGGTGCACCAGTGCTATTTGTGAAAAAGAAAGACGGGACCCTACGACTGGTAATTGATTATAGAACCTTGAATGAAGTAACAATAAAAAATAAATACCCCTTGCCCAGAATTGATGAACTATTTGATCAATTAGGAGAAGCCAAGGTATTCTCGAAGATTGATTTGAGGTCTGGATATCATCAAGTAAAGGTCAAGAAGGAGGATGTTCAGAAAATAACTTTTATGACTCCTTATGGACATTACGATTTCCTAGTTATGCCATTTGGGGTAACTAACGCTCCTGCTATATTTATGGATCTGATGAATTAGATATTTTATCAATATTGGGATAAATTCGTGATTGTATTCATTGACGACATTCTTATATATTCAAAAAATGAAGAAAGAACATGAAGAGCATCTGAGGGTAATATTGCAAACTCTAAGACATGAGCAATTATATGGCTAAACTCAGTAAATGTGAATTTTGGTTAAATCATATATCATTTTTAGGCCACATTATCAGTGGAGAAGATATTTCCGTTGATCCAAAGAATGTAGAAGCTGTTAAATCCTGGCCAACGCCAAAATCTGTGGCAGAAATTTGAAGTTTCTTGGGATTAGCTGGATACTATAGGAGGTTCGTGAAAAATTTCTCAAGAATCGCAGAACCATTAACTCGACTGACCCGAAAAGAAGAAAGGTTCAATTGGACGAAGAAATGCCAGGCAGCTTTTGATAAGCTAAAGGAAAGATTAATTTCGGCACCCGTACTAGCATTACCGTCGGGATCAGGAGGATACGAGATATATATTGATGCGTCGGGTAAAGGGCTAGGTTGTGTATTAATGCAGCATGGAAGAGTTATAGCCTATGCCTCTCGACAACTGAAGCAACATGAGAGAAATTATCCAACTCACGATTTGGAACTAGCAGCTGTAGTATTTGCACTTAAATTATGGCGACATTACTTATATGGAGAAAGAATCAAGATATATATATATATCACAAAAGTCTGAAATATATATTTGCTCAGAAGAAAATAAATATGAGGCAAAGGAGATGGTTGGAATTACTTAAAGGCTTTGATATGGAATTAGAATATCATCCGAGTAAAACAAATAAAGTAGCAGATGCCTTGAGCAGGAAACCAATGACATTTTTTATGAATACCCCAAAGAAAATTCTTGAAGACTTGAGTAAGATCAAAATCGAAGTAATATATCCAATATCAGAAGGATCATGGGAAAATTTACAAGTATAGTCCTTCCTAGTAGACAGAATCAAGGAAGCCCAACAAAGAGATTCTAAACTTCAGAAAGTATAGAAACAAACAGAAGAAGGATTCCAGACCGGAATAAGAAAGCATCCAGACGGATCGCTGAGATTTAGGGATCGATTGTGTGTTCCCAGTAGAAATCTAAGAACAGAGGTCATGACAGAAGCTCATAACTCTCAATATTCTATCCATCCAGGAAGTACTAAGATGTATAATGATTTAAAACAAAATTTTTGGTGGTATAGAATGAAACGAGATATTGCTAAATTTGTATCCAGATGCCTTGTATGTCAGCAAGTGAAGGTAGAACACCAAAGAATAGTAGGTCTTCTTCAACCCTTACCAATACCTGAATGAAAATGGGAGCATATCACAATGGATTTTGTAACAGGACTACCAAAAACACAAAAGGGTAATAATACTATCTGGGTCATCATAGATAGACTCACTAAATCAGCTCAATTTTTACCATTTCGGGTAGGACAGACAAAAGAAGTATTAGCAGACATGTATATGATATAGATTGTCAGTCAATACGGGGTACCAGTAAGTATAGTTTCAGATAGAGACACCAAGTTTACTTCACATTTCTGGAAAAGTCTGCAGGAGAACCTCGACACCCAGTTAAAATTCAGTTCTGCTTACCATCCCCAGACAAATGGTCAATCGGAAAGAATAATTCAAACTCTAGAAGATATGTTGAGAGCCTGCACATTAGATTTTAGAGGATCATGGGACGATCACTTACATTTGGTAGAATTTTCTTATAATAATAGCTATCATACCAGCATTAAGATGGCACCTTTCGAAGCATTATATGGAAGAAAGTGTAGATCACCAATGTGTTGGACAGATGTAGGAGAAAGGCAGTTACTGGGTCCAGAACTAGTAACACAGACAGTAGATAAGGTCAAAGCAATAAGAAATCATTTGCAAGCAGCCCAAGATAGACAGAAGATGTGGACTGACAAGCATCGAAGGATATTAGAATTTTATCCTGGCGATCATGCATTCTTAAAGATCTCGCCAACCAAAGGGACAATTTAATTTGGAACTAGAGGAAAGCTAAGTCCAAGATATATTAGGCCATTTGATATACTAGAGAAAGTCGAAAGAACTTCTTACAAGCTGGCACTACCCCCAATACTAGAAGGGGTACATAATGTATTTCATGTATCTCAACTCAAAAGATATATACCGGATCCAAGCCATATACTAAATCATTCGAAGATCACTATCGGACTAACTCTACACATCGAGCAACGACCTGTTGGAATCCTGGATCGTAGAGACAAAATACTCCAGAATCGGATCATCCCATTAGTTCGAGTAGCTTGGAACAAGGACTCTCCAGGAGAATCAACTTGGTAAAAGGAAGAAGACATGCGAAACCAGTTCCCATATTTGTTTACTAACCAAGGTTAGCTACCATTTTTAATTTAAAATTTCGAGGACGAAATTTTTTCTAAGGAGGATAGAGTGTCATAACTGCCATTATATTTTTTTTCCAATTCAATTGATATATATATATATATATATATATATATATATATATATATATATATATATATATATATATATATATATATATATATATATATGTATGTATGTATGTATGTATAAATATCTACATAGTTAAATTGATGTAAATATCAATGTACAATTTAGCTTTATCTAATTCTTGGATTAAAGAGGGGGCTTCATGCATAAAACCAAATCCATGGGAGGGAGGAAGAGAAACCAACAACAAGCTCTCATGAGTCACTCACTACATGTCTTCTCCTCCTTTCTTCCTCATTCCCCATGGGAAACCTGGCTTCACCTCCTTTCACCTCCCATTTCCAATAAACCTAACACTCTCTTACTTATTTCCCATCTCTTCCCCATCTTCATCTTCTTCAACTCTTCCTTCCTCTCCCCACCTTAAACCTACTGCTGCTACTAATATGCCTGTTGTTGCTGCTGATACTGTGCTACTTCTGCTGCTGTAGCTGCCGCGGCTGCTGCTGCTGCCGTCCGCTGCCGCTGCGCCACTGCCGGACCCGCGCCACCGGCCGCCGAGCTCCGCGCCGCCGTCGCCGGACGCCACCGCCGGACGCCACCGCCGCCGGACCCGCGATACCACCGGGCTCCTCCTCTCTCAAAACTCCATAACTCCTCCTCCTTCTTCCCCAAAACTTGGTATTTTCTATTCCTTCCCCAATTCTCTTCTAAAATTTATTTAGAATATAATTTACGGTTTAAAAAAAAGTAATATATTTATATATAATTGTAAAAAAAATGAGGAGTTTGGTGTATTTACAGGGAGGAGGAGCACTCGCCAACTGAGTTGATGGGGCCCAGAGTTCGAGAGGAACTCGCCAACTCAGTTGCCGGGCTCTGGGCAGCTTGCCAACTCAGTTGGCGGGCCCCTATCCTCCCCTCCCCCGACGCATCGGAGACCCCCCACCCTGACTCCTCCCCTTCTCGGAGACCCCCCTCCCCTAAACTTCCCCCCCTCCCCTCCCTATAACTACCTCCCAACTCCTCCTCCTCCTCCTCACACCACTTCTCCTCCTCCTCCTCCTCCTACTCACAACATTTCTCCTCCTCCTCCTCCTCCTCCTCATACCTCTCTTCCTCATAGCAATCCCCTTTCATCATATAATCTATATTTTTGGAGATGGCTAACCATAATGACGGTCGTATTCCTGGTGGACCGACTATCCAGTTTATTATTAAGCAACGTGAAGACCACGTTTCTAGTCGGATATTTACTAGCGAGGTAATTTTTGAAATTATAAGTCTCCAAGTTAAGTAATTTATACATAAAATATAATGCATATGTTTTTTATAGTTATACGACCATGATCTTGGTTTACGAGCCCGGATCCATGTACATTGGCGGACCGAAAGGAATTATCGTACGTGGGAGCTAAATTCGGTCCAAAAGGCTTTGGTGGAATCCTTTGGATTCCACTATATAGATCATGTTAGATATTTAATCCATGATCTTCATTTAGTTGTAAGTCTTGCGGAGCGTTGGTGGCCTGAACGCAACACTTTTCAACTCCCATTCGGCGAGATGACGATCACCCTATTTGATGTGGCAAATATACTAGGGTTACCTATTAAAGGTGACGTTATATTTTGATCCGCACTTAAAGGGATCTGATCTGATCATGAGGTATCTCAGTGTTAGCCCTCCATATGGTATAAAAGATGGCAATTTTGTGAAGTTTACATGGCTTCGTGGCAACTTCATGGACCTACATCACACTATTGACGGGGTGGTTGATGTAGATGAAATGCGGGTATATATTTTTATTAGTAATATTTGTTTATGACTTAATTTAGTGTCTATATAACACTTAATATTTTCAGGTCATTCGTTGCACTAGAGCGTATCTGCTCTGTTTATGTGGTGCAATTCTATTTTCCGATGCATCAAAAAATATGGTAAATGTGCAGCTTCTACCATTCTTGGATGATTTGACAAAACCTACTCAGCATGCGTGGGGAGCTGCTACTCTTGCCTTTTTATACGCCAATCTGACAGAATTTGTGAGATCCAATCGCAAGAGTATTTGTGGATGTATTTCACTGATTCAGGTATGAATGAAAGACCTAAAAAAGTTAGAGTAATTTTATACGCAAATTTTGTTTGTACTAATGTCATATTTTTGTTTTATAGTTCTGGTCCTACGAGCACTTCTATATTGGTAGGCCTGTTACTAGCATTCTCAGTGATGTTGGAGTATTTCTAGTTGCTATGCGATGGCCCACAGATGTAGTGGATTATCAACACTACCAATACAGGAGTGTATCACTTTATCGTAGCCAATTTGATACACTGTAGTATCATAAGGTAATTTTTAAATATCTAATAAATATATTTAAATTATTTCAGTTTTGATCGTAGATAAACATCACATCTATTTGATACAATATCTTTAAATAGGTTACCTGGTTACCTTACTCATGTGAAGATGATGCTCCAGAAATCAAGAGGACATCATATTCGTTTACTTTACACAGATCTCATATTATATATGATTCCATTTGTAGGTGTCACACCCCAGTCCCAAAATATCGAGGGACTAGACACGTGGCAATGGCCAGCAGCACGCACCGATGGATAAACCCAATTTAATGGATCCATCGGGGCATACTTAAGCTGTATTACAACAATAATCAGGGTCTACTAATCTCATCCACAGAATGAATATATCAAATATCAACAAAAGGAAAAAACATCATCATCAAGTCACTAGTACATAAATCGGGAAACAACCCGAGAATCAAGTCTGTTACAATTGTTCAAGATCCAAAAATAAAGATATCAACAACAATACTGAGTATGGACAAAGTATATACTCAGAAGATACCGTAGATGTCACTCGACTACTGGATCTGGTACTGCTCCAGTGGCTGCTCCTGTTCCTGCTTCTGCTCCTGCTAATACTCATGTTCCTTGTACCTTGGGGTCGATCTCGTCTGCTAATCCTGGGGACATAATCCGGATCCAGGTCCTCAGGGGACATAGCAAGGTACAGATAATACAAGCCAAAGATAATGCAGTACAACAAATAAATGAAATAATAGGGTAAATATATAACCAGCTAAGTGATATGCAAGATGAGAGCAGCACTAGAACTCAGGCTAAAACTACTACAAGCTCTGTGTCGGGGAGCCGATAACAGTGATATCATGTGGTTTGTCTAGCTCAAAGGGAGAATACGACACCGTCATAATATAATCAACCTGTAGCATGTGTGTCTCTCCCCACCCAATGTAATCAAACGTCTCATGTCCATGACACGCAAGATCAAAACTAATGCAGCAAGTCATAATCTCTATAAATATAATGTCTATGTCAATCCTGCATCCTACACAGAATCACTATGAATATCTCAGGAAGATTCTGTATCATGTATAGTGTCAAGTGTCCTGGGTATAACGTACTTGATAAAGCAAGTACTAGAATGTAAAGGGTCACGATATCCATCTCTAGGTGATATTACACAACCCTGCGTACAGTATTGGCACCCGACTATAATCGGACGCTAAGTAAGTCACACAGTCCTAGGTTAAAGCATGTACAACAAGTATATATGTCAAGAAAATAAGTAGCAAAAGCTGCAGGATTTGGCAAGGTACACTTGCCTGGGGTTCCGGCTCCAATTGTGGCTCTGACTTCAGCGGAATTTGCAGGGAGTACTACAGTTGCTGAAATAAACATCACCATCAGATCCAAAAAATATAAATCAGCTAGAAACGCCTGTCCTTGAGTCCAATTTTGACACAGGGACAAAAATGACAGTTTCTGGTCAAAGCGGGGTCCACATGTGGGCCGCTTTGCACCGAAAAATGTGTCAGGGTCAAAGGTTTCCAAATCTGTCCAACTTAGTGTCAACAGATCAGGAACGATGATACAAACCCAACGGAACTTCCAGAATTGGATTCCGATGAGCCGTTCTTAAAATCGCCCGGCAAGTGGAGCTTGTGGGGCCCACGATACGCGATTTTGTCAACGTTCTCAGAATCGAACCAAACTTGGGTCACAGGACCAGCGTATTGCTACGAGTCCGATGGCGCAAGTTTCGTCTCGATCCGACGTGTGTACACTAAGTTACAGCGAGAACCAGAAAGGACGGATACGGGACGTTGTCGGCGGATACGCGTTGATCCCGGTGTGCACGCACATCCGAATCAAGTTCTGCAAAATCTCACACGTCCGTATCAACGACGCGCACGTATCGGTAAAGACCGCACGTGACCAAGTCATCCCGTTTGGCGGGGCGTACTCAGTTCCGGGGTGAAACAGGGTATTGGTTTTCCTGTTTTTGGATCGCGGTTCGCGATCGCCACAGGACGCGATGCACCGAGCGGATTGCACGGGCACCATGGGGGTCACACAGGGTTCGCGATGCAACAGACGGTACGAGAAACAGAGCTACGAGGAGAGAGAAAAGAGTACCTGAACAGGGCTCCGGAAACCAAAAATTCCCGTGTCCGCGTGTCTCGATACGAACTGTGTCCTGACCGTGTCCGTGTCCAAGCTAGGGTTAGGGTTAGGGCTTCGAATCGCCGGAGCTTCGCCGGAGGGCTTGTTGGGGCTGCCACCGGGGTAGGCGAAGGACGGCGAGGCAGGGTCGGCTGAGGCGGAGGTTGTCCGGCGCCGGGGCAGCTGCGGCAGCTGCTGCTATCGGGCTCGGGTGCTGGCCGGAGTTCAGGGAGGCGCTGGAGGCGAGGAGGAAGGTGCAGCGGGGACGGGGCTGGCCAGGGTCGGAGGAGAGCGGGCCGAAGGGCTAAAGGCGGGCACGGCGAGGCTGGAAACTAGGGTTCCGACGGAGAGTCTAGGAGGAGGTGGAGGAGAGGGGAGAGGGTTCGGCTGCGGGGAGAGAAGGAGGGTGGAGGTGGCTCGCGGAGGAGGGGCTGGAGGCTGTGGAGGAGCTGGAGGGTTCAGGCGGGGGTTTTCCGGTCGGTGGTCGGGGCTGCGTGGGAATGGAGGGAAGGTGGCGGAGAGAGGAGATTAAATAGAGGGGAAGAGGGAGGTCGCCGGTCGGCGGTTACGATAGGGGAGGAGGCGGCTACGGTTACGCGGAAGAGGAAGAGGGAGGGACGGCCGGTGGCGGGTCAGCCGTCGGCGAGCTGAAGGGGCGTCAGGTGAGCGGCTGGGGGAAGGGGAAGAGATTTTGGGCCGGGTCGGGTCCTAAGCGGGTCGGGTCAGACCCGGATCCGACCCGCTAAGGCTGGGTTGGGTCTGGGTTGGTTCACTGTTTGATTCGGTTTGGTTTAATTTGGTTCAATGAACCGGGTTAATTAGGGTTTAATTACAAAATATATTTTAGGGCTTTTAAAAATACTTTCGGGGTCCAATAAATTCCCGAAAAATTACCCTATGTCTAGTTTTCCATTTTACATTAGAAAATATTATTTTTATAATATTTTAATATTAATTAATAACATTTAAAAAATCCTTTAATTATAAATACCTTGATTTTAATAGCAAAAAAATCTCAGAAAATTACAGTAAATTGGGGAAAATTCTAAATTATCAATTTTTTGAAAATCAGGGGGATTACAATCTACCCCTTAAGAGAATTGCGTCCTCGTAATCAAAGAATAACCGGTCAACAGAGACGACACGGTTGCAAACATTGTTCGAAGCACATCAAAATCAAGGAGAATCAAGGTTGAGAGTAACACCTAGGAAAAATTATTTCCCTAAGCATTAAAAGTTATAAAATTTCCCGAATGAAGGAAATCTAGAAAATTACAGTTTTAGAAAACCAGTTTTATCCTTTAAAAACTTATCAGGTTATCATTTATAAACATTCTAAGTTATTGGCAAGTTCAAAATAAATTACTAGGTTAACACTAGGTTATCTATTATTAGCAATTTAAAAATTGTCAGATGAAGTCTAGGATCACGAACCAGCAGGCACGAACTAAAGCAAATCTAGAGCAGGAAACTATAAAAACTTACGCGCATTAGCTACTCCATGATTATGCACGTCCTCCAAAGTCATCACGAAAGCTTGTCTGCGTCCTTGCAGTCGATTCCTCTGCTGCTGCTGAGCCTGCTGGAAGAGTAGTGCCTGGGGTATCAAAGGTGGCCTTGGCTGATACCCTCCTGGAGGTGGTGGTAGGACTTCTTGAACTTCCGTTTGTGGTGCTCCCAATGCTGGATAGGCTGGCCTCGGTGCTGGTAACGCTTGTTGGTTTGCCCTTGGTGCTCCTTCTCTACGTTCAGGGCAGTCCCTTAATAAATGCTGACTGGATCCGCAAGCTAAACATAATCTCATTTTTCGTCTGCACTTGTTCTCTATATGGCCTCGTCTGTGACAATATGGACAGACAAGTATTGCCTGTGGAGATGCTTCTGATGGCTGGTGCATGTGAGGTCTTTTTTGCAACTTCTTCTTGTGGTGCTCCGGCTGGTGTTGATGTGGATGGCCGCTTCAGACTGGTCTCTCTCCTGATGACGCGCTCCATGCGTCGTGCTGCAGCAAGGACGTCCGAGTACGAAGTAGGTGCAACAGATCTAATTAGTTTATGTAGCTCGAAGTTTAGTCCGTCGAAGAACTTCTCGGCCTTCTCTTCTTCTGTTGGGATCAATGTTGGGACGAAGCGACTCAGACGAATGAATTGTGCGTTGTACTCTTCCACTGTCATGCTGTCTTGAGTGAGGCGATTGAACTTATCCCGAAGTTCTGATCGAGCGATGGCTGGAATGTACATCTCCTGAAAGAGTCTAGAGAACTCTTCCCAAGTGACTTGGTCTGGTCCGAGCCGTGTCTCCTCAGATAGCCACCAGTGATGTGCATTGTCCGTCAATTGCATTCTGACTGCAGTCATCCAACGTTCTCGTGGAATCTCAGCTGCTTCTAATTGATGTTGAGTGTTGGTGAGCCATTCATAAACTTCTGTGGGCTCCTCCTTGCCTGAGAAGGTACGGGACTTCAGCTGGCGAAAATCGGCGATAGATCCCGTCGTTGGCCGTCGTGCTGGAAAATCTGCCTGCTCTAGTACGATTACTATGCTGCTCCTCAAGTTCTCTGCCTCATGACGCAGAGCCTCTTGTTGAATTTGTTGTTGAGCTTGCATTATTGCATAGATCATTTGTAATATCTGATGCCCGTCCATAGCCTGTCCTTGTGGGAATACGGGCATTGGTGGAGTAAATTGCGTCGATGTTGGAATATTATTTTGTTGGATTCTTGAGGTATGCTGATTCGCTTGACTGTGTTGTTGAGCGGATTGACCTTCGTCAACTGGTGTTACTTCATCTTCGTTGGTTACCACAGCATCTCGTGGTGATGTTGCAGGAGTCTCGTCGTTTGCTCGTGAATCCATAACTCTGCAACCAAAATAAACAATAAGAGGCGTACGAGAATCAAGGCAGGATGCAATTCAAGAATTAATTCGAATCCGATATAGATATCAAGAACGATTCAAGCAAGTGGATGAGATCCCTAAGAAAAAAACTTATCCTATTCTTATTGCAGGCATATTCGGTCCCTAAGTTGAAACCGAGCAATTTAGTCGTTGACCTGCATGGGCTACCACAAAAACCATGTCACGCCCCAGTCCCAAAATATCGAGGAACTAGACACGTGGCAATAGCCAACAGCACGCACTGATGGACAAACCCAATTTAATGGATCCATCGGGGCATACTTAAGCTGTATTACAACAATAATCAGGGTCTACTAATCTCATCCACAGAATGAATATATCAAATATCAACAAAAGGAAAAAAACATCATCATCAAGTCACTAGTACATAAATCGGGAAACAACCCAAAAATCAAGTCTGTTACAATTGTTCAAGATCCAAAAATAAAGATATCAACAACTATACTGAGTATGGACAAAGTATATACTCAGAAGATACCGTAGATGTCACTCGACTACTGGATCTGGTACTGCTCCAGTGGCTGCTCCTGTTCCTGCTTCTGCTCCTGCTAATACTCATGTTCCTTGTACCTCGGGGTCGATTGTCACGCCCCAATCTCCCGCAGGACTATCGTTCTCATCGTGACGTGATGCCGTGCAAGCCTAAGATGCGCTTGCACAAGGCCAAAGCTTTGAACAAGGGCAAGTAAGCTATTCAATGCTGAAGCAGCGGCACATAACATTGCAGAAAAGTAAAGAACACAATGGCATAAGAAAACAGGCTCTTTTATTGATAATCAAAATTGTTACAAGCGGCGCATGGCCGAGGTTACAGATCGCTCAAGCACTCTTCTCTCGATTACAATAACACCGTTCCATACATTATGTCCCTCTATACAAAAGCAGCACAGCTCGATGCGGCTCAAGGCATCGTCTTCAGATTTCCGGTTCCTTGGGATGAGGCACGGCTATCGCTTCCTCGGACGAACGAGCACCTGAGAACAAGCAAACTGTTGGTGGGTCAGCACTTTATGCAAGTACTGGTGAGATAAAACAACTGAACAGAAGCTACACCCCCTGAAACCCATACTAAGTAATCATGTGGCAAAACATTGCATTACTAGTGATCTTGCTACTTTTACCTAAGTTCATTTCATGCAGTTCAGAACTATTAGTCAGATTACATCTTTTTGAAAACATAACTTTGAAACAGTTTTGCACATTCAAACTATAAGCATACGAATTGGGACTGTGCGGTATCGTGTAGTGCGCAGCATATATTGTGCAACACAAAACTAACTCTTGGGGCAAAGCTTATCTAGCAGACTGAACATATCGAATCGAGGCAAACATATCATGTATTCATTAGCACATAAGCAGACACATCTATATGATTTCGGTCCCCGAGAAACTCAGGATTGGCAGCGGTAATCCAGCTATCCAATGACTCACATTCTGATTCTATTAGCAGCTGTGACCGAGGTTCAGCTCTGCACTAATAGTCATTGTCTGACCGATGCAATGCATGAAGCTCTATTATATAATCTCTACGATGCAGACAAAATGAACGAGCAGACTTAAGCATAAACTTATATTTCTTACCCCATAGCCGAACGGTTATCCCTGCAGCAGACACACAAGTTAGCCACATTTGCATATTCATAACTTATGTATCAAAACACTTGGTGTCACAAATGATAGGTATGCAAGAAGGTAAACCTAGCATGCGCCCTATCTATATGACGGTCCATGGGTCGCCCCATGATTAGCAGCAGTTGCCCAAGGTTCAGCTCTTCACTAGCACGCGCGGGTGTCGGCAGCTGTGACTCAAGGTTCAGCTCTTCACCAACACACCCGAGTGCAAGCAGCTGTGACATCATGGGTTCTGCACAACACTAATAGACATATCGCCCCACTAGACCCCCTTACGAGCCGTATGTAACACCCCGTTCCGCTCAAGCGGACTGCCGTCTCAAACGGCAATCGTGCAACTGTCCCGACCTGCTTTGCCTCGATCAAGAAGCAAAGGATATCCAGACTTGTCCCTACAGGAATCCGGCTTGGACTTTCAGAGGCTCGCTCAGACGTATTGTAAACACCCTAAATTTTTCAGATTTTTTAAAATCAATTTTGGGATTTAAAATGCATTTTTCAGGAATTTACATAGGCCCTGTAGTGAGTTTGTAATTTCTAATTGCCAATAAACAACATTAAATGTAATGAAAATATGATTTTATGGTGTAAAATAGAAAACCGGACTTAGGGTAATTTTCTGGGATTTTATTGGGCCTCGGACCTAATTTTTAAAAGCCTAAAACTATTTTCTGAATTAATTTATTATTAATTATTATTATTATTAATTTACTGTATTTATTTTTATTTTTTCGGCCTTGGGCCCGGCCCGGCCCAGTGGGCCGAGCCCATTACGACCAGCCCAGCCCTATCTTCTTAGCGGGTCGGGCGGGTCCGCTCACCCGGAGCCCGCCGCCCGACCCGACCCGCCCGGTCACCCCTGTCACCCAGTCCCGCCCCCACGACCCCGTGGATTCCGCCGCCCGCCGGAATTTCGGCCGCCACGACCGCGCCTCCCCCTCCGATTCTTCCGCCCACGTCGCCCCGGCCTTCCCCGCCCCGAGCCCCTATTTATACCCTCTCCTCCGCCTCCTCTCTTCCCCCAAACCCTAACCCCTAAAACCAACTCCGGCCGACTCGTTCCCTCCTCCGGTGACCTCCGCATAGAGCCGCCGAGACCCGCCGCTCTCCTCCGAGCCCTCGCCGACCTCCTCCTACAGCTGCCCCGCCGCGAGCCGCCCCTCTCCAGCTTCCCTTCTTCCTCCTCACTCTTCTCCAGCGGAGCCGAGCCGCCCCGAGCCTCCGGCGACCCACTGCCCGCCACCGCCCGCGTCCCGAGCCCCGGCGACCCCGTCCCCGACCTCCTTCCGACGGCCAGACCCCCAGAGCCGCGGACACGCGCGGACACAGCACTGCCCTAGGCCGGACACAGCACTGGACACGTGTCCAGGACACGGTTCGGACACAGTAAATCCCGATTTCTCGGTCCCCTTCAGGTACTCACAACTTCCTGCTCGTAACCCCGATTTCGATTCCGTAAATTCCTACGCGAAGCCTGTATGACCCTCTCGGTGCCCGGACAAACCGCTCGGGGCATCGCGTCCTGTGGTGATCGCACACCGCGATCCAAAAACAGGAAAAACCAGACCCTGTTTCACCCCGGAACTGAGTATGCCCCGCCAAACGGGACGACTTGGTCACTCACGGTCTTCACAGATACGTGCGCCTCGTCGATACGGACGTGTGGGATTTCACGGAAGCTGATTCGGATGTGCGTGCACACCGGAATCAACGCGTATCCGCGGACATCGCTCCGTATCCGCCTTTTCTGTAATTCACCTTAACTTTGTGCACACACGTCAGATCGAGACGAAACTTGCGCCATCGGACTCGTAGCGATACGCTGGTCCTGTGGGTCAAGTTTGGTCCGATTCTGAGAACGTTGACGAAATCGCGTGTCGTGGGCCCCACAGGCCCCGCTCGACGGGCGATTTCGTGATCGGCTCATCGGAATTCAAATCTGAAAGTTCCGTTGGGTTCGTATCAGCGTTCCTGACCTGTTGACACTAAGTTTGGTGAATTTGGAGACCATTGACCCTGACACGTTTTTCGGTGCAAAGCGGGCCCACCGGTGGACCCCGTTTTGGCCCGAAATTACCGTTTCTGTCCTTGTCTCCAAATTGGACCCAAGGACAGGCGATCCTAGCTGTTTGACACCTTCTGAGCATGATGGTACTGTTTATTTCAGCTTTCGGAGACATCTCTGGAAATTTCCGAAACCAGGACCTTAGTGGAATTCGAACTTCAGGCAAGTGCACCTTGCCAAACTTGCAGTCATTATTTTCTTATTTTCTGTAAAAATACTCTGCTGGATTTCTTGTGCAAATTCATATAAACTGTTTTAAACTGCTTAACCTAGGGAACGTATGACGTACCTAGTGCCCGATCATAGTCGGGTACTGACACCGTGCGCGGTGTTGGGTTCGTCATTTAGAGATGGATTTACGACCCCCCTTACTTTGTACTTGACCTATCAAGTACCCTATAACCCAGGACACTTGACACTATCATGGACAGAATCTTCCCGAGTTATTCGTGGGGATTCTGAATAGGATACATGACTTGACAGAGTTATTATTATTAGACAGTATGACTTGTTGCATTAGATATAATCCCGCTGACATGGACATGAGACGTTATGGTCATGGTTTGCGTGATTACATTGGGTGGGGAGAGACACACAGGCTACAGGCTGTTATATATATATCTACTATTATTGTGAGGTTGTAGACTCTCCAGCAGAGCTAGACCCTTTACGTGTTATTACTGCTACCGGCTCCCCGACACAGAGCTTGTAGCGGTCTCAGCCTGAGTACTAGTGTTGCTCTCATTTGCATATCACATAGATGGTTAGTTACTTAGTTTACCCTGCTGTTTCATTATTTATTGCACTGCTTATTCATTTTGGCTTGTATTATTTGTGCCTTGCTATGTCCACTGAGGACCTGGAATGGATTATGTCCCCAGGTTTAGCTGAGGAGCAGTATCCCGAGATATACGGGACCGGAGCTGAACCTATTGCTGGAGCTGAACCAAACACTGAAGACGAGGTGACTGCCGAGGACTTCTCCTGAGTACCTGTTCCAGTACTCAGTATTTATTTCATGTTTACATCTTTTGTTCCTGGCCTATAGAGCCAGTTTATTTTCAGACTTAAGTCGGATTGTTGCTCCGACTGACTTGCTGTGATTTGTTGTTGATACATTATTTCCATTTGATTATGCAGTTTATTTCCTTTTCTTTATGGATGAGATTAGCGTGACTTGTGTAGTAGACCTTATCTACAGCTTAAGTACGCCCTGATGGCTCCATTAAAATTGGGTTATCCATCAGTGCGTGCTGCTGGCCATTGCCACGCATCTCCAGTCCCTCGGCATTTTGGGACTGGGGCGTGACACGTATCGCTCTACCGAGGCGAATCATCGCTAAGGTGGGTGGCTACAGTGAACTTGTCTTTGCTTAGCCAGCACACATAAAATCTGGAATGTTTATGCTAGTCGCTAGGTGAATCACCCCCTGCATGCTAATAAATCCAACGCACCTAGCTAAGGGAATAATCCCAACTTGTATTGCTTGCTAGAACATGGAAATGAAATACTGCTTATAAACAGACCCTCGCATGCTAAGTCCCTTAACGGTTTCATCTCTCGGCTTACCTTCAGGTCCGAGCAATCGTGTTTACTTGTGTCCCTTAGAAACGCATGCTTGTCTGCTTATGAATGTCTAACGTTATTATATTGTGCAATGTTTAAGCAATCCTGAACGCATGAATGGAACGTAGATGCAATATAAATGAATCATGCTACTGCTTGTCTTGTACTCACGTAGCCTCCGGGCGATAATCACGTAGCCTACGGGCGCACGTAGCCTACGGGCGATAGTCACGTAGCCTACGGGCGCACGTAGCCTACGAGTGATAATCACGTAGCCTTCGGGCGAATGAATGTTATTGTTCGATCACGGACAACTTGTGCACAAGGTATAGTTCCTGCGGGCGGCTGCTGGGGCACTGGCACCGTTCCGGCTCCGGACGAAACTAACGTTTAGTCTCACGTACTAGGACAGGGTGGTATGCGGCGCCTAACGTTCTTGCACGTAGCAAACCATCTTCGTCACAGACTAGTGTCCATTATGGCATACGCCAGTGATCACCTTGTACTTAACTTGTTGCATGCTTGTTTGTAAACGAAAGATAAACCATTCATCCTTGCTTAGCGGCTATCCGCGTGCGAGATACTGTATCATATGAAACAAATAAACTGAACACCTGAACGATCATGTTTAAACGACCCTTCGTGTATGCATATGCTTGCCTCCTGAATGTTTATACATGCCCCTGCTTGAATTAATCATGTTTGCCTTGGACAGGAAAGGAGAAATGGTAAGTTGGTAAGTCTCGCCGTGTTTCCTCAAACATCGCACGGCGCACTGCCCGACACGTTAAGCTATTCAATGTTTGCATGAAACTGATCCTAAGGCAACTAGAAAGACAACTAAATAGTTGTGCACGGAACCTGTATTACGTGTTTGGATTTGTCGAGCGGGCGAGTAGCTTCCCCACCAGTGCATTCAATGTACTGATAATCCACCAGTTTGATATGCAGGGTGCGGGAGAACCTCGTGCGGTGCGGACGCCTCCAACGTGCGTGCTAAGGCGTGGACAACACTCCGAAGCAACGGTGCGTCCGGGACTGAAGCACATATACAAGGCATAAGTTGTGAACATCGCTTGACCATCGCCTGTACATTCATTCCACAGTTGTAGCCATTTGGCACGCTTTTACTGTTTCAGAGAGAGAGGCTTGAGCGACTTGTAATCTCGGCTATACGCCGCCTGTAATACATGTTTCATATCAATAAAGAGATTACTTTACTTGTTTCGATGCTTCTGCTATATTGTCGACTCAGTGAACCTGTTACCGATCGCCTATGCGTTCATGACTCCGCTGCACTCGGACAATCTGTGCGACTCTGTGGCTTAGAACTCTTGCCGCCAGCCAATGAACCATGGCCTTGCACGGGCGTGGCTCACGCTCGTGCGGCATCACGCCCGGATGGGTTAAGCGATCGTTCCGCGGGAGCGCTGGCGCGGGTGATTCCCGCCTAGCGGGAACGGCCGATTGCCTGCGGGAGATCGGGGCGTGACACCGTATACCTCAGGGCGATCCAAAAAAATCTCTTCCGGACCGAGCGGTTCCCAGTGCCCCAGGAACCGTTCGAGAGACAAGACCTTGTGCACAAGTTGTCCGAGACCAATGCAATGACAAAAACACATAGTTCAAGCAAAACAATGATCAAGCTAAACATATGCGGTCTTAGCGAAACACATCTTATCGAAACGAAGCACATCTTATCACATTACTAATAGCACACCCCACTAGACCCTTGCGAGCCGTATCCTCAGGACGTACTATTAGTCACAGCACTCACACATTTTTACTTAGCAGATCAATATAGCAGACAGACAAATGAAACATATAAAGGCAAGCACGATTGATTCATATCTTAGTATGCAAAAACTATCTCATTCTTAGCATATTCAAAGGGACATATTCGAATTATTCATTTACTTATCTTTCTTAACATAGCAAAGGTTCGTTCAATAGCTGTGTCGGTGTTTCTAAGCATGCAATATTTCTTATTCTCTTTAGCATAGCAATGGTTCTATCTTATTCTGACAAGCATTCATATTCTCTTAGTTAGGCAGCAGATTCGTTTCGATGACAAGCTATGTGAGTTCTCTTATTAGCATACTGAGTCGGTTCTATCATTCTCTTACGAAAATATTCTTCTTAAGCAAACAAGCAATCAAAAAAACTCAGATTCATTATTAAGTCGTACAAGAATCAGAGAATGCAGTTCTGCCCACTCACATTGATTAATCGGTCAGGAACTCTCCGAGAAGACTTTCGTTCGAGCAAGCAAGGCGATCCCACTTGTACATAGTGCCTACGCGGAGCGGGACACTACATCGATCTCGTCTGCTAATCCTGGGGACATAATCCGGATCCAGGTCCTCAGGGGACATAGCAAGGTACAGATAATACAAGCTAAAGATAATGCAGTGCAGCAAATAAATGAAACAATGGGGTAAATATATAACCAGCTAAGTGATATGCAAGATGAGAGCAGCACTAGAACTCATGCTGAAACTACTACAAGCTCTGTGTCGGGGAGCCGGTAACAGTGATATCATGTGGTTTATCTAGCTCAAAGGGAGACTAAGACACCGTCATAATATAATCAACCTGTAGCATGTGTGTCTCTCCCCACCCAATGTAATCAAACGTCTCATGTCCATGACACGCAAGATCAAAACTAATGCAACAAGTCATAATCTCTATAAATATAATGTCTATGTCAATCCTGCATCCTACACAGAATCACCATGAATATCTCAGGATAATTCTGTATCATGTATAGTGTCAAGTGTCCTGGGTATAACGTACTTGATAAAGCAAGTACTAGAATGTAAAGGGTCACGATATCCATCTCTAGGTGATATTACACAACCCTGCGTACAGTGTTGGCACCCGACTATAATCGGACGCTAAGTAAGTCACACAGTCCTAGGTTAAAGCATGTACAACAAGTATATATGTCAAGGAAATAAGTAGCAAAAGCTGCAGGATTTGGCAATGTACACTTGCCTGGGGTTCCGGCTCAAATTGTGGCTCTGACTTCATCGGAATTTGCAGGAGTACTCCAGTTGCTGAAATAAACATCACCATTAGATCCAGAAAATATCAATCAGCTAGAAACACCTGTCCTTGAGTCCAATTTGGACACATGGGCGAAAATGACAGTTTCTGGTCAAAGCGGGGTCCACATGTGTCACGCCCCAGTCCCAAAATGACGAGGGACTGAGCACGTGAGCAATGGCCAGCAGCACGCACCGATGGACAACCCAATTTAATGGATCCATCAGGGCATGCTTAAGCTGTAGTCTAGCAGTACTAAGTACAAGTCTCAGGTATTACTAATCTCATCCACAGAACAAACACAGATTAATTGCCAGAATTAATGCAATGGAAATAAATAAGCAATAATAAATAAGGTTATCTCGGAAAACAAATCCGAGAATTATTCTGTTACATTTAAGGAAACATAGACGGGAAATAAAATACTGAAAAGGAAATACTGTGAATGTGAAGCCGGTGCTCAGGAGAAGTCTTCTGCAACTATCTCGTCCTCGGTTCCGGGTTCTGCTCCAAGGAGTGCTCTTGTACCGTACACCTCGGGGTAGTTCTCCTCGGCTATACCTGGGGACATAGTCCATTCCAGGTCCTCAGGGGACATAACAAGGTACAGAAAATACAAGCCAAAACATATGTAGTGCAGCAATAAAATAAACAGCAGGGTAAATATGTAAACCAGCTAGTGATATGCAAGTGAGAGTTTTAGTCATACTCAGGCTGAGACTACTACAGGATCAGTGTCGAAGAAACCATAGCAGTATTTTCTCGAAGAGCCAGAACTTGTGCCAAAGCTCTGTATCAGAGACTAGGACACCTCCAGATAACATTATTTATATTATAATCAGCCTTGATATGATAATACTCTCCCCACCCCAGGTAATCTCACGTCACAGTTCCAGAAATATCAGGTACAAGTCACGCAAGATTGAACTAATGCAATGAGTCAGGATAGAATCTAAGCATGTAAACTGTAATGACATGAAAAATGTAACCTATACGGAATCACCAGGTATATCTCAGGCAATTCCGTCACATGAAGAGTGTCAAGTGTCCTGGGTTGAGCAGTTAAACAAGTTACTTATGAAACTACAAGCAATCAAGTAAATACTTTAACCAGAATTATCTGAGAATTTGACAAGCTTTACTTGCCCACTGATATATAACTAAGTCCAAGAAATAGGTAACAAGCTGCAAGTTTTGGCAAGGTACACTTGCCTGTGGTTTCGGCTATGTTTGCAGTTCTGACTTCAGTTGGATTTGCAGGCGGTACTCCGGTTGCTGAAACGAACATCACCATCAGATCCAGAAAATATTAATCAGCTAAAAACGCCTGTCCTTGGGTCCAATTTGGAGACAAGGGCAGAAACGACAGTTTCGGGTCAAAACGGGGTCCACATGCGGGCCCGCTTTGCACCGAAAAACGCGTCAGTGTCAACGGTCTCCAAATTCACCAAACTCAGTGTCAACAGGTCAGAAACGCTGATACGAACCCAACGGAACTTCCAGAATTGGATTCCGATGAGCCGATCACAAAATCGCCCGTCGAACGGGGCCTGTGGGGCCCACGACACGCGATTTCGTCAACGTTCTCAGAATCGAACCAAACTTGACCCACAGGACCAGCGTATCGCTACGAGTCCGATGGCGCAAGTTTTGTCTCGATCCGACGTGTGTACACAAAGTTAGGGCACGTTCCAGAAAGTACGGATACGGGGCGATGTCCGCGGATACGCGTTGATTCCGGTGTGCACGCACATCTGAATCAGCTTCCGCGAAATCTCACACGTCCGTATCGACGAGGCGCACGTATCTGTGAAGACCGCACGCGACCAAGTCGTCCCGTTTGGCGGGGCGTACTCAGTTCCGGGGTGAAACAGGGTCTGGTTTTTTCCTGTTTTTGGATCGCGGTGTGCGATCACCACAGGACGCGATGCCCCGAACAGTTTGTCCGGACACCGAGAGGGTCATACAGGCTTCGTAACGCAATTTACGGAATCGAAAACAGAGCTACGAGCAAAAAGTTAGGAGTACCTGAACAAGGTCGAAAAACTGGGGTTTTCGTCGTGTCCGCGACACGCGACACGACACGCCGACACAGCACAGTGCTGTGTCCAAGCTGTGTCCGACCTAGGGTTTTGCTGCTAGGGGTGTCGCCGGAGGACGGCGAGGCACGCGGCGGCGCAGGCGGCACGGGCACGGCGGGCTACGGCGGAGCGCTGCGGGCGGAGGCTCTGGCCGCTCGGGCTGGCCGGAATGGGAGAGGGCGGGGTCTGCTAGGGTGGCCGCGGCGGGCTCGTCGTGGTGGTGGTCGGCACGGCGAGTGGCAGGCGGCGTCGGCGGCGTGTCTGAGGCGGTGGCGGCGTGGTGGGTTGAGGCGGTGGGGGGCTCGACGGTGGCGGGTTTATATAGGGGCTGGGGGCGGAGGTCGAGCCGAGGGAGGCGGAGAGAAGAGGGGGGTCGTGGGGACGCGTGGGTGGTCGTGGGGTGAGGTGGCCGCCGGAGCGGGCGGGCGACGGCGGGAAACGCGCCGGAGAACGCGGGGAAGAGGGAGAGGGGGTCGGCCGGGTTGCGGGCACGGCGGGTCGGGTCTGGCGGATCCGACCCGACCCGCTAGGGCTGGGCTCGGGTTGGGCTGGGCCGGGCCGGCCCAACGGGCCGCGGGCCGAGAAATAAAAAAAAATAAAATAATAATAATAATAATAAAATCAGTAAATAATTAATTAATAATTAATTAATTAAATAAGTAAATACTTTTTAGGCATTTAAAAATAGGTCCGAGGTCCGATAAATTCCAGAAAAATTGCCCTAAGTCCAGTTTTTCATTTTACATCCAAAAATATTATTTTTATAATATTTTAATACTGTTTAATATCAATTAAAAATCATTGAATAATTAAAACCCAGTTTTTAAATTACAGAAAATCCCAGAAAATTCCAGAAAATTGTGAAAAATCCAGTTTTTAAAATTTTGAAAAAAAATCAGGGGGTTTACAACATGTGGACCGCTTTGCACCGAAAAATGTGTCAGGGTCAAAGGTCTCCAAATCTGTCCAACTTAGTGTCAACAGGTCAGGAACGATGATACGAACCCAACGAAACTTCCAGAATTGGATTCCGATGAGCCGTTCTCAAAATCACCCGTCAAGTAGAGCCTGTGGGGCCCACGATACGCGATTTTGTCAACGTTCTCAGAATCGAACCAAACTTGGGTCACAGGACTATCGTATTGCTACGAGTCCGATGGCACAAGTTTCGTCTCGATCCGACGTGTATACACTAAGTTACAGCGAGAACCAGAAAAGACGGATACGGGACGTTGTCGGCGGATACGTGTTGATCCCGGTGTGCACGCACATCCGAATCAAGTTCTGCAAAATCCCACACGTCCGTATCAACGACGCGCACGTATCGGTAAAGACCGCACGCGACCAAGTTGTCCCGTTTGGCGGGGCGTACTCAGTTCCGGGGTGAAACAAGGCGTTGGTTTTCCTGTTTTTGGATCGCAGTTCGCGATCGCCACAGGACGCGATGCACCGAGCGGGTTGCACGGGCACCGAGGGGGTCACGCAGGGTTCGCGATGCAACAGACGGTACGAGAAACAGAGCTACGAGGAGAGAGAAAAGAGTACCTGAACAGGGCTCCGAAAATCGAAAATTCCCGTGTCCGCGTGTCTCGACACGAACTGTGTCCGTGTCCAAGCTAGGGTTAGGGCTTCGAATCGCCGGAGCTTCGCTGGGGCTGCCACCGGGGTAGGCGGAGGACGGCGAGGCAGGGTCGGCTGAGGCGGAGGTTGTCCGGCGCCGGGGCTGCTGCGGCAGCTGCTGCTATCGGGCTTGGGTGCTGGCCGGAGTTCAGGGTGGCGCTGGAGGCGAGGAGGAAGGCGCAGCGGGGACGGGGCTGGCCAGGGTCGGAGGAGAGCGGGCCGAGGGGCTGAAGGCGGGCACGGCGAGGCTGGAAACTAGGGTTCCGGCGGAGAGTCTAGGAGGAGGTGGAGGAGAGGGGAGAGGGTTCGGCTGCGGGGAGAGAAGGAGGGTGGAGGTGGCTCACGGCGGAGGGGCTGGAGGCTGTGGAGGAGCTGGAGGGTTCAGGCGGGGGTTTTTCGGTCGGTGGTCGGGGCTGCGGGGGAACAGAGGGAAGGTGGCGGAGAGAGGAGATTAAATAGAGGGGAAGAGGGAGGTCGCCGGTCGGCGGTTACGGTAGGGGAGGAGGCGACTACGGTTACGCGGAAGAGGAAGAGGGAGGGACGGCCGGTGGCGGGTCAGCCGGCGGCGAGCTGAAGGGGCGTCGGGTGAGCGGCTGGGGGAAGGGGAAGAGATGTCGGGCCGGGTCGGGTCCTAAGTGGGTCGGGTCGGACCCGGATCCGACCCGCTAAGGTTGGGTCTGGGTTGGTTCACAGTTTGGTTCGGTTTGGTTTAATTTGGTTCAATGAACCGGGTTAATTAGGGTTTAATTACAAAATATATTTTAGGGCTTTTAAAAATACTTCCGGGGTCCAATAAATTTTCGAAAAATTATCCTATGTCTAGTTTTCCAGTTTACATTAGAAAATATTATTTTCATAATATTTTAATATTAATTAATAACATTTAAAAAATCCTTTAATTACAAGTACCTTGATTTTAATAGCAGAAAAATTTCAGAAAATTACAGTAAATTGGGAAAAATTTCAAATTATCAATTTTTTGAAAATCAGGGGGATTATAGTAGGTTAGCAATAATTATGATCTAATTGTAGTCCCAACATAGTAGTTGACACATAAAGGAATATGCTAACATATAATTGGTAAAATTGTTACTTATCCTTATTTTCCTGCTGGTCTTCAAATCATAAATTAAGAAATTTAAAGAAAACAAAAAATATGCAATTTATTTTACTAAAATAATATTACTTTTTTGAAAAGTTCCATCTTCCATCCATCCATACATATATACATACATACATACATACATACATATATAATATAATGAGACTTCAAAACGGCTCAAAAGTGAGCAATCTAAGACGTATGTATATCATCAATTAATTATTTAAAAAAATAATATTACGTAAAAAAAGTATTAATTTTTTTTTTAATTTGTTATAAATAATACTACAAAGATTAGAACTCAACCAACAAATAAGAATATCTTCCACTATAACCACATGAGTTAGAAGAGATATTTGTTTATAATTAGATAATATTATGTAACTACCGTTTTCAAGACTCTTTATGAAAAATAAAAATATATCCATAACTAATTGTAATTAAAATATAATCAAATATATAACAAATTTTAATTAAAATATAAAAATATATATATAATAAATTTTAATTTAAATATATTTAAATATTTAAACAAATTTTATTAGAATTTTTTATTTTTATTTTACGTGCCACTTGAATTTACTAATAAAAATGACACATACGAAACCTATTAGTTAAGTACCGTTCTTTCTTAATTTCATAATATTCCTATATCTAATGAAATTGTGTTTTTGTTGACACAATTTCAAGCTCACCAAAACACCACTTTGATTGAAATCTCAGTTTCAGCACGTTATTTTCTTAATGAAATCAGTTATGAAAACGCTATTAGTAAAGAACAATACTTTAGTAATAAATTTGAGAATCACCATTTTTTTTCCTTAAAAAAAAATTATTTTGTCCATAAATCCTAAAGTAGATATTACACTTTTTGGTATGGTAATGAATCCATTTTTGTTCAGGCTATGCTATGACTACAACCAAATGCCTACAATTTTATACAACCGCCATGTGGCGTTCGCGTAGTGGCCGCCCATTGGAGGAGGAGGAAGAGTTGGGACTTGGTGGCTGTCCGGGTGGCCGTCACGTGACATGAACACCACGTGACAGCCGTTCATTGAAGAAAGAGGTGGGGCCGGGTGTGACCCACATAACAGGAGGGAGAGGGTTGTAAGAAGGTTGTAAGCATTTGGTAGTAAACTTAGCATTATTGTTTTTGTTCACCCACCAAAACCATAGTATTTATTCATCTCGACTAAAAAAATGGCACGTATCTATTCAGCCAACATAAAATTATTTTGGAAGTAGTTTTGTTCATCCACCAAAATCGTTGGATTACATCTATATAACCTTTTGACTTTTTCAAAAAGTTTAAATACAAAAATATAAATGACTAAACTGAAAAAATTATCCACTTGATATTTTCTTATTGCAAGTTTAACTCTGAGTTCTTATTTGAGTTTCTGTAGTTGAACTCTTAATTAATTGAATTCAACTACAGAAATTCAAATAAGAACTCATGAGTTAAACTTACAATAATGATATGATAAGTGGACAAAATTTTAAGTCTAGTCCTTTGTATTTTTTTATTTAGACAATTTAAAAAAATCAAAAGATAAAATAGTTGTAATCCAACGATTATAAATTGCATGAGTTCAAAAAATAAAAAACTCATTAGTTCCTCTAGTAATTTTTTAATTAATTATAGAGCCGAGAAATAGACAGACCGAGGTGGTTAGTGTTTATGTTGTTAAGACAAAGGTTTAGGTCTACCGACTGGTGGTTACAAGGATAGAGAGCACCTTAACAACACCAACACCAACACCAACTATCTTTAGTAATTAGATTGGTAATTAAGTTAATGTGACTTGGATTAAAAGAGAGTTAAACACAACACCATACTTTCTAGAGAGACGTGTACTGGTCTCACGTGCACAATAGAGAGTGAATGTTGGTTTGTTGATGAGGAAGGAAGGAAAAGAAAGAAACCAATGGAAAGAATATATATATATATATATATATATATATATATATATATATAAATAAAAAAATATGAGTCATATGTTCATATTTTTATATGAGTCAATATACATATGAACTAATAGAAATTGAGTGTATTAGTGTACATGAGTATATATAGGATGTAGAAAAACTATTTTTATTGATCCACATGTGTATAACTCATATATAAATATGAGTCTATGGTCATATCTCGTTTACCAATATATATATATATATATATATATATATATATATATATATATATATATATATATATATGAGCCATAGGCTTATATTTTTGCATGAGCCAATGTACATATGGACTAATAGAAATAGAGTGTACTAGTGTACATGGATGTACATAAAATTAGAAATCTATTTCTATTGGTCCATAAATACATGACATATTTGTTTACCCATATATATATATATATATATATATATATATATATATATATATTATATATTGTTTTTATATGGGTGGTGATGCTGCTAGCTTAGCTTAGTACATATTATTATACAAATACTATTCTTCCATTAGTACTCTCCCCTTCTTTTTTCTCTATAAAAGTTCCTTCCTCTTGTTAATCCATTAATAATAATAATAATAATAATAATAATATATATGTTTCCTTTGTCTCCCTTGTGAAGATGGGCGCTGAATTCTTGCTTTCTTGCTCCCCACAAGGTGCACATACTCTCTCCTTCCATTTCCATTTTATTTTTCTCATTCTAATTTTTCTTCCTTCCTTTTTGTTCATATCTCCACTATTATATATATGCCCATGTCTTCTACTTCTTCTTCTTATTATTATTTTGTGGGCTTCAACCATCTTGTTTGCTGATGTGGGTTTCTTCAAGATAGGTAGAATTGTATTCTCACAACTTGATCACTTGAGCATGTGCTAATTCTGTTGTTTTTTTGGATTTTTATTTGCTATTTAGGACATGGGTCACTCTGAGTATTAAGTTTTCCTTTTCCTTTTTAATTTGTAGGTGAGGTTATTTTCATTTTCTTATTTTTTGGGTCTTAAAATTCTGTTGATGGTGTATATGCATGGAATTCTACTCTTACGGTTACAACACTTGATCATCTGCTAATTGTGTTGCGTTTCCCCCCCCCCCCCCCCCCCCCTCTTATTTCTTCAATTTGTAGGTGAGGGGTTGTTTTTATTGGTCTTAGCTTTCACAGTAAGCAAAAGGTTTCCTTCCATAGGTGGTGGTGTATATGCAAAGATTTTGGGCAGTTGGGTCTCTTTCTTTATTATGTCCAACTGTTTTGAATTTTTCAGAGTTTGTTGGAGGATGGTGACTTAGGGCTCCTATTGTAGGAGGAAAAAAAAAAAATCTCGGATTTTTTTGGGAGTTGGCTCATGTGTTTAACTTAGGAACTTTGGGTATATTGAGTGGTCAGAAAGAGTATTGATCATACTCCTTGTTGTTGGTGGTGAGTTTTCTGTCTTTCTAATTAATTTCCAGGGGAGTTGGGTTCTTGTATATTCATTTTCTTCTCAGAGATTTTAGCATAGGAACTTTGATTGTGTTGAGTAGTTGGAAAGAATATGGATCATAATCCTTGTTGGTGCTATTCCTGTCTCTCTAATTATTTTCCAGATACCAAATAGAACCAGATTGTGTAGTCAACTGCTCATGGAATCAATTGTTTGGGGGTTCCAACCAGTTGATACTGCTTGTCTGTGTACTTGCTTCATATGATCTTTATTATGTGTACTCTGCCAGTATGTACTCGAATAGTATGCATTGATTATGATCTGTTTTTGTCCAGAGACCCTGCAGATAATTGATTGTTTCAGTATCAAAGACTGAGTGTCGATAGAGGTTTCTTCTTCCGATCACTACTTTGTTGACCACTGTAGGTAATTGCTAGATGCTATGTTGTTGTTTTTTTCAATTACATACCTCTTACTTTTGTCGTCATATTTGGACTATGCTGTATTCGCCCCCGACCTTTATAGTAGTAGTAGTAGTAGTAGTAGTAGTAGTAGTAGTAGTAGTAGTATTGGAGTGATCATTCTGTAGCTAGCTATTCCTTAGTCTATACCAACTTCTCATACTCTTTAGGAAATTTTCAAACATCTGTTATGACACTTTTATCTGGGTTTCCCTAATTATTTGTTCCTGGATATTTCTGTCAGTGCTTTCTTTTTGCTCATTTCTTGTTATTAGTCCTTACAAGTCTTGCTGTCCAATATTCTAGGTGAAGGACATCTGTTGCTTGGAAGTGGAATTTAATCTTATCTGAGCTTCGTGCCTGATTTTTCATGGTGAAGCCAGTTGCTCTGCCTTCCTCTAGCTGTAGTAATTTCTTATCCAACCTCTCTTACTAGTCCTAGCTCCGAAATCTTCAATGGCTACTTTCTATCCGGGCTCTACCAACCAAAGGGATGCCGTGCCAAACCTCTATATAAGAGAATCCGAAAACACATATCCCGAATCATCTGTAGGTGGCAACGTGATGTATCTAAACTTCTCATCTACTGGTCCGTATTCCGATATGTTGATGGGTGGTAACCAATCTCAATCAAACTGTGTCGAGCTTCCAGTTATTTCACAAGAATCATCTATGGGTGGACATGCTTGGAGGGATGATAGGAGCGAAATGTTGTTCATGCAGACAAATGGGGGATCAATGGATGGTGAGGATGATCCCTTTCGCAACTCTGTTATACTAAATGGACAGGCCTTGTCTTTGCAGAAGTCAAATTTCTCTAATGTGCAAGGCCAGGGATTGGCTCTTAGTCTTGGCACGCAGATTCCAATGCCTCAGTTTAAGTACCAGCCATCAGACATCTCCATGTTGAGCTCTCATCAGTCCTCAAAGAATGGCGAGTCATGTAGAGATGACATTTGTGGAAACAAATTGATGCTTGATAATGCCTCTCCTTATGGACTTCCGAATCTCGCAGGCAATATTTCAAATTCCAAGTACCTCAGAGTTTCACAACAGTTACTTGATGAAGTTGTTAATGTTCAGAAGGCATTAAAGCACAAGGCAGACGGAAGCCAGAATTTGAATATTTCAACAGGTTGCAAAGATAATGATGGGGCATCGAAGAGGGATGGGATTTCTTCAAATCTTCAGGAGGCCAGCTCTTGTAGTGAGCTCTCACCTTCTGAAAAACAGGAACTTCAGAACAAAGTGACAAAGCTTTTAGCTATGTTGGATGAGGTGTGATATCACTTCCTTTTACATGTTGATTCAAATCATAATAGTTATCTATATTTAGCTTGGCGAGCTTTGCATACTATGGTAAAATCTCGTTGTAGTTGAGCAAGTAACCTGACCTGCTTTCCCTATACAATCACACCTAGAAACGTAGGCTTACTTAATTTTATATGTGAGCAAAAAGCAGGCTATAAATCTATTTAAATCATGGTATTAACTTTTATGCATTCCTTCCTAGTTATGCTTGATGTTCTGCAGATGTTTTCTTAATATATCTAATCAATCTCTTCTATTAAGAATTACAGAATTTGTTTTGAAGTAGCTCTCTATAACTTTGGAGCAAATAGTAAGGTATTTTTGGTGTAAGTATGCTTTAACCTTGTTTAAGCTGAAAAGGTGTGATCTGCTAGGAATGATATTTCGTTTATGTATCTACAGGAGTGCAATAATATTTCTTTATTCCCTACAAATTGGTTACTAATTCTGATAACAATATGGAGCCAGGTTTCTTATCTGCTAAAAAAAACCATATAAGAACTTTGATTTGTGACAGACTAAGCTACATGTCCCATCTTGAATATCCAACTGCACCGGGATAATGTGATTTTAAATAAGAAAAACATAAAATATTCCAAGATATTTTTTTCCCTCCAATATATATAAACTCATCAGCTAACGGTTTCGTTTCGATAATAAGGAATAGTAACAGTATACAGTTTTTAGGCATACACAGTAAAAATTTACCCATATATGCATATCAATTTAATGTAATACTTCTATGTAATCTACTTTAGCTTAGTCTATTCTGCCTCTGCACTTGATCTTTCTAGCAGTCTGTTTCTTACTCAAGGAACAAGATTTTCACCAACATAGGTGTAATAACCAGAAGTGGATCTCCTATCATCCTTTGATCCTACATAATGTCAAGATCCTCATGGGGCTAATACAAAATTCTTTTTCTTGGAGAACCTTTCACATACCTGATACCTCACTATTCTTCATGTTACTTCCAGATGACATTGTTTGGGATTCTCCATAAATTTGACTAACGAAACATAAAGCAAATCTGGTATAAACTTTATTTTAAAAATTCTTGTCATTATAGGATGCATAGGATTCCGCACATTGGAGTATCAACCGATTTGGCGTCCACAATGTGGTTTCCTCTAGCAAGTCCATGAGTCATGACATATTTTATCTGAGAAAGGACAACCTATTGTTTAATGTGAGCAACCTCAACCCTTAAGAAGTAGCGAGGATGCACATTTCCTTTGTCAAAAAAAAAAAAACCCTGAGATAGTCCTCGTCTTATTGTTTTTTTGACATCATTGGCAGATAGAAGAATATCATCAACATAAACCATTAGTACAACAATCCTGGGCTTGGTGTTTTTGAAAAAAGTAAGTAATTTGCATGACAGTGTCAAAAATCATTAATGTAACCAAGCATGAGGGTTCTGTTTAAGATTACAAATTGCCTTTTCCAGCTTGCATATTTTAGTCTCCCCTAATGCAATAAATCCAGGAATATAAACATCCTCTATATGGTCATGGTACTGAAATGCATTTTTAACATCAAACGGAAACATAGGCCAATCTTTATTCACAAGAGAGAAGAGCATCCTGATAAGAGTTGAGAAGAGCCATAGGATAGAATGTTTCAAAATAATCTATGCCACTAAGTCTCGAGTAAATTGCTTCACTGCTAATGGGGTATTCATAGAGATCAATGGAATGGTACGGTAGATATTTGACAGTAAACATCCGAAGACAAGCAACAATAGCAGGCTAGGTCGAGGAAGTCCGCCGCTGCTGATATATTTTTTGTGAGAAATGTTAGTGATTTGTTCGCTTTAAGTCGGTTCAAACTATTTTTCAGCCTTCTACTTCAAGTACCAATCCTTTTATTTCTTCCAAGCATAATTCTCGGTTAATCGATTCAGGAGCCACTAATGTGACATGTGATTGCTCTCATTTCTCTCTGTTAGTATTTTATTTGTATATTATGCCTATTTTTACAGTTGATGGATCTCTATCACCAGTCGTTGGGAAAGGGATGGTTCAGGTCTCATCTTCTCACTTTCGATCATGTTATTTATGTACCAATTTTCCAGTTAGTATTCTTTTCAATCGATGATCTCACAAAATGCTTAAATTGCTCCATGACAATATTTTCTTCATATATTGTCTTTCAAACCGAATGGGGACAAGGACAGGTAGGGGATATGAACATAAAGGCTATACTACTTGGATGATAATCCTATACTTGTTCCAGCTACTGCTGCTATCTCCTCTCCTTCTGTGTCGTGTTTCCTCTTGAATGTCATAAACGTTTTAGATATTCTTGCTTGCAAGATTATTGTCATTAGATCAGTCCGAGTCTGTTCTCTAGTATGAGGCTTGCGAATAGAGCAAGCATCGTTCTTCTTTCCCTTCTAGGATTGCTGAGCTTATTTCGTTTGTCCTTCATTCACTCTGATGTCTAGTGGCCTAGTTGTGTCTAGTTTATGTCTAATTTGGCTAGTTTCAACTATTTTATCATTTTTATTGATGATGATTCTCGTATGATATAGATTTATATGTTGAAGAAAGCGACTCAAGATTCTGATATGTTTAAGTTTTTAACAATGAAATATCAGTGTGTTCCGCTGATAGTGTCTTAGAACACATGAGAATTATTTTCTTCTTCTTACTGAGTTGCTAACAGGATTATTTATTATACTTCTAGTTTTCACAGCTCTCAAGAAAATGGTATGGCTGAACGGGATAACCATTATTTGTTTGGCATTGTCGTACAATAGTTCCAAAAGGCTGTTAGGGTGATTTTGTTCTTATTGCTCCTCAGCCCGTATTCCCTCTTCCCCGACCATTGCTGTCTTTGCTTTGCCCCCTCGATTCTAGCCCATTTCCTCAACTCCTGTCTTGATCCTGCCTCTCCTTCACCCTGTTGAGTCCAATCCATCCCTTCTGTTGGAACAATATAAATATTTAACCTCAACCCGCACCAAATTTCTAGAGTTATTATGAGGGTTGAGGGTTAAATATTGTGTTATTCCAACATAGGTATAAGATGAGACAACTAAGCTAAAGAGTGAAAAGGAAAGACAAACTTAATCTCTTCTAGGACTTCTAGAACTTGATATCAGCCAAACACATCATATTAGCTTAATATTATAGTTGAACTAAAGCTCTAAAGGTGAAGGTTCACAGTCAGCCAGTACCGGAGTATTCCGCTGATACCGGTAAGTATCGGTTATTTCAGATCAAAACTTAGGAGCCCCGATCCAAAACCAAACAAAAATCTCGGTCAACTCAATTATACAAGCGAAGGCCAAATATGGGTATCCAGTACTGACCGATACCAGCCGAAATTGGCTGATACCAGCTGATATTCCGTTGAGATACATGCATAAAAAACCTAAAATATTAAATGCTTCATTTAAAACTGGTAAAAAACGGCCAATAACAACCAGTGTCTGTTGAAACTGACTGATACCAATCTATATCCAGGCGTTACTTATATCAAATAAGTAAAATAGTACATACATATGTCGTGTCAAAGTTGTCTAGCGAATGTCGCCTGTTGCTGACTGTATATGAGTTTTCTCTGCAGGAGAAGAAAGGGGAGAAGACAAGAGGAGGACCGGAACAAAAGTGGAGAACGACATGGCTTTCATTTGACAAGTCTCGTATATATTTTCTTAATTAGAAGAATGTCTTCATATGAAGAATTTTCATATCATACAAAGTTGAATATTGACTTCTGTAGTTTAGCTGCTACATTTAACCACAAATATTCTAGAACTTGCCAAAAAGTAGCATTTCCCATAGTTAACTTATGTTTCAGTCCAAAAATAAATGCAAAAGGATAGTAAAATGCTCTTTAATTAATTTAAAAGTCATAATTATTTATCATTGATTATTTCGTATCTACTACCATTCTGTTCTTGTTGGTAGTCTTGATTTAAATTTTATGTCTGTTTTCATTGGCTTGAATTAGCTCTTCCCCTTCTACTGCAGGTCGATAGACGATACAACCAATATTATCACCAGATGCAGATTATAGTTTCATCTTTTGATGCAATAGCAGGTTGTCGAGCTTCTAAACCATACACAGCACTAGCCCTTCAAACAATTTCTCGACACTTCCGCTGTCTTCGAGATGCCATCAGTAGTCAGATTCAGTCTACTCGGAAAATACTTGGCGAGCAAGAGAGTGCTAGTACTAACGGGTGTGGAATTTCTCGCCTTCGTTATATAGAGCAGCATTTAAAGCAGCAGAGAGTCATGCAACAGTTTGGAATGATGCAACCACATGCTTGGAGGCCGCAACGGGGTTTGCCTGAAACCTCGGTATCAGTTCTTCGTTCATGGCTTTTCGAGCATTTCCTTCATCCGTAATCTTCTTCACTCATCCCTGTTTACTGTACTTCAGATACTTTACAAATTTATTCTTCTGTGCTTTTTGATATTGGTGTATATAATATACTCTCCAGTTATCCAAATGAGACTGAGAAGTTAATGCTGGCAAGGCAAACAGGCCTGACAAGGAGTCAGGTAAGTTTTTTGCTTTTTAATTTCAGAGAAACTTTATTTAGAGGATTTTTTTTTTCTTCTTCTTCTCAATATTGGGGTTTTCTCCTTAGTTGCAAAAACTTCATGACCAATCCTTGCCTTCCTTTATGTATTTTGTTTTAGTCTTTGTTGCATTGACATGAATACGACACAAGACAGTAAGGACACAGCGACATGGAGAAGACGCATGTTTTGGTGTGTTCTAGTGTATTTTAGAGTGTCTATGGAGTGTCCGATATGTGTCCGACACAACAAGGCAACAATTTTGGAGTGTCCATGCTTCCTAGGTCTTAGCAGTCTCTTGCTTAGTACCACAATGGGTAGCCACCAAGGTGTGGTCTTATTCTCTCCCACCTCAACTATGTACAAATTCCATCTAAAAAGATTAATCCACTGAGTCGAGTTATTGAAGTCTCAATATGGCATCATAATGCTAGGCTCTTTACTATCACCCTATCCTTACCAAATCCCTCTCCCCAACCCTAGCCGCCGCCACCCCCATCCTTACCCAGAACCTTGTCTCTCCACCACCTTATCCGTCACTGGACCCATTCCCTAACCCAATCCTACCATGGATGCCACCCTTTCCTTGACCCTAGATTCTAAATACTAAATCCGTCCCTCCTCAACCCAAAACCTTGGTCCAAGTACCAGTATAGCTATTGCCATCCCTTCCTAACCCTAATCTTAGACTCACCCACCCCCATGCCACCCTTCCCCCAATCAAAACCCTAACCTAGAGCTGGCGTGATCTCATATTAGCAGACATTCAGTTCCTGCTATGTATCTACTCCAGTTACTCCTCTCCCAATTTATGTACTACTCATTTGTCTACTACCTCAAGGATCACTCGTTTTTCCTATTATACTCCTAGACGACACATACAGAGGTATAAGGGAGGTTCTATACAAGGGCAGTCTAGATGGGTCGATTCACTTATTTTCAAATTATAAGCAGAAGCTTGATTGTAAATTAAGTAATATTAATGTGCAACAAAGAAATCCTAACAAGTATATAGTTCTACCAATTGAATCGAAAGAGCACGGCTAGAATTTACTCGACATATGGATTCATGTGATACGCAATGGAAACACACTCAAACTTTGTTCACAAAAGATGGGGCACGAAATACGAGTCTTTGATCTGAAGATTGTGGAATCCACGAAATAACCTCAACTCTGGCTTGATCATACCTTATCCATGAGCACGATGTGCTAGAACAGCATGAACGACAACGAAACTGGGATTATCATGAAACTAAGATTACCGACATTATTTGATAATTGCTAGTAGAACTTGGTCAATCTTCTATGGAAATTCTCAATTTAGAGGTCTGTTCATAGCCAACCCCATCTTGACGGGAAAAGGGATCAATGTTGATGTTACTTTGACATAAAGGGAATAAATTAAAATAATATAAGGGTGTGTATCAAAGAGTAATCCTCCTGGTCAATAATTGGTGATTTGGGCATGCTAGAAGATTCACCATCCTATGTAAGAATTAGGGCTAGCTGGCACTAAGAATGTGGGATATCGTGGTTGAAAAATTATCATCACCCAGTACTAGGGAAATATTAATCTTGTCCTCTGCCTTATTTCTTGACTACCATCACATTCGCGCCAGGTTCATTAGTTTCCACACAATCCCTATGGAGTTATAGAAATTGCATCTTTCCAATAGCGATACATGTTTCAATTTGGCTACTTCTAGTTTACATTGTGGCCCATGGATGATGCAAGTAAGATCTTATATCCATCTATTTGTCTTCTCTTATTATCTATTCTTTTCACTGTGGACAGAATAGAGAGGTTTACACTAGCAGGAATTCAACTAGTAGCGGCTGCGAGTTCTCTACTAGTCAGCTAGCCTCCTAGTTCTAACCTCCCTTGTAGTCGACTAGCTCCTAGGTCTCGTGTGTTGGGTGAACTGTGGGTTCTAAAGTTGCTCAATGGTTTTGTTGACCTTCTTATGTGGAGTTGTGCTTCATAGTGAACCCTAGTTTGATGCAAATTGGCTTGTTGAAGTCTATATATGTAGATGACCTGTGTGATGGCTCGACTAGAAATTAACTTCAAATGTGCATCATTAGGTATCCACCGCCTCAAATAGAGAATAATTCCTCTTTGAAATTACTGATCCATCTTCGTTTTACTCAGGTCTCAAACTGGTTCATAAATGCACGAGTACGTCTATGGAAGCCCATGGTCGAGGAGATGTACAAAGAAGAATTCGGTGAAACAGAAATGGACTCGTACTCTTCGTCAGAGAATGCAGCTAAAGGCAGGGACGAACTCCTATCCTCGGAGGACAGGGAGAACTTGTTGCAGAGCCCTGCATCCGAGAGATGCCTGACAAGCACCACCAGCCAAGGCCAATTCAGCGACCCCTCCAAATCGAACCTAATATCGAACATTGGAATCAGTGGCGCCGCCTTCCAGAACGAGGCGACAGCCGCCGACGATATGTACATGGCTCTCAAATTAAAAGACCAGAGGCCAAATGGAGAGGACTGCAGCCTGCTGCACGACGCTTTCGCACAACCCGATGGTGGAAGGTTCGTGGCGTATCAGATGGCCGACGACATGGGGAGGTACGGGAACAGCGGAGTGTCGCTCACGTTGGGCCTGCAGAACTGCGACGACAGCAGCCTTGCCTCCGCATCAGATGGTCAACAGGGTTTCCTCGCCGTGAGGGGAGAGGACATATACGGTTCCGCAGGTCCTTCCCTCGGATACGCCCCTGCCCATCTGCTGCATGATTTTGTGGCATGAATTCTTCTACACTTTATTGCAGTAAAATTAGGACGATTAGAAATGTCTGATATGAGTGCCAATAAGACTTGAGCTCTTTGAAGTTCTGCGTGCAATTTGTAAAAGAAAATGTACTGCAGTATGAAACATAAGTGTAACGTAATGTGTTGTATAATAGGGTGGGAGGGAAGTATATATACATATAGATAGCATGGTGTAAAGATTATGTAGTACTGGATACATATATTTTGATGTTGGGGGAAGCATTCTGATTGTGGCTAAGACTCGATCCAAGGACCCATTTGTGAGCTTGCGTGTGCGTTGTGTTGTTTTCTCTTTGAATTTCTTGAATGGGAAAGTCGAATAATTTGTAATGTTTGCAGAATCGGTGTCGGACCATTCCTATGAGTATCGGAGTCGACAGTATCGTCGGTTTCTGATTGAAATATCAAAAAAAAATAACAAATAATTATTAATATTTTAGAAAATATATATGGTACATTCAGTCATAGTAGCTGTAAGTATTTTCATTGTTGTCTTTTACTAGTTTTGAAATTAAATAAAATAGTAGTCATTCTTGTCGATTTGTTCACATGCGACACGTTAAGTTTTTACATGATTTTACAATCTTATTATTCTTTTACACCTTTGATGATAGGCCATTGCGTTCTTTTATTCTTTTGCGAGAAAAAAGAACTTTAATATCGATATCTGTCAGTATCGAATATTAGCCGGTATCTGATTGGGAACCGGTATCGGCCATATCGGATCAGTATCAGCCCATACTATAAACTATGATAATTTGTACAGTTTGTAGGAGTTGGAAGATCTACGCGGTGGGATGCACTGCTAAGTTCCTTAGAGTTCTTCTTCTTCTTCTTCCAGTTTCTATGAATTTGCTTTTACAGAGTTCCAGCCTAATTCTTGTAACCAAAGCACGAGCTGATCATGGGTAGGTAGGTTGTCACTTGAAGAGTGGCTGGAAGTACAGAATAAACGAGCTATGGCTAGATTTGGTGTGGTGATGAAGCATGGACAGTTGATGGGACTTGTGGAATGTACAAAGTGTAGTTTGTTTGGGGGTCTCACTTACTACCATGAGATGGGACAACATCCCAAACCCATCACTTCCCATGTTATTACACAGATTCGTTGTTCTTTGCTCATTCTTCAGTCCTTCCTTTGTACTGTCGAGCTTTGTTTTTTCTTTTCTTTTCTTTTTGGGAAGGGCCTACACACAAAGGGCTTTTTATACGTGTAAATTTCTTACATGTACACTTACATTGATCTTGGTGGAAAGTGCATAGAAGAGACATGTGATGAGCTTCCTTTTTCTAATTTTGATCTTTGTAATGAGGATTCTGAGATCTCAAATCTCACTGAAATCAGTGGGTGGAGTGGACCACTGTCTTTTTCCTTTATGAATGAATGTTGATCTTGTCTTTTAGCCATATTCATGTTTCAAAATCTTTATTTACTTTTTGTCTCTTGGGCTTCAATTACATATTTTGTTTTTTTAGAAAAGTGTTGGGTCAAAGCGGAAGGATAATACTATAGCTAGGGGTATCTTCTACAGTAGTAAGTTTATTTTTGCTATTCCCGTATCTTACAATGAACTTATAAAGTATGAAAAAATTCAAAGATTAAGAACTCTTGTAAAGACAGGAAAATAAAAAATTACAAACTGACTTAATAATAAATCAACTGAAAATGCAACCAAATTGCTACAACATGGAAGAAGACATAATAGAAAAACATAGAAGAGAAAGCTCGTTGGGGTGATCAAAATCACCGTTGCTCAAAGCAAGATTCGACTTTATTCGTCAATATGTTTCCAGGAACCAGCAAGTTCAGAATCACTAACTTCTGGAACGCTCCGTTGTTTCTCTTGCATGAACTCCTTGAAGTTCACTTATAATCCTTGGACAGACAATACTTCGTTGCTCCAAATGTTGCTGCTAAGGCTTCTCTCATACATTATATATTCTATCTCTTCAATCTCATATACTTCTCAAGTGAATAATATGAAGGAAAGTCATCCTTAAAGCCCAATATTCCATAATGACCATTAAATCTAGAGTTAACTGCTCATTAAGTGGGTGGTTACTGTTGTAACCCCCACTAAATGGGCAGTTACTCCTCTGGAGCAATCGAACCGCCATGCGCAGTAGTCCCGCGCAGACATCTCGCGCAAATGCCTCGCGCACAGAGAGCCGCACAGGAGCCTACGCGCAAGTTGTCTCGCGTATGAGCCTGCGCGCAGACGAGCGCAAAAGCGTCATATTGTGTCTGATGCGTACGTATGAAGTGCATAGTGTGTCATCAAAGTACCACTTTGTGCCATTCGTCGAAATCCGAGTCTGAGTCACTAAGCCCCTTCGTGGCTTAGCTCTTAAGAAAAAGCTCAGAGAAATGAGTAACAAAAAATATAAATATTTCTTTGAGGATTTTAAACTTAGCCCCTCTAAGAAAACACCTACCATGGCAACCACATGGGCCACCAGACCCCATGTGTACATATCAATACAAATTATAGCTATATATTGAGTTACATATTTGGAGTTGTTTCTAATATGGAACCAAACTTCCTGGTAACCAAGCAAAACTACAACAATCCCCCATATCTTAATATATGGGCTAAGCGTTCTCCACAGTGACTATCCATCATGCATTAGAATATATGTCGCTTATGACTTGAATCTTTTCACATGGGTCAAACAACAATACAATACATAATAGACTGTGCCTTGAATTTAGTACCATAGTTGATATTATTCTCACTCACACAATGACATCAGTTGTGCTTCTGGTCGCACATTAAAGGCCATGTATTGACCTGGTATAGGTGTATGTATCTTGGGTGTCTACAGGCTTACCCTCAAGAGACGACTTACATCTCTGTTCATATGCTTATGTGAGTTCTTTTCAAAGAGTTTAACATATCCCAGCATGAAGCCTTTTGCTTCCTTGTGGTGCTACATCGCTATGACATAGCCCAAATCGAGGTCCAACCTCTTAGTAGTGTCATACAACTGTAGCATAAGTATCCAGTCTCTTTGTAGTGTTGTACTACCACTCGTCACTTTTCAACATTAGGCTACCTACCTCTATGCGATGCTACTCTTTGTAATGTTGTACTACCACTCTCCACTTTTTAGCATTAGGCTATTTGCCTATGTGCAGTGCTAAGCTGTCGTGACATGGCATGAAGCTCAGGTTCCACCTCATGTGATGTCACACTACTATAGCATGGGGACTAGTCCCTTTGTAGTACTGAGCTACCCGTACTTCCTGCAAAGTACGTCGGACATTCCAAATGTCCAATAACTCATTAAAGCTTAATGCCAACCTCCCACATGGCTTGCTCTATACTAAGAGCAACCAATAGACCATCGTGGTTCCAGAATAATATTACACCAATGTCCCTATAACCACTGTACCTGATATTTTTTCAGTCAATGATCATTCTTTGAACTAAAAGTAAGATGCCTATTAGATTTTTCTTTGAACTAATAGCATAATATTTTATGGTAGAATAGCATAATATTTTACGGTAGAATTACAAAGACTGAATATCCTAATTTTTTCAAGTCTATTTTGTTGTTGTGTCCTCGGTCAACTGAAACTTGAAGCCTTAGGCGCTATGAGAAGTCTTCCATCGTGATACTCTTCCTCAGATTATTTTCTTCTATAACGATCGAACATGCTGAAAACTAGAACACAATCAGAATGTCTTTCTGTGGTGCAAAAAAAAAGATGGTCCTATGAAGTACTGATAAGCACAGAATATGGTGTGGACGAAGCATGCACACAATGAGGAGTCTAGTGTCGTGTGTGCTCATGCACAATGACTTTAGTAGTAATGCTCCCTTGCTAGGAGCGAAAATAAGAATCAAAAGAAATCCCAAAAGAAAGGATCATAAACATGAGGATCTAAAAGTTTAACGAATTATGTACTCAATTGGCTTGATGTCAACCGTAACTCAATAGTCTAGATAGGTACTGTCGTCGGATCAACATATGGATCTTAATCAAATTGGACATGCTCTCTCTATCATGATCGATTTAGTTGCTACTTGTCTATACCTTTTTGGTACATTTGCTTATGGGTAGAACTAGACATTCCACTCAGTGAGAACAAAAAGTCTATAACATAAACTTGGTTCTAGCCGTCAAGTTATCTTCTTTTCTTTGGATTTTGGGGACAGATTTGAAAAATAATTTAAAAAAATTATATAAAATTTTATATTAATAATTAAAAAAAGTATGGGTACGGTAGACCCAAATGCTATAATGTGTTATTCCCGAGACGTAGTCAAAGATGGAAGCACGTGTAGTTGAGATCAGAGGTTTACACAAAAGTTTTCTCACTGATATACCTCGATCCAACGAAGAAATATTTAATGATCCTGATTACAACTTGCTCTTACAAAAGAATAAAAAAAATAAACTTTACGTTCTTCCTTGCACTAGCAATTGCAGACGGACATAACAGAATTACAACTAGCAGAAGAGAAGAGAAATGATAAGAAGGAAATCTGCTTGCTGGGGTGATGAAGATCACCGTTGCTCGAAGCAAGATTCGTCCCCATACGATCTGCTTCCAGGAACCAACAAGTTCACGAAGAACTTCTGGAACGCTGGCTGTCACCTCTTTTTTGGACTCATACGAACTTCGTGGACTCCGATGGCGGTGACAACAACAACTCTCTTTGTCTCCTGATTTTTGAAGTAGGTTCTCAAAGAAGCACGAAGAGAGTATTTATAGAGAGAGGGTAAAAATCCTAGCCGTCCATTAGTTACGAAAAGATAGGAACAAATTAATCGCAAATTCCTAAAAGATAGGCACAAATTAATTTTAAATTCCACAAAAAACAGATCTAAATAACTGTCCATATCTTTCCATAATTGTTCAAATATATCTGAAAGTAGCGGCCATGCAAGCAACCTCACATGCGGTCACTCACGCAGCAGCAGTTCATGCGACAACGCATGCGGCCACGCATGCAGCCAGCTCATGCGGCCAGCTCATGGGATTGCGCATGCGGCTCACGCATATCCGAGCGCATGAGCGCATCAAATGCGCACAAGCGACATGCGACGATGCTGACGTGCTAAGTGCAAAGTGCGCCAATAAAGCGCCACTTTGTGCCCTTGAGCCCGAGTCCGAGTCCGAATCCGAGTTGCTTAGCTCCTATGAAAATAATTCCAAGAGCATGACAAAAACCATAAATGCTTACATGAGAAGTTAATCATTTTTTCTCCTAGGAAAATACCCCCACATGGCACCCATATTCCCTACCATACCCCATGTGCACACCTCAACTCATACAAAGTAAATTGGGTGTATGCAATTATGTCTATGATTACATGGATGGTATGGTCGAGGATGAACATTAAACATGGATGACTGAAATCACTGTGATGAATATTAGGGTTTAAAGATATTGTTTGAGGACGTTATGTTATTTGATGATCGTATTTGATGTAACGTTACCCTAGTCAACTTGGGTCAACCCTATAGTTAGTACCTTAGATGGGAGCTATGTAACTAAGACAAAAGGCTATGCTAGTCATGATGCCATATCTTATTTTAGATAGTTTTGAGCTAGATTATTAATTAATTTTATATATCATTGCTAGGTACTTTGGGATCCTCGAACTTGGACATTGTACTGGAGCCCCGCCTTCAGCATCCGGATCCAGGCAAGTGTACCTTGCCATTCTGTATCTCAGTTCCATATTCACTATTTATTCTATCTATACATTGTGTGCGCTTTGGATCGGAATCGATACTTAGTGTCTGGGTCATATCCGAGTGCAGACATTTGTCAGTAACGTCTAGTATAGATTGATAGATGTTCACGATTTACGATACCTTGATGTACCTACTTGGTTACACAGAACCCTAGGACACATTCAGATACTGTCATCGTGCCAGACTTCTTGTATCTTGATAGTGTCAGCATGACCGAAATCGTTGATGACTTTAGGGTCGTGATTGTTGATAGTTACTTCAGTATAACGAGACTGTTAGATAGAGATTCAGGTTCAACGAGCACTTGTTGACCGCATTGGGAGGGGAAGACAGTTAGTAGACGCTTGGGCTACTTTGTACGATATATATATATATATATATATATATATATATATATTGTTATTTATATAGAGATCTTGTATCCGGAGTCGTAGTATCACCCATGTGACTCTGTGCTCGGAGCGACGGTCCGCACCGTGTGTCTCTGTGCCTCGGAGCTACGATTTTATATTTGGAAAGTCCACATGTCGAACAATGTCTTCAAAGTTGCGTCTCACTTAGGTGGTTATTCTAGATTACACTGGAGTATCACATATTTTCTTTATGTTTTACTATGGCATACTATTTTTGTACCTTGTTACGTCCCTCTGAGGACCTGGTTTCCTTCCAGGCTTAGACGAGGAGGACTACCCGGAGGAGTACGGACCGGGTGTATATCCAGGAGCAGGACTTGTTGCAGAGGACGAGATCCTTCCCGAGGACTTCGTTTGATCATTGGTAGTGACTTCACCCTGGGCCCAGTATCATTATCTAGTTTGCAGATATCGACCCTAGTTATCTTACTGCTTCCTTTCATTCAGTATTTGTATTATCGGGTTTGTTCCCGTGTGACTCTATTCGTATTGTATTATGATACATTTTCAGTCTTATTTTCCTTCTACATATTAGTAGACTTGATTTCTCTATGTATTTTATATTCATATGTCGATGGATGAGATTTAGTTTCACTGTTTATGTTTTGTATGTTGGGTTTTATCATTGTACTTTACAGCTTAGGTGCACTCCGTCGGGTCCATTAGATTGTGATGCCCGTCGAAGTGTTCCCGCTGGCCATTGCTACGTGGCTCAGTTCCTTATACTTGGAACTGAGGTGTAACACATAATGACATCAGCTGTGCTTTCGGTTTCACATTGAAGGACCTGTGCACGCCTGGTTTCGGTGTATGTATCTTGGTTGTCTACAAGTTTACCCTCAAGAGACGGCTTGTATCTCTTTCCATACACTATAGGTGAGTTCTTTTAAAGAGTCCTTGACATGAAGACTTGCACTTTCTTGCGGTGCTACGCTGCTATAACATAACCTAAATCCGAGGTTTACTCCCTCATGTGGTGTCATCAACTGTAGCATGAGGTATCTGCCTCTTTGTAGTGCCAAACTACCCACTATGAAGCCTTGCGCTTCCTTGCGGTGTTACGCCACTGTGACATGGCTTTTTTACCAAGGATTTATATCTTTTACCTCTGTGGTGTCATACCACTATAACATGAGGTCATCAACCTCTTTGTAGTGTTGTCTACTACTCTTAATTCTACAACATTAGGCTACCTGCCTATGTTCGGTGCTACGCCATTATGACATGACTTAATACCGAGGATTTATATCTTTTACCTCTGTGGTATCACGCCACTGTAGCATGGGATACAAGTCCCTTGTAGTGCTGAAACTACGTGCTTCCTCTAATGCACACCGGACATTCACTCTGTGTCACGCCTCAGTCCCAAAATACCGTGGGACTAGACACGTGGCAATGGCCAGCAGCACACACCGATGGGCAAACCCAATTTAATAGAACCATCAAGGTGTACTTAAGTTGTAAAATAACAGTAAGGGTCTATGATACTAATCTCATCCACAAAAATGAATACAATCAACATGAAATATAAATCAACAACAAGTCTCAATAAAATATATCTCGGGGAATAACCCGATGATAAGTCTGATACAATAGTCAAGAGACAAGAAATAAAGAGTATAACAACAGCAAATAATGAGTATAGATGAAGCAAATACTCAGGAGAAATCCTTGGCGATCACCTCATCCTCGGGTTCTGGTACTGCTCCAATGTATGCTTCTGTCCCGTACACCTCGGGGTAGATCTCCTCTGCTAAATCTGGGGACATGATCCGGATCCAGGTCCTCAGGGAACATAGCAAGGTACAAGAATATAATAATAATAACAATGATAACACAATGCTATCCCTCTTCAGCACTTGCTGTTGCCGCTTGCAACACTTTGGCAATTCACTAACCCAGAGGACCCCGCACACTTCAGCCTATTTTATTCAGACCCGACCCCTTCACCCCGCGGCCAAACCGATCCTAACCCTCTCTCTCTCTCCCTATTATATATATATATATATATTATTTCAAAACCCTAACCTAATCTCCAGACCTCCTCTTTCCATCTAGAGCCGTCACTGCAGCCAGAGAGCCCCACCAAGCCATCCAAACCATCCCGACGACTCCGACCTCGCGCCTTGCAGAATCCCACTCGAAGCACCTTCGCTCCAGAGTGATTTTCCGTCGACTCGCTCAACCGAACGCTGTTCCGTCTTCACCGGTATGATCATCCCTTAACCCTCTTCCATATTTTTTTTATAGCCAACCTCGGAAAACGTGTGCCCCTAGGTGAAAAATAGCGTCCAAAGTGGGCGGAGCAGACCCAATTCTGAAATCGCAGAAAACTGCGGTGATCACCTATATTACCGAGTTCGTATCTCCCACCACAGAGATCCGAATTCGGTGATTCTTTTTGATACCTGTAGAATACTTGACCTAGTTTATTTTTTGTTAAATAACCCTATGCTATTAGTTTCTGTGGACATAGTTAAATTCGTCACAAAACTGCGTGCACCCACTTTTTCCAGATTTCCAAAAGTGGGAAAATGGAGCGCGCCCCGCCAAACGGGACCGCCCTGCCATGTGCTAAGTGTACCAAATGGTGCACGCAGCATAATCGGACACGTAAAAATTCGTGGAGACTGATTCGGACGTGTGTGCCCACCGAAATCAGGCCGTATCCGCGGACACATTTCGTGTCGCAACTTTTGTAGAACTCGTGCGTATTTTGTGCACGCTTGTCAGATTGCGATAAAACTTATGCCACTGGACTCGTGCTAACGCTCTGGTCCTGTGACCCAATTTTCACGCATTTCTGAGACGGTTGACTAGATCGCCAATTGGCGGGCCCTATAGTTGACTTTTTGGACAAAATTCTGTTCGGCCCATCGGAATCCACATTTGGACATACCGTTGGGTTCGTATTGACATCTAGAGTTGTTTGACCTATAGTTTTTTCCATTTAGAGACTGTTATCCTTGGCACGCTTTTCGGTGCAAAGTGGGCCATACGTGGACCCCACTTTTGCCCGAAATTATCGTTTTGCCCCTGTGTCCAAATTGGACGAAAGGGATATGCTTTTTAGCTATTTTGCTTATTCTGGAAACGTTGGTGATGTTTATTTCAGCATCCGGAGACGTTTGTTCGGAGTCCTTAGTTCCAGGTTCTGTGTCCTTGATATTTGGGCGCGTACACTTTACAGATTTCTTGCCAGGCTAGTATACCTTGCCATTGTACTGTTTTTACATTCCATATGAGGCATGCATGTTTACTTTCTGTTTATTTAGTTCATTTATTTTAACTGTTATATAAACTGCGCGTCCAAGGAAACTTGGGTGCAACGACGGTGTCGTCGTACTATGTTTTTATTTATGTATATGCATTGGACCTACTTTATGAGACTACCCCATTTTCATGAGGCATTTATGTTTCATTGGCCATGACACTATTCTTACACGAGTGTGAGTCACATGTAGGACACGGACTTGCGTACTCGGCTGGCCACCGGTACGTATAGGTCGTGCGACGGATAGGGATAACTGCCAATAGAAACTTTGCATGCTAGTAGACCTGGCGGTTATTAGAGGTATTATCGTGTCATGGACATGACATGCTTAGAGCATTGGGTGGAGAGAACAACAAGTAAGGCATTTGGGCTCCTTTGCACTTTCCTTGTGTAACCCGTACGCTCCGCCGGAGATGCGCGATCATGATGACACCTATACTACTTGGCGGGCCTCCGCCGTTCAAAAGACGACGTGCCTTTGTAGGCCCTGGATCTCCAAGAGAACCATGCCAATCCTATTTATGGCCAGATAGCCCACTTGTTAGAAAGTTGTTCTCAAACTGCATTCACATAGATGGTTAGGCGACCCCGATGGATGTTTATTTTCAGTACTTTATTGGCATGTACTTTTTGTATCTTGTTACGTCCCTCTGAGGACCTGGTCCCTTCCAGATATAGGTGAGCAGGAGTACCCGCAGGAGTATGGACCTGGACCTGACGCTACCTATCAGTCTGAGGAGATCTTACCTTCTGATTATATGTGATTCATTGCAGCTGTTTAGAGATTCTAGTTGCTATTCTTTTCTAGACATTTATTCTTATATTAGAGTTTATTCTCTTCTCTCTTTAGTAGTTTTTTTATAGTCGATTTGTAGTGGATTTGTTTCCACCCGACTATCACACTTTGAGATTCTATTTTGAGACTGCTTCTTTGACATTCAGTTATTGATTTCCATTATTCTATTATTTGTGCTGTGGATGAGATATAGAACTGCGTGTGACTTGTTGTGACATATATTTACCACTGTGGATTGGATATTCATGTACAGCGTACGTGTGTATATGGTTTCCATATATTGGAGTTCGTATACATACGGCTGGCGTGTTACGTATTCCTAGTCCTACATATTTTGGGACTGGGGCGTGACACCTCGGGGTAGATCTCCTCTGCTAAACCTGGGGACATGATCCGAATCCAGGTCCTCAGGGAACATAGCAAGGTACAAGAATAACTCAAGCCAAATATATGCAGTGCAATAATAAATGAGTCAATAGGGTAAACTATATAACCAGCTAAGTGATATGTAAGATGAGAGCATCATTAAAACTCAGGCTGAGACCAATACAAGCTCTGTGTTGGGGAGCCGGTGTCACGACCCGATTCCGTAGAATCGTTTGAGGCGTCCCCCGAATCGTGACCGCCGTGCGGGCCTGGGTGTCACTACCACATTCCGAAAACAGGGGTATTTTCGACATTTTACAATATTTAATATTATGGTAGTTACAATTAATTAATTGCCTGATAGTATATTTGATTTAAATAAATATGTGTGATGTGTAATTAAATATAATATTATATATATTTTATCTTTTATTTTGTAGCTAGCAGAATTGACCTAGAAGCCAGTAGATGAATACCTGTCTGAAGTATGAAATTTTGTATTAGCTAGAATTTATTTATTGGAGATTTTAATTAATTATTGCGCATTGCCTTTGCTTCGATATTTGGAGCAGTATCCTGACTTTTGTCTTCCAACCAATTTTACAATCTTGCCCTAGACATGCCCGCCTTCCATTTTGCTATTTTTGCAACTCATAATTATGCTCTCTGTACATTATTTCTGGCCGCACAAAAATTGTCGCGGACGTTATTTAATAAATCCCTATTTTGTATCGTTGTGCGTTCCAATTAAAATTGGAGGCAAATCTTGACCTATTTTTCGTGCGGCCCAAATTAGGGTGATATTCTGTTCTGAGTCTTCTTCAATATTGGTATTGATGACCTGACCCGATTTTGACCCCATGTACTCCTAATTAATTGTTGAACAACTTGCATTTATTTCTATTTAAATTGATGATACTATTCTATCTGATTCTAAAATCTCAATTTTAATTCCAGTGCCCTGTTATTTGAGCCCACACAAATCTTACAGCGCCCCCTGACCCCACAAAACACCAAACACCGAATCGCCCGCCAAATTTTTGTCATTTTATGTATTTGTGCAATTTCCCAAATTTAAGGGGGCTAAATTGCAAATTTGCATTTTGTATCAACACCCAATTGTTTAACCAATGAGGAATCCCTAATATTATTTAACTAGCCCCTCACCCTCATTCCTACATGGATTAATTTTTCTCTCATGACAAATCTGGACCCCTCATTCTAGGGGTCAAATCCTCACCCTCCATCGCACCCTCTCTCCCTATTTAATATCTTGTACCCTCAAACCCTAATCCCAAGAAACCTAGGTTTTCCTCCACCTCACAAGCCTCCAAAATTCCTCAAGCCTCCAACGTAGGAAGAAATCCTTCTTCCTTCTTCTCTTTTCTTTCTCCTTCTCTTTCCTTTCTTCTTCTTCTTCTCCTTCCATTCTTCTTCTCCTTCTTTTATTTTTAAATTTGGAAATAAAAGAGAGAGGGAAACCATCACCCTTCCCTTCCCTGTGAACTCCAACCGGCCAAGCCTGCTCCTTCCCGACGGCGCTGAACGGCCACTCCGACTGCTCGGCCGACCCCTCCGACTGCTCCCCGCTCCATCTCCTCCATCCATCCACATCCCTCCGCGTCTCCTCCAACCCGTCCGACGGCCCCGACCCCCTGTGAACTCCGGCCCGGCGGCTCTGTGTACTCCCCGCGGCCCTCTGCTGTGATTCTGGCAGCCCAGTCCCCCTCACGAGATCCCCTCCGTCAGCCGCTGGCAGCCGCTGCTCCCCTCTTCCCGAGAGCTCGACCACCCATCCAACCGGCGGCCCTCTCTCAGCCGCCGGAGCCGACTACTCCCCTCCAACTCCGGCTGCTCCTCCCCGCTGGAACCACTGCTCCACGTTCACCCCACCACCACCACCACTTCCATCATCCTCCCTGCAGCAACTCCCGATCCCCACGGCGGCCTGCTCATCCTCCAGCCCGGAGCTCCCGTCAGCCACCACCGCAAGTACATTGCCTCCTCCCTCGAGCCCCTCGACTCCGGCCAGTGGCCGTCGAGCCACCCCAGTAAGCCTCCTCTCCCTCCTTCTATGTATTTGTGTGTATACATTCATATATATATATATATGTATATATATATGTGTGTGTACGTATATATGTGTATATACGTGTATGTAAATACTAATATATGTATATGTATGTTATGTATTAAATTAATGTTAATACGTACGTATATGTGTATACGTATATATTTAATAAATTGGTATATATAACTACGTATACTAGTATAATTTAAATTAGTATATGTATAACTATTTATTTTATTAATATTTAACATGTATAAATTCTAGTATAAATATTTCTTAGTATATATATGTTAATGTAGATAGTGTATTTTTACTTAGTGTATATATATTTTATATATATATACATATATATCTTGCGTATTTTCTCTAATTTTCTATATATGTATATTAAAATGTATTTTATTATAAATACGTATTATATATATATGGGTATTAATTTAACTGTATACACATAATATATGTTAATGTGTGTACTTTGGTATAATTATATATTGGTAAAGTATATATTAAATTAATACATTTTGGTATAAATATGTGTACCTATATATATATACATGTATAAACATATTTTTGGTATATGTAAACAAATGTATCATATATATATATATTTGAGGATATAAAATGTATATATAAACACGTATTTGGTATATGTATTGATTAGTATGGTAATAATGTACATAAGTAATAGGTGTACATTATTCAATATGATGAGTATATATATATATATATTGTAAGTATTAATGATAATTAATAATATGTGTATTTATATACGTATCCCTACTAGATAACCCTAGTTGACTAGTGCCCTGCCTGACATGGCCCTGAGGCCAGTATTTTAGACTGTGTTAGTGTAGCATCTGATGCAAATGTGGTTTTGCTTGTGATATGTTTATAGGACTGTTGGTTTACCCAGGGGACACTCTGGAACAGGACATCAATAATTACCAGCTAAGGACCCAAGGCAAGTACATTCTCTGATTAGTTTCTAATTTATGATATCTCCTATGTTCACTGTATCTAGTGTAAATATCCATGCTCTTGACACGCTGGTTACACGGATTGGTATACACGGGTCTCGTCATGAGATGTTATTCCTTATTCATGGTGTAGCTTGTACAAGACTTGTTTTCCTTGTTATCTTGTGCATGTACAGACACTGATTCTCGGAGAGATTTGCTACCTCCCTAGGGAATCCCGTGCCATAGCGTACCATGATTGGATCTACTATACCAGTCGGGGATGGGGAGTATTTTAGTGTAGATATGTGATCATACCCAACTTTTCATGCATCATAGCTCACCCCACATCTCACGTCGGGTGCGGCCTGACCCTCTCCATGCTTCATAGCTGTTACGTGTGATTAGCCTGACCTATACATGCATCATAGCTAACCAACAGTTAGCCTGACCTTCGTGAATCATAGCTAATCACATGTAACCAGCCTGATCAAGTTCCCAAGCCGATCACATGTTAAAGCTAGTACTCACACACTTAGTCATAGGTTCTCGCTCATGGACATATTGTTTCTTCTCCTGTATTTACTTACAGTATTTCCAGCATTTCTTTTATTTCTCGTACCTATACATGCTTCTGGTATATTTCCATCTAGAACTGCTACATAGTTTATATCATTAATATAGAACTGCTATTTAGAGATGTACTTTGCTCCTTCCTGACTGGAAAATATTTTTCCAGACTGTGACCTTAGTAGACTGGTTCCTGACACACTTGGGGATTGGAAGTTAATTATTGCAGGTATGATTATGTTGTCATTAGACTTGCGTTGTATTATTTTATTTCTTCAAATTCCTATCGTGCTGTAGTTGTGATTGAGTATGTTGTTAATATTTTTATAGTATTATCCGAGTCGCCTTATGGAGTTGGATACTAGCGTGAGATTGTTTAGATAGTACTCGACCTAGACAGCGTTCTACCGCCGATGCTGCGGCGTAGGCTGGACGTACCCACGCTCTCGCGCCCTTAAACCGGGTGCGGGTCGTGACACATTTTTAGTGGTGGCCCATGCAGGTCAGACTTCGCAAGTTGTGCGATGTCGTGGTAGTGTGACGTCTTCGTTGTACTACTACGTGCCTGCGATAGGATCTAGGGCATAGGATACTAGGATGAGAGAGGATACTCAATCATAATTTATTTGAAAGATTTCCTGGGATGACCCCATGAGAATCTTATTATAATCTCCAATTTAATTCCTTCGCCCTTGTTTCCGTCCGTCCTCACTCGTTGATATTGAGTTGATTCTTGTTGACCAGTTGTTAACTTTAATTCCTGGTATCGTTGTTGAGTTGATTTCATATTGAGATAAATTTTACGGACTAGAATTTATGGTATCATCTGATGACATATATTGATGAGGACAGTGAGAAAGGTAAAATGTCTACTTTGATTATGGAACCTAGAGTTTATTGCAGCCATATTAGCTGTCGTGACGAGAACGTAGGAACCTGACTTGGATGTACATACCGTAGTTATGAAACTTAGGGTCTCTCGCAGCCATACCGGTTGGCGTGGCGAGGATTCTAGATGACATGATTATAGGGTTGCATACCTTAGTTACGGAACCTGTCGTTTATCGCATCTATGCTTACTGGCGTGGCGAGGATTCTAAGTGTCATGATTTCTGACAGACGTGTATGATTATCAGGTTGTATCTTAAATTGGTTCTTAAAGTATCATCTCAAGACTTATCTATTTTCGTTATTCCAGGACTTTGTTCCATCGCTTCTTTTCTTTACTAGCAGTAAAGATACCTTCCGTCCTTGATCCAGTTCCTTTTTGAGCTCATTTCCTTTGAGGATTCCTTGTTAGTATGATAATTAGTGGCTTGCAATTTTGGTTGTGTCTTGTATTAGTTGACTGAGTGTGACTTGTGAGTTTGTAAGTATTTCTTAGTTGGACATGGGAGCATTAGGCATTAATCTAGAGATACCCATAACATAGTACCTTGTAGCAATAGTTATATGATAGGTGTTATTGTAATTAATATTGGTATTATAGAAAGAGGAGTAAGAGTATCAGTGAAGGTTTCAAGAGTTAGTATCAGAACCAGCATGCCAGTCCTAGATAATCATTAAATTATGTAATTGGATGATCTATGTAAACAATTAAGTATCAAGGAATTGCGTTAAGATTAATGGAGCATGATGTTCAAATTGATGATTGATACTGGGTGGATCAAGAGTAAAGAAATGTATATACATAAAGGGTTTTAATGAGATGCCATGAGTAGAGAAATATCAAGATTGGTAATGAAAGTTGTGAAATATATCACAGAATAGTTTAACAGGCTGTAAAAGGTTTAAGAGATATGCTTATACATCAATCGAGATATGGAACCATATGCCTGCCCTTGAGATTGAAGTAAAGCATGGGTATTATAGAAGGTGCAAGTGATCGTGATTTGTAATAAGTTTGAGGAGATAATCTAATGATGAAGCTAGTGTTACCATACCAATAGTGCTAGTGATTCTATATCAAATATTTGTTGAGCAAGGTGCTAATGACAGTAAGTACTTCGTGTGATGACAATTAGATTGGTGTGTTAAGTAAAGTAGATAGAAAATCATTGAAGAAAATATGTGTGATGATAACTTGGATTATTGGAAGTGATATTGCAAGTAATCCGGGCAGTACAAATTTCAGTACACAGTTGAGGTTGGAGATAATTGGTGTATTTGTGTGGACCTTGAGTATTAGAGACTGGGAGTATCTATATGTATGCTTGTGGATTTAAATTTATAATTTGTAAGGTGGAGATAGGATTTTATTTTTTGAATATTAGAGGAGTTGAGATTATGTCATTAAATTTTTGAGGATTTCAAATATGAATTCAATAAACATGGTTAAGGCTACAAAGATTTTAGAAGTGATTAAATTTTGTTTCGATGTTGAGTATCTAATTTGGAGGAAGTATATACAATTTATTTTGTTGATCGAGAAGTTAAACCTTGATGATTATTTTGAGGATTAATTTTATGGTAGATGAGAGATATGAATATTAATATATGATTAGATGATATACATGTATAAGGATCCGATGACTTGAGCATGATTGAGGTGGCACCGCAGACTGACTTGGGTGTCCATCTAGAGTTGTATTAGAAAGGGTTTAGCACTTAGTATGGTATTATACTTGGTGTGCACTAGAGTGATGAGAACAAATAGTATGGACAATTGTAGTAGGAACGGGAACTGACAGAGGGTATGGTACTAAGGAGATAGAGATCCAGTTAGGCTACCTGTGGAACCGCATACTGCTCAGCACCCGCGAAGGGAACCACCCCAGCAGGGCGGGGCAATTGCGATGACGGTCGAGGAGACCGATACTACAGGTAATGTGTTAGCAGGTTCTTTCTTTTTCTCATGTTGTTTTGTCTTCTGATTGATTGATTCCCTAGTACCGTGGGTTATATTCGTGATTTTTCTTGTTAGGATATAGTTAGTAGTACACCCTGACAGAGAATGCAATACCATGATAAGACAGACCATAACCATGCATGTTTCCTCTAAGTTGTTTGTTGTATGACTGTGGGTAAAATTTTTCTTAGACCATGATCGTTGGGGCTTTGACCATAGCAAGGATCTATGACAAGGTTATGACTTGACAAAATGAGACAAGATGATTAGAAATTCAAGGACAAGCATTCATGAGTTGATATAACAGAATTGCTGGATCATTGGTTTTACAAGGATCGAGGTATGATTAAAATTTGAGGATAAACGCTAATTTAAATAAAGGATTAAAAATTTAACATGGCAGAATTGATGATTGTTAATTTCAGGAAGATTGATTGTGATATAATTTATCATTAAAATTTGAGGAAAATTTGAAAATTATCATTATATATATTTGATTGCAATATGGTAATTTAAATTTTATTATTGCGGACGTTGCATTTGAAGGATCCATAGGTGTCGCATTGTTAGTATTTTGAGGAAAGAGGAGATCGAGGAATAAAATTATTGATGGACTAATGTTTGAATTCAAAACTTGTGGAACGAGATTACAATTATATATGTGCATAGATTAAAATCAAATTTGAGGAGTGGATATTAAATTCCGAGTATTGAATTATTAACTAAAACTTTTGAAAAACTTTTTTTTGGAAAAAAAAAAAATTTTAGACCTTGATTTTATTTCGAGGATTTTTCGGAATGCAACAATTTCAGAATTTTTGAAAAGTCGTGAAAAGACATTGTGGATTATAACCTGATTTCATAGATGATGAATTTAAAATTTTGAGGGAAATAATAATGTGTATGATAAACACTACTATGAGGATTTTAAATTTCGAGGACGAAATTCTTTTAAGGTGGGTAGACTTGTCACTACCACGTTCCGAAAACAGGGGTATTTTCGACATTTTACAATATTTAATATTATGGTAGTTACAATTAATTAATTGCCTGATAGTATATTTGATTTAAATAAATATGTGTGATGTGTAATTAAATATAATATTATATACATTTTATCTTTTATTTTGTAGCTAGCAGAATTGACCTAGAAGCCAGTAGATGAATACCTGTCTGAAGTATGAAATTTTGTATTAGCTAGAATTTATTTATTGGAGATTTTAATTAATTATTGCGCATTGCCTTTGCTTCGATATTTGGAGCAGTATCCTGACTTTTGTCTTCCAACCAATTTTACAATCTTGCCCTAGACATGCCCGCCTTCCATTTTGCTATTTTTGCAACTCATAATTATGCTCTCTGTATATTATTTCTGGCCGCACAAAAATCGTCGCGGACGTTATTTAATAAATCCCTATTTTGTATCGTTGTGCGTTCCAATTGAAATTGGAGGCAAATCTTGACCTATTTTTCGTGCGGCCCAAATTAGGGTGATATTCTGTTCTGAGTCTTCTTCAATATTGGTATTGATGACCTGACCCGATTTTGACCCCATATACTCCTAATTAATTGTTGAACAACTTGCATTTATTTCTATTTAAATTGATGATACTATTCTATCTGATTCTAAAATCCCAATTTTAATTCCAGTGCCCTGTTATTTGAGCCCACACAAATCTTACAGCGCCCCCTGACCCCATAAAACACCAAACACCGAATCGCCCGCCAAATTTTCGTCATTTTATGTGTTTGTGCAATTTCCCAAATTTAAGGGGGCTAAATTGCAAATTTGCATTTTGTATCAACACCCAATTGTTTAACCAATGAGGAATCCCTAATATTATTTAACTAGCCCCTCACCCTCATTCCTACATGGATTAATTTTTCTCTCATGACAAATCTGGACCCCTCATTCTAGGGGTCAAATCCTCACCCTCCATCGCACCCTCTCTCCCTATTTAATATCTTGTACCCTCAAACCCTAATCCCAAGAAACCTAGGTTTTCCCCCACCTCACAAGCCTCCAAAATTCCTCAAGCCTCCAACGTAGGAAGAAATCCTTCTTCCTTCTTCTTCTCTTTTCTTTCTCCTTCTCTTTCCTTTCTTCTTCTTCTTCTCCTTCCATTCTTCTTCTCCTTCTTTTATTTTTAAATTTGGAAATAAAAGAGAGAGGGAAACCATCACCCTTCCCTTCCCTGTGAACTCCAACCGGCCAAGCCTGCTCCTTCCCGACGGCGCTGAACGGCCACTCCGACTGCTCGGCCGACCCCTCCGACTGCTCCCCGCTCCATCTCCTCCATCCATCCACATCCCTCCGCGTCTCCTCCAACCCGTCCGGCGGCCCCGACCCCCTGTGAACTCCGGCCCGGCGGCTCTGTGTACTCCCCGCGGCCCTCTGCTGTGATTCCGGCAGCCCAGTCCCCCTCACGAGATCCCCTCCGTCAGCCGCTGGCAGCCGCTGCTCCCCTCTTCCCGAGAGCTCGACCACCCATCCAACCGGCGGCCCTCTCTCAGCCGGCGGAGCCGACTACTCCCCTCCAACTCCGGCTGCTCCTCCCCGCTGGAACCACTGCTCCACGTTCACCCCACCACCACCACCACCACTTCCATCATCCTCCCTGCAGCAACTCCCGATCCCCACGGCGGCCTGCTCATCCTCTAGCCCGGAGCTCCCGTCAGCCACTACCGCAAGTACATTGCCTCCTCCCTCGAGCCCCTCGACTCCGGCCAGTGGCCGTCGAGCCACCCCAGTAAGCCTCCTCTCCCTCCTTCTATGTATTTGTGTGTATACATTCATATATATATATATATATGTATATATATATGTGTGTGTACGTATATATGTATATATACGTGTATGTAAATACTAATATATGTATATGTATGTTATGTATTAAATTAATGTTAATACGTACGTATATGTGTATACGTATATATTTAATAAATTGGTATATATAACTACGTATACTAGTATAATTTAAATTAGTATATGTATAACTATTTATTTTATTAATATTTAACATGTATAAATTCTAGTATAAATATTTCTTAGTATATATATGTTAATGTAGATAGTGTATTTTTACTTAGTGTATATATATTTTATATATATATACATATATATCTTGCGTATTTTCTCTAATTTTCTATATATGTATATTAAAATGTATTTTATTATAAATACGTATTATATATATATGGGTATTAATTTAACTGTATACACATAATATATGTTAATGTGTGTACTTTGGTATAATTATATATTGGTAAAGTATATATTAAATTAATACATTTTGGTATAAATATGTGTACCTATATATATACATGTATAAACATATTTTTGGTATATGTAAACAAATGTATCATATATATATATTTGAGGATATAAAATGTATATATAAACACGTATTTGGTATATGTACTGATTGGTATGGTAATAATGTACATAAGTTATAGGTGTACATTATTCAATATGATGAGTATATATATATATATATTGTAAGTATTAATGATAATTAATAATATGTGTATTTATATACGTATCCCTACTAGATAACCCTAGTTGACTAGTGCCCTGCCTGACATGGCCCTGAGGCCAGTATTTTAGACTGTGTTAGTGTAGCATCTGATGCAAATGTGGTTTTGCTTGTGATATGTTTATAGGACTGTTGGTTTACCCAGGGGACACTCTGGAACAGGACATCAATAATTACAAGCTAAGGACCCAAGGCAAGTACATTCTCTGATTAGTTTCTAATTTATGATATCTCCTATGTTCACTGTATCTAGTGTAAATATCCATGCTCTTGACACGCTGGTTACACGGATTGGTATACACGGGTCTCGTCATGAGATGTTATTCCTTATTCATGGTGTAGCTTGTACAAGACTTGTTTTCCTTGTTATCTTGTGCATGTACAGACACTGATTCCCGGAGAGATTTGCTACCTCCCTAGGGAATCCCGTGCCATAGCGTACCATGATTGGATCTACTATACCAGTCGGGGGTGGGGAGTATTTTAGTGTAGATATGTGATCATACCCAACTTTTCATGCATCATAGCTCACCCCACATCTCACGTCGGGTGCGGCCTGACCCTCTCCATGCTTCATAGCTGTTACGTGTGATTAGCCTGACCTATACATGCATCATAGCTAACCAACGGTTAGCCTGACCTTCGTGAATCATAGCTAATCACATGTAACCAGCCTGATCAAGTTTCCAAGCCGATCACATGTTAAAGCTAGTACTCACACACTTAGTCATAGGTTCTCGCTCATGGACATATTGTTTCTTCTCCTACATTTACTTACAGTATTTCCAGTATTTCTTTTATTTCTCGTACCTATACATGCTTCTGGTATATTTCCATCTAGAACTGCTACATAGTTTATATCATTAATATAGAACTGCTATTTAGAGATGTACTTTGCTCCTTCCTGACTGGAAAATATTTTTCCAGACTGTGACCTTAGTAGACTGGTTCCTGACACACTTGGGGATTGGAAGTTAATTATTGCAGGTATGATTATGTTATCATTAGACTTGCGTTGTATTCTTTTATTTCTTCAAATTCCTATCGTGCTGTAGTTGTGATTGAGTATGTTGTTAATATTTTTATAGTATTATCCGAGTCTCCTTATGGAGTTGGATACTAGCGTGAGATTGTTTAGATAGTACTCGACCTAGACAGCGTTCTACCGCCGATGTTGCGGCGTAGGCTGGACGTACCCACGCTCTCGCGCCCTTAAACCGGGTGCGGGTCGTGACACTGGGGTTGCGCCCGCACAAGGCTTTAATGATTTGCATAGCAAGCACATATTCAGAGTACGCAGATAAATTGAAACACAGATTTGAAACATAGAAAAGTTCTCTTTATTGATAATGAACATCTATTACAAACTCCTGAACGCGTCAGCTAATATGCCGAACGGCTTACAAAAGAGATGACTCAAAATGAGATAGCAGTCCTGTACATTATATCCCTTTACTAAACTTCAAAAGATATAGACCACCTGGCTGGAGGATAGCTTTGTCACGGAGCTGCATTTGTGTATGAAGAGTTGCAGGCTCCTGTCTTCAAAATGCTTCAAGGGGCGCGGTGAAGATGCGCCAACAGCTGGATTGGATCGGGTAGACGACTTTGGCTCCTCGCTCGGTTCGCCTTGGTGCGGAGAACCTGTTTCAACAAGGGTCAGCATGTCGAAACATACTGGTGAAGGTGAGCTAGCCTGACTATACCAATCAATACGTTATTTTAATGAAGCATGCATATTTGTGGGTTTCTATCTTGCCTTAGTTCATTTACAAGTAAGCAGCATATAGAATTTTACTGAAATGAACATGCCACCGTTCGATGGATTTTACCTGCCCGTCTGAATTACCTGCACAATACTTACCATGCCTTCCCTGCCACGAAGACACAAGTTAGTATACAACAGGTTTAAATATACACAGGGATCACTGGCATGATACCACAAAGGGACGGTTTATAGTCTCGGGACAAGAATGTTATGCAACGCAGGTGGCGAGCCCCGCTACATAGCATCCCGTCCATGACAAACGACTATACAAACTCTTTCGCCCGGATTGGATCGGCCCCAGTGCCCTGGCGGCCGTCCGCGGAAGCCAAAATACCTTGTGCACAAGTTGTCCGTGATCAAGCACATTTAGTTCAAATTATTTCACACGAATTACAAACGAATTTTGAACGAATAGGAGCAAGCTCCATAGCCAAACAGTTTTGCATAGTCTTACTGACCAATCTATGCCAAATTAAAGTGTGTTCCATATGCATAGCACAATTTATAGAAGAAACATGTATTCTAACTAAAATTGAAACATATGTTGAACATTCCAAACGAATAAGCATGCAGTGTAAGTAATCGTTTCCAAGTTGAATGACAAGCAATACAAACCAAGTCTATTCCTTTTTTATCTTGGTATATTTTATTATTACTTGGTATCGTTTGATCGGGGCAAAGAAGAATGCAGATTTTAGGGCGTAAAGCTTGGAAGTAGAGCTAGCTAATCGGGTTGGTAGCCAGTCACTTGGTTGGAAGGAAAGGAGAAGGAAAGAGGCGCTTCACGACTCCGCTCGCAAGCCGCCTACTGCTCGTTCACCTGCACACGAACAGCTCGATTAATACTTCTTTCTCTCTTTCCAATCTCGAAATTGAAGTGCAGTTCAATGAACGAAAACAATGAAAACCATCGAAACCGTTCAAGGAAAACAAGCAAATCCTAAAACCAACTCAAAGCACGAAAGCAACAAGCGACATCGAAAACCGAGGCAATAAAAGATAGCAGCGGAGAGGTCCCTCCTGACTCTGCCGCTAAGCCGATCCTTGGGGCGTAGTCCACTGAATATGGGAATCGATTCCGAAGAAACAAATCCATAACGAGGATGAGTTCTTAATTCAATCTATCCCGATCGAACGATACCGTCTTGTGTTTCTTAGCCGCGCTCTCCGCACCGGGAGAACGGGGCGCTACATCCTACCCAACTAATTGGAAGTTTCGTCCCGAAACTTAGGAATAGAACCAACCGTTAGGGATTATTTTGTTGCTGGCGGCGATTTGGGAGCGGACAGTTTTGAATCAAGTGTCCGTTTCCGCCACAGTTGTAACAAGACCCATTCTTCAAGTAACAATTAACGATGGTGTGCCCCGGCCTGTGGCAGTGCTCACAATGCACTCCCGCATTTGTCTTGTTCCGACCACCATTGTTTTGTCACTTTGCAGCATTATTTTCTCTCTCGTTGCCTTGGCGTTTGTGATTGTAGGTATGCACAGCGCCGGTGGAAACGTGAGGATACTGCGGTTCAAGGGATAGGGCGTGATTCATGACTTCACGCATTGTCCCGTACTGATTATTGACCACGTGCGCATGGATGGCAGGGCATAGTCCACCTTCAAACCTTCTGGCTCGACTCGCTGCATCAGGTAAATAGGCCCTAGCGAATTTAGAGAGTCGGTTGAATTCGGCGGAGTACTGCTTCACTGTCATACTGCCCTGCCTCAGTTGCACGAAATCATTCTCCATTTGACGTTGTACTGGAGGGGGTATAAACTCCTCTTCAAATGCGGCACGAAAAGTCGTCCACGAGATCGCCTCCTCTCCATGATCAAATTGGAGAGATCGTCGATGCACGTTCCACCAATCGTGCGCGTTAAGGCGGAGCTGTAGTTGCGCGCATGCGACGCGCTTCTCTTCGGGGACCTCTAGCAGAGCGAAGTGATCTTCAAGCTCGTCTAGACAATCTAGAGCTACCACTGGGTCCTCAGTCCCGTTGAACGGAGTGTTGCAGACTTTCTTGAAATGGCCCAAGTTGAAGGCAGTCACGTCCCTCGGCCTTGGGATTTGAGGCGTCTCCACTTCAAGCACGGGCTGTTCCACCGGAGTCGTTGTTGTTGAGGCGGAGTGGTTGGCAGCCAAAGTCTGAACGATTTATTGCAGGGTATCTACCTACTTCTGTTGGACTGAGAATCGGGTCTCTAGATTGCTTTCGAACTTGGCTTGGCGAGCATCGTCTCGTTGTCGTTGCGATTCTAATATTTGCATCACCCACTCAAGCGGGTCGACTTGAGACATGCCTCGTTGGCTCCGAGAGCTTCCCGAAGTGCCCGAACTGCTTTCTTGTGTTTCGTTCGGTGCTTGCGCTGCAGATTGCGCAGGTACCATTCCTTCAAAAGAAGATAAATTATATTAGAATCATAATGTATTATGGACTTATTGCATGAACGTATCTCATTTCGGCCTAGCGAGTTCAAGAGTTCGCACAGGAATTTGATCGTTAAAGGAACTTTTCCAGCACGAAGTCTAAGGAACTTGGATCTGTGCTCTGATACCACTATGTCACGACCCGATTCCGTAGAATCGTTTGAGGCATCCCCCGAATCGTGACCGCCGTGCGGGCGTGGGATTGCGCCCTCACAAGGCTTTAATGATTTGCATAGCAAGCACATATTCAGAGTACGCAGATAAATTGAAACACAAATTTGAAACATAGAAAAGTTCTCTTTATTGATAATGAACATCTATTATAAACTCCTGAACGAGTCAGCTAATATGCCAAACGGCTTACAAAAGAGATGACTCAAAATGAGATAGTAGTCCTGTACATTATATCCCTTTACTAAACTTCAAAAGATATAGACCTCCTGGCTGGAGGATAGCTTTGCCACGGAGCTGCATTTGTGTATGAAGAGTTGCAGGCTCTTGTCTTCAAAATGCTTCAAGGGGCGCGGTGAAGATGCGCCAACAGCTGGACTGGATCGGGTAGACGACTTCGGCTCCTCGCTCGGTTCGCCTTGGTGCGGAGAACCTGTTTCAACGAGGGTCAGCATGTCGAAACATACTGGTGAAGGCGAGCTAGCCTGACTATACCAATCAACACGTTGTTTTAATGAAGCATGTATATTTGTGGGTTTCTATCTTGCCTTAGTTCATTTACAAGTAAGCAGTATATAGAATTTTACTGAAATGAACATGCCACCGTTCGGTGGATTTTACCTGCCCGTCTGAATTACCTGCACAATACTTACCATGCCTTCCCTGCCACGAAGACACAAGTTAGTATGCAACAGGTTTAAATATACACAGGGATCACTGGCATGATGCCACAAAGGGACGGTTTATAGTCTCGGGACAAGAATGTTATGCAACGCAGGTGGCGAGCCCCGCTACATAGCATCCCGTCCATGACAAACGACTATACGAACTCTTCCGTCCGGATCGGATCGGCCCCAGTGCCCTGGCGGCCGTCCGCGGAAGCCAAAATACCTTGTGCACAAGTTGTCCGTGATCAAGCACATTTAGTTCAAATTATTTCACACGAATTACAAACGAATTTTGAACGAATATGAGCAAGCTCCATAGCCAAACAGTTTTGCATAGTCTTACTGATCAATCTATGCCAAATTAAAGTGTGTTCCATATGCATAGCATAATTTATAGAAGAAACATGTATTCTAACTAAAATTGAAACATATGTTGAACATTCCAAACGAATAAGCATGCAGTGTAAGTAATCGTTTTCAAGTTGAATGACAAGCAATACAAACCAAGTCTATTCCCTTTTTATCTTGGTATGTTTTATTATTACTTGGTATCGTTTGATCGGGGCAAAGAAGAATGCAGATTTTAGGGCGTGAAGCTTGGAAGCAGGGCTAGCTAATCGGGTTGGTAGCCACTCACTTGGTTGGAAGGAAAGGAGAAGGAAAGAGGCGCTTCACGACTCCGCTCGCAAGCCGCCTACTGCTCGTTCACCTGCACACGAACAGCTCGATTAATACTTCTTCCTCTCTTTCCAATCTCGAAATTGAAGTGCAGTTCAATGAATAAAAACAATGAAAACCATCGAAACCGTTCAAGAAAAATAAGCAAATCCCAAAACCAACTCAAAGCACGAAAGCAACAAGCGACATCGAAAACCGAGGCAATAAAAGATAGCAGCGGAGAGGTCCCTCCTGACTCTGCCGCTAAGCCGATCCTTGGGGCGCAGTCCACTGAATATGGGAATCAATTCCGAAGAAACAAATCCATAACAAGGACGAGTTCTTAATTCAATCTATCCCGATCGAACGATACCGTCTTGTGTTTCTTAGCCGCGCTCTCCGCACCGGGAGAACGGGGCGCTACAGCCGGTAGCAGTGATATCATGAAGGAGCCTAGCTCGGAGAGGCTACAACACCGTCATAATATAATCAACATGTAGCTTGTGTGTCTCTCCCCACACAATGTAATCACACGTCTCATGTCCATGACACGCAAGATCATGACCTCTAACTGATGCAGTGAGTCATAATGATAGCTAAGCATAAGCAATATCTATGTCACGAATCATGTAACCTATACAGAATCACCATGAATATCTCAGGAAGATTCTGTCTCATAAATAGTGTCAAGTGTCCTGTGGTATGACGTACTTGATGAGGCAAGCACGAGAATGTATAGGGTCGCGATATCAATCTCTAGTGACGTTACACAGCTCCGCGTACGGCGTTGGCACCCGAATATTATTCGGACGCTAAGCAATGTCACACGGTCCTCGGTTGAACATTTATATCATATAAATAAATTAATGGAATATTATGTAACAAGAACTGTAAGATTGGCAAGGTACACTTGCCTAGGATTTGATTTCCAACTGCGGCTCCAGTATCTACGGGATCTGCAGGTACTCCTCCGGTTGCTGAAATAATTATTACCATCAGGTTCAGAAGATATCAAATAGCTAGAATTGCCTGTCCATAAGTCCAATTTGGACACAGGGTGCAAAAGTGACAATTTTTGGTCAAAGCGGGGTCCACATGTGACCCACTTCGCATCGAGAAACGTGCCAGAGACAATATTCTCCAAATTTGTCAAACTTTGTGTCTATAAGTCCAGAACGACGATACGAACTTAACGGAATGTTCAAAACTGGATTCCGATGAGCCGATCATAAAATCGCCCGTCAAGTAGAGCCGTGGGGCCCACGATATGGGATTTTGTCAACATTCTCAGAATCGAACCAAACTTGGGTCGCAGGACCAGCGTATTGCTACGAGTCCGATGGTACAAGTTTCTTTTTGATACAACGAGCGTACATGAAGTTACAATAAGTTTTAGAACAGGGCCGATACGGGACGTTTGTCGACCGATACACGTTGATTCCGGCGTGCACGAACATCCAAATCAACTTCTGTGAAATCCCACACGTCCATATTGACAGCGTGCACCTTTCGGTAAAGTTAGCACACGACTAAGTCGTCCCGTTTAGCGGGGCGCACCCAGTTCCGAGAAAATCAGGGTATTAAATAACCAATATTTTGGTCATTTTCACCCTCGAATAACATGCAATCTACAGCTCAATAAATTACACTAAAATAGGCTTTAAAAACTAGGTCATATGGTCTAAATAATTGTTCAGGCCAATTTTGAAAATATTTCACAGGTTGGTCGCAAAACGGTCGCGAATTGGAGAGTTCGGGACAAATTCTGAATTTTCAGAATTGGGGGTTTATTTTCCTGATTTTGCGTCACAATTTGCGATCGCCACAGGACGCAATACCCCGAACAATTTGCACGGGTATCGAGAGGGTCACGCAGTCTACGCATCACAGAAGACGGAAAGAAAAACGAGGCGGTGAGGAAAGAGAAAATCTCACCTGAAGAGGGCACCGGAATCGACCATACGTCAAATACACACGGTGCGACGCGGCGTCTGCTGGATGGCTGCGGATGCTGGCTGCTGGGGGAGGTGGCGCTGTGCGGCTCTCGGCGGCAAGGCCTGCTGGAGGCGGCGGCTTGGTCGCCTAGAGCTGGAGAGGAGTTCGTCGGGGTGGTCAGTGGCGGTGGTGGTTGTGAGTGCGGGGGTGTCGGAGGATGGTGGCGGTGGTGTTGGTGGATGATGGTGGAGGCGAAGTCGGGGTATGGTGGAGCTGGGGTGTCGTCGACGGTTGCTGGAGCGGTGGAAGCGACAGAGGCGGTGGAGCTCGGCGGATGGCGGTGGAGGTTGATGGTGTTGGGGTATCGGGGGTGGCCGGGTCGAGGGTTTATATAGTGGTGGTGGTGACCGTTGGCCGGGAGAGGAGAGGTTGGGAAGGCGAGGGGTCGAAACGGTCGGCGGGGGAAGTGGGCGGCCGGGATCGGCGGCGGTGAACGGCTGAGGGGAAGTCGGAGGATCGGGGGTTACGTTTACTATAGCAGGAAAGCGGGTCGGGTTAACGGATAGTGGGTCGGGTTCAGACCCGACCCGACCCGCTAGGGTTTGGGTCCGATTTGGGTTAGTTCAGAATTCGGTTTAGGGTTGAACCGGTTGGTTCAATCCGGTCTATTTTGGTTTGTTTTGGTTTAATTAAAACATTAATTTTTTAGGTCTTTAAAAATAGTTCTGGGGTCCAATAATTCCAGAAAAATTGTTGTAAGTCTAATATTTTATTTTACCCCCAAAAATATTATTTTCATAATATTTTAATATTTAATAAAATCACAAAATTATTTAATACTAGAAAATATTTATTTTATTAGTTTAAAAATTACAAAAATTCTGAAAATTTATTTTTAAATTCTGAAAATTTTTGGGGGTTTACACTCTGTCTGAGAGCTCATTAAGGCGTCAAAGCCATCCTCCCACAGAAAATATTCTGTTCAAGAACAAATAGTAGACTACAGTGGTTCTGGGTACGTATCCCACAATGTCCCTGAGGACTATCCACTATTCCTGATATTCTTCTAGTCAATGGTCCTTCCTTGAACTAATAGCTAGATGCCTAGTAGATTTCTTTTTGAACTAAAAGCATAAAACTAAATGGTAGGATTGTAAAGACATAATATCAAAGGTCCTCCCAGCCCATATATGTTATGTCCTTGACTGTATGCGGTGTTACGCCACTATAACATGACCCGAAGCCGAGGTTCACTCTCTCTTGTGGTGTTACGCCACTGTAACATGGAGTACTACCCTACTTTATAGTTCTTGGGATCAGTTGACGCTGGAGGCCTTACATGAATGGATCTGCCAGACCCTCCTGGCTTCGATCATCAAACACTGTAATAATCCATGCTCCCTGCGCTCATTCAGTATTATGTACTGGCCCTTGAAGCCTATCATGAAAGGATCTGCCAGATTTGCCTGACTCTGATCATTAAAATACTGTAATGATCCACGCAATCTGCGCTCATTCACTGTCCTGTGTTCTATCCACATAGTTCTTTTCAAACCGTTGAAGAGATGAACAAATGCCACTGCTGCAGCTCCCTGGTTTTCTCAGTATGTCGGTATCACCCGAATCTGTGTACTAACCATAGGAAGATCATCTGAGAGCTTCCAGAGCTATTCTGCTTTACTTGCTGCAGCTTGATAGTGCAAAGATTTTTGAGATTAAATACTGCTTTTTTGACTTCTACAATATAGCAGCACCACCCCTGAAGTAGTCACGTCCTCCTGTAGTTCTTTTACTCTTCTTTCCCGAGCACCATCTTGCATCACCGAAGCCTTCCTTCATATATGGATAATTGTTGTAGCACAGGATATACTACTGAGTTTTTCTGAGAATTCTGACAACTCTCTTCACAGCTTTCAGTGTTCAACACATATACTGCTTGTGAACTGACTCAGCATTCCTACAGCAAAAGCTATATCATGCCTTGTAGTACACGTAGCTTGAATCATTCACCTGATGATGCTAGAGTACACCAATTGTCTGACGCTTTTTTTAGATTTGGCTTCATATTCATGTCATACCTGAGGAGTATCGTCCCTGATACCCAAAGCATGTAATCAATATTTTATGCTGAGAGCTTGTGACTAAGCAAGCCCACCTGACATCCGGATTATCTTATATCATCATGATGATATCTGCAATCCCATGTCGTGAGTTTGAAAAAAAATAACATCTTTGTTCTAGTGACACTTCTATGTCCACAACTGGGACTACCAAGTCATCTACATAGATACAAACCGTGACTCCTCCATTATCAGTGAACTCCGTGTACACACACTTGCCCGTTTCACTGATCCTGCGACAACTTTGACTAGATGACTTGTCAAACTCCTGCTGCCACATCCTCGGAATTGCTTCAGGCTGTATCGATATGTCACCAACTCGCAGACTGTCTTCATACCTGAATGACAATAATTATGACTGTTGTCCGTGAATCTCTTATGTCTGTCTTCCTTTAAGACTTGTTGTCTTCCCATCATCTGATAAATAATCAGCTTGTGAATAGCAGCTACGACAATCATCATCCTAATCTATGATACCCTCATCAAGGTGCCAAAGTACTCAATCCCCTATTGTTTGAGAAAACCTCTGGGCAAATAGCCTAGTCTTGAACTCAACTGTTCTGTCTGCTTTCATCTTCATCGACTTGAAGATATGATAAGCATCTGATTGGTTTATCTCCTTTAGGAAGATTGACCAACATCCAACTGTGAGTCAAGGTTATTGGGTCATACTCATTATTTATAGCCTCCCTCTAGAAAATAATATCTCTGGTCTTCATTGCCTCATCATAGGTAAGAAGATCTGCTTCCACATGATAGGTGATAAAATCTTCTCCGAAGTCCTTCACTCTCCTCACTAGCTTAGACACCGGCTTTGCGAGTTCTGGTTCGATCATTGTTGTTGGGATGACAACTTCTTCTTGGACTACATCTTCGTTGGAAGCTTCAGTCTCCTGTGCACCCACACTATTTTCTGAAATATCCGTGATAACAATGTTCTTGTGCCTTACAAATTTATCTTCGAAGAGTTCTGTGTCACGAGATTCAGTGATATGAATTGATTTGATATCAAGAAATATCTAAGCATCACTCTTCTCAGCATCACCCTGAAAGATTATCTTCGTAGTCCTCGATTCCAGCTTCTGAATCTTTAATTTCAGAAGCTTCACAGACGCCAGACACCCCCATGCTCGAGTGACGTTTAAGTTGGGTCTGACTCTGAACCAGAGTTCCTGAGGAGTGACATGAAAAGTTGCATATAGCACTATGTTCAGAATGAATGTAGCCATCAGCCCAGCTTCTCCCTAGAAGTAGTTTGGAAGATCCGCAGTCAACAGCATTGAGTTTATCATTTTTGTCAACGTCATGTTCTTTCTTTCAGCTACTACATTTGATTAAGGAGAATACGGAGCAGTTTTCTTTTTGACAATTTTATGTTCTTTGCAGAACGATACGAATTTAATAGACCTATACTCTCCGCCTTGATCACTTCTGAGTCTCTTAAGTTATTGCCCCATTTGACGTTCAGTCTCAACCCTGAACTCCTTGAACTTCTTGAATGCTTCGTCTTTTAACTTGAGTAGATAGACGAACGCGTACTTCGAGTAGTCATCGACGAAAGTAATGAAGTACTTCCTCTTGGCCTTTGTGGAGAACTGCTTGAAGTCACAAATATCTGAGTGAACCAACTCCAGAAGATCTGTACTTCACTTTACCCATTTGAACGGATTTCTTGCGATCTTTGTCTGTGCACAGACCTTACACTTCTCCACCTTCTTACCCCCATATTTGGAGATAAACCCTAAACTAGACGTTTTGCAGTACGAAGTACGTGTCCTAGTCGGGGGTCCATAACCCTTACAATAAGACTTTTCTCATAAGCAGAAGCTATAACATCCATTTGATACTGAACGACTTATTTCAAAGTATGTCTGTTGCCAAGATATCATCATCTGGCGACTATGGATGTTCACTTTCAAGTCTGTACCAGACTTCCTGAGATTAGGTCCTTGGTAATCACTGATACATTGATACACACACTCCTTTGACTGTAACTTCTTGAAGTTCAGAACTATTATCCCAATCCCTAGATCCTCTGCTTGATCCTTGTTTGCCATCAAGACCTTCACCACTGAAAGGTTTGACCTTGATCAACAACTTTTCCTAAAGCACATGCAGCTTGATGCACTAGTTTTCATCCACTGGTCAGCAACCACGCCATATGACTTAACCTACGCAATATAGCTACCAAGTTAAGTAATCAAAGGAACCAAGTTTAGTTATACATTGCTATATTGGTTTGGATTGGTTCTACTGTCAAGTTCTAATTTCAGCTATGCGTCAAGTCCTGTATTGTGCTGTGACCGTCATGTGCATAGGCCACCATGTGCTAATCCATGCGCATAAGCCACCATGCGCCAAGATGCCAAGACCTCTAATGCGCTTCCATGTGCAAGTCTTGATATATGTCAAGGTCTGCCATGCGCCAAGGTCTACCCCTTGTGCGCATACTCTGCAATCCTTGGTCATCTTGTAATCTTTCTTCCAACTGGAATGCACATCCTCCAGACGCTATCTCCTCCATCCTCGGGAATGGTAGGTTCAGGATAACTCACTTTCAATATTTGACAAATGACTCCTTCCCTTATCCAAATATTCAAAGTGAATTCCGTCAATCTTCTCAAGTTTGTGAAAACTTATGTCCAGAAGACTTAATCGAAAGTTCTCCATCTTTCTTCGGATCTTGCTTTGAGATTGTTATTCCTGAGGCTTAGCCAAAGATGGAAGCACGGGAGGTCAAGATCAGAGGTTCACACAAAAGTTCTCTCACTGATTTACCTCGATCAAACGAATAACTATTTAATGATCCTGATTATAAATTACTCTCAAGATTACAAAAGAATCAAAAGAACAAACTTTACTTTCTTTCTTGCACTCGCAGTTGCAGACGGACAGAACATAATTACGACTAGCAGAAGAAAAGAGAAAGGAGAAGAAGAAAATATGCTTGCTGGGGTGATGAAGATCACTGTTGCTCAAATCAAGATTCGCCCTCATACGATTTGCTTCCAAGAACCAGCAAGTTCAAGAAGAACTTTTGGAACGCTCGCTGTCACCTCTTTTTCGAACTCGCACGAACTTTCTGGGCTCCAATGGCGGCGGAAACAACTCTCATTGTCTCCAGATTTTTGAAGTAAGTTCTCAAAAAGGCACGAAGAGAGTATTTATAGAGAGAGGGTGGAAACCCTAGCCACCTATTAGTTACGGATGTTTGTGGAGGTGTGTGTATGTTTACATATATTTTATATAGTTGTAAGTTATATATATTAGTAATTATATACTATGTGTTATATATATATTATATATATTGTGTTATATATATATATAAGAGATGGGAGAGGCGACAGCAGCTATGGCGACAGATCAGTGTCACCAAACAGCAGCAGCATTAGCACACAGCAGCAGCAACAACAGCGAATTTAGCGACAGCAGCCGCAGCAGCAATAGTAACAGCAGCATAGCAACAACGACAGCAGCAACTCAGCAACAACGACAGCAGCAAGAAAACTGTCGTAGTAGCAACAGTTTTTGCCACAGCAGCAGCAATTGCGACGACGGCAACAGCTTTTTAGTGACGAATCTACGGTTATATATATATATATATATATATATATATATATATATATATATAACTATATATATATATATATATATATGGTATTAATATATACGTATATATATTCCTAATTGCTAATTGTGTTTTAGTATACTATATTTATAATATTTAAGTTGTTAGCATATAGTATTTATGGGTAGGTAGTATAAACAAGGTATTGGATATTACCTTGAAATACCAAGGTAAGTATCAAGGTATTTGGGGATACCCAAGGTATTGGATTTTGGGTATCAAGATTATGGTTTAGTGTTATGATACCAAGTTGGTTCGAAACCAAGGTATCTATTTAATGTTTATAATTATGATTTTATATAATTAATATTTATTTCATATGTATATGTGATGCTTTACCTATTGTTTTACGTATCCTGAGATACGGTATCCTAGTATCCTAAGTTATGGATTTTATGACCCAGACTCTAGTGTTTGAGCCCAATATATTTGAGATAGACTCATGCAACCTAGAAATAGGTATTTGACATAATTGACCGTAATTTGACCATAGTTGACCATAATTTGACTTAGAGTTGACCTAGTTTAACTTTTGACTTAGAATTGGCTTGTTGATCTAGAAGTTGACTAGTTTAACTTCTTCTTTTTTCGAAACCTTGTATTGATGTTGTATTTAATATCTAGGTCTTTGAGGTACTGTATCAGACATCTGTGAGACTATTCATTGGACTTCAGGCGAGTACATTCTCTGATAGTTTCTTATTTATGATATCCTCTATGTTTATTGTATCTAGTGTAGATATTCTTGTTCTCTTGACACGATGGTTACACTGATTGGTATATCCGGATCTCGTCATGAGATGTTATTCCTTGGTATATGGTGTATCTTGTGCAAGCCTTATTTTATTGATTATCTTGTACATGTACAGACACTGATTCTCGGAAAGAGTCATTATCTTCTTGGGAAATCCTGTGCCATAGCGTACCATGGTTGGATCTATTATACCAGTCGAGGGTGGGAAGTATTTTAGTGTAGATATGTGATCATACCCTCCTTGTATCAAGTCTTGCTCTTGAATAGTGTTAATCATACACCGCACGTATGATTAGCCAAACCATAAATCTTGTATCATGTTCCCAAGCTGATCACATGTTAAATCTAGTACTCACACACTTAGTCATTAGTATTCTTGTTCATTGTCATATTGTTCATTCTTATTTTATTCCAATATTTTCTATTTTTGTATCTCTTGTATCTATTGTTGCATCTTGTATATTCATATATATTTATTGTTACATAGTCTTTATCATTGATTAGAACTGCTGTTAGAGATGTACTCTGCTCCTTTCCTGACTGGATATATTTTTCCAAATGAGACTGAGGAGTGGTACCCTACACATTATGGACCTCAGGATATTGTGGGTTTAGAGTCAGAGACCCTGGCTCAGGAGGGACTTATCTCAACTGAGACAGATGACCCGGGTTTAGTAGCTTCTTAGTATTCTTTGTACTGGATTTGTCTCCAGCTTATTTTGTTAGTATTCTTGTAGACTCATTGATGTTATTATTTTAGACTCATGAGTTGTATGTGACTATTTTATTCTTTATCATATTCGTGCTCATTCCATCTTAGATATGTGATTGAGTATATTGTTATTATTGGTGGTTCATTATATTGTTAGATAGATTACACAGACAGCGTTCTACCGCCGATTCTTCGGCGTAGGCTGGGTGTTGCTTCCGACTTGCATCCCTACATCGGGTGCGGGTCGTGACAACTATGCTAATCACGTACACAAGTACAACTTATGCAACGTCATGAGTTACGCAGATACCAAATAAACGTTCTAATTAAATACGTTGGCTAGGGTTGACTAGTCATGGATCAAGGGGGTAGGTGTACACTAAGGTATCATTTCTCACATGTTACAATCATGGTCACAGCTATGATTAGTGTAGGTGCTAAGTTGCACCTCTAACACATGGGTACCAGGTATTCTACCCACTAAGATTTCCAGGACACGTCTGATATAGGTAACCATCTAAGTCTCCATGTACGGGTACGTCATGACTCAGATACCGTGCACAACGAGATAATTAGTTATCAATACTTTACAACTCCAAGTAACGTAATCACTAAACCCAAGTCCTAGCTAGTAGGTTAGTGCACGAAGACAATTTTAGTCTAAACACCGAGGTCAACACAAATATACACCAAACTAAATAACCAATATTTTCTATGATGTATTCACTAACACTAATACTATTCTAAAATATGCACACATATACACATTACACTAGGTTTCACAACTACACATAGGTCCATGCAACAATACATGAAGAAGGGCAATACAAACCTAATCGTGATCGTGGCCGGGAGGGAGGGTGATGTCCGTGGCTCGTGGACGGCCTGCCTCTGGCAGTGGAGGGTGGTGCTCCGGCCGAGTACAGCTCGTACCAACAGCAGCTACAATGGCAGCAGCAGCGGCAATGGCAGCAGCTTCGGCTTGGTGGCGGGTTGCTGGCGGTGGCTGTGGCTAGAGTCGGGGGTAGTGGCTATGGTGGTGGTCGTGGGGACGACGGGGTAGCGGGTTGGTCGTGGTCGGGGAAGAAGGAAGGTGAGGTCGGGTGATCGGGTTGGTGATGGTGATGTTGGTGACGGCTATGGTGATGGGAGTAGTGGAGATGGTGACGATGGTGGTCGTAGATGTGGGTGGCTGATGATGGTGTTGGAAGTGGTGGAGATAGGCGCTGTGGTGGTAGAGATGGGCGGAGAGGGAAGTCGGGTATGCTGGTGATGATGGTGATGATGGTGATGGTAGTGTTGGTGACGGTGGTGTTGGCCGCTGTGGTGGTGGTGGTGGCGGTGGTGATGGTGATGATGGTGGCGGTGGAGATGGTGATGATGGTGGCCGTGGAGGTGGGTGGTTGTGGTGGAGGTGGGGGTGACTAGGGGAAGAAGAGGTCGGGGGAAGTCGGGGAAGAAGGAGTCGGTTTGGGGGAAGAAGAAGAAGTCGGGGCTGTTGTCGTGGATGCTGAGGGCGGAGGCGACTGCTGGTGGTGTTGAGTTGGTCGGGTCGAGGGAGGAAGGTCGGGGGAATATGGTCGGACTGCGGTGGCGGAGTGGTGATGACCGAAGTTGGAAGAGGGAGGTGGCCGGGGAAGAAGATGAGTAGCGGTTGCTTTAGGGTTTCGGTTAGGGTGATGGTTGTGGTATTTTAGAGAGAGGAAGTAGGTATTTATATAAAAGAGAGAGGGGGGATAATGCATTGGGATTAGTGCCAGCTGTAAGCTTTTCCTAGGGATGGGGGAAGCTTCTACATGAAGAATGAGTGGCTGGGATGATGTAGGTTTGAATGGAGGGTGGAGATGTAGGAGGGAAAAGTTGCATGTAGTACAACCAAATGGAGGGAAAATTTTGGGTGGACCGGTCAACAATGAAGGGGGAGGTTTCTTCATGGCTTGGCTCCAATGGGGAGTGGATACCTCATTGCCTTTTTGCACAAAAGTCCCTAACAATTTGGAAAATTGCACAAACAATGGGGTTTGGGTTTGGATGAGAAAAAATACCGTGTTTGGTGTGATGTAGTGGGTTAAAATGATGTGTGGTATTTAGTATGAACCTTGAGGATGTGAATGGGGGTTTGGGTTGGTGTTGGGTCTAATTTTGGGTTAGGTTGGGTCCTTACACCAATTTAATTAAAATTAGTGTAAGTGGTGTTCTTTAATTAATTGGAAGTACATGGGATTAAAATTGGGTAGGACACAAGTATCATGGACGTAGAAGACTCAGAATAAAATATTGTCATAAATTGGGTTGCATAAAATGGATCGAGGTTGTGTCTCCAATTTCGATTGGAACGGACAGGGATGCAAAGTTGGATTTATTTGGATTTAAGAATAGACGTTTGTAACGAATATTGTGCGACTAAAATGAAGTACAAGAGAGGGTATTTATGAGTTACACAAAGGTCGGAATGGAAGGCTGGTACATCTAAAAAAAGTGTATGAAATTTGTTTGAAAGCAAATTCTAGTATAGCGCTCCAAATATCGAAGAAACGATAAGGTGCACGAAGTGATACGAATATTGTGTACATTATTCTAAAACACTATGTTCTAATTCTAAATGGCTCCAAACTAACCCTAGTCTCTCTATCTAAGCCAAGTAGACCTAAATTTGGTCGAGGGGTTTTACAACCTAGAAATAGCAAGTTTGACTAGTTTTACTTAGAGTTGACCTAGTTTGACTGTTTTGACTTAGAAATGTCTTTTTGACCTAAAAATTGTCTAGTTTAACTTCTTTTTATTCCAAAACCTTGTATTGATGTAATATTCCATATTTAGGTTTTTGAGGTACCGTACCGGACATCTGTGATACTGTTTACCAAATTTTAGGCGAGTACATTCTCTGATAGTTTCTCATTTATGATATCCTCTATGTTCCTTGTATCTAGTGTAGATATCCTTGATTTTTTGACACGATGGTTACACAGATTGGTATATCCGAATCTTGTCATAAGATATTATTCCTTGGTATTTATGGTATATCTTGTGCAAGCCTTGTTTTCTTGTTCTTCTTGTACATGTACAAACTTTGGTTCATGAGAAGAGTAGCGCCCTTCTTGTGGAAACCCATGTTATAACGTACCATGGTTGGATCCACTATACCAGTCGGGGGCGGAGAGTATTTAGTATAGATATGTTATCATACCCTCCTTATGCATGTCTTGTTCCTTGTGAGTGTTGATCATACACCGCACGTATGATTAAACTAGGCCATAATCTTGTGCAAGTTCCCAAGCCGATCATATGTTAAAGCTAGTACTCACTCACTTAGTCATTAGTATTCTTGTTCATTTCTATATTATTTATTCTTATATTTATTCCAGTATTTTTTTTATTGCATATCTCTTGTATCTATATGTTGCATCTTACATATTCATATCTATTTACTGTTACATAGTTTATATCATTTATTAGAACTGCTGTTAGAGCTGTACTCTGCTCCTTTTCTGACTGGATATATTTTTTCCAGATGACACTGAGGAGTGGTACCCCCACTCACTACGGGCCTCAGGACGTGGTAGGCTTAGAGCTAGAGACCTTGGCTCAGGAGGGTCTCATCCCGACTGAGACAGATGACCCAGGACTCGTAGCTTCATATTTAGAGCTCTTGTACTGTATTTATCTCTAGCATTATTATTAGTATTTCTTGACTCATTGGATATTATTTTGTCTCATGAGTTATATTTTTGACTCTTCTATTCTTTTATCATATTTGTGCTTATTCTATCTTATAGATCTGTGATTGAGTATATTTATTGTTGGTGGCATATTTATTTTAGATAGATAGTTTATCTAAACAATGTTCTACCGCCGATACTACGGCGTAGGCTGGGCGTTGTTCACTACTTGGATCCCTACACCGGGTGTGGGTCGTGACAACCCACGAGACCTCCAGCGGGACAGCAGAGAGGACCTCTGTTACCGACACAACAACAGAGGTTCGTTCAGTACCAGCAGCAACAAAGAGGTACGCAGCAGGGGCAAGCTTTCTCCTTGACCATCAAGGAGAAGGAGCCAGTTGGTGATGTCATCTCTGGTTCAGTCTATCTTGATTCTTTTCCAGCTTATACTTTATTTAATTTTGGTACTTCTTATAGCTTTGTATATGTATCTTTTGCTTTAAATCATCATCTTAAGACTGAACCATTAGCGAGAACTTGCAAGATCATGACCGAGGGTGGCATTATCCTGGTCAATGATGTTTGCAAGGATCAAAGAGTTTCCTTGGAAGGCCGAGAGTTGAGCATGTGTCTACTCGCAATGTCACTTCCGAGCTACGACATAGTACTCAGGATGGATTGGTTGAGTAGGCCCCATGCTAGTATCGATTATCGTGGAGAGAGAGTTTTGTTTCAGACGCCAAAAGAGCCAAAATTTGAGTTCGTCAGAGGAGCAGCACAGCAGAGCAGAGCGAGGGAGACTTCTGTGGAGCTATGGTAGAAGAGCAGGAGCCGCCATATCCGTTGATTACAGAATTTATGAATGTCTTTCCAAAGGAGTTGTCGGGGTTGCCACCAGACACAGATGTGGAGTTCTCTTTAGATTTGGTGCCAGGTGCAGAGCCAATATCACAGCATGTCTATAGGGTAAATAACAGCGAACTGGCAGAATTGAAGAAGCAGGTGGATGAGTTACAGGACAAGGGCTTCATCCGCTCCAATTTATCACCGTAGAGTGCTCCGGTATTATTTGTACCAAAGAAGGATGGGTCGGTACGCATGTGTATCGACTAAAGGGATCTTAAAAACCTCACTATCAAGAATAAATACCCGTTGTCGCGGATTGACGATCTATTTAATCAGTTGAGCGGAGCAAATATATTCTCGAAGATAGACTTGAGGTCGGGGTACCACCAAGTAAAAGTGAAGAAGAAAGACATTCCGAAGACAGCTTTTAGGACTCGGTATGTGCAGTTTGAGTTATTAGTGATGTCGTTTGGGTTGACCAATGCCCTACCGGTATTCATGAACCTGATGAATAAGGTGTTTCATCACTACATGGATCAGTTTGTTGTATTTTTTATTGATGATATATTGATATATTTGAAGACCCCGGAGGAGCATGAGAAGCACCTAAGGATGGTTTTGGATACCCTCGGGAAGAAGAAGCTTTATGGCAAGCGTTCAAAGTGTGAGTTCTTCTTTGATAATGTTGAATTCCTCGGACATATGATTACAGGATACGGGATCTCAGTGGACCCAAAGAAGATATCAGTAGTTGAGTCATGGTCTACCCCGTCAGTGGCAAATATGAGGAGTTTTCTTGGATTGGCAGGCTATTATCGGAGATTTGCTCAGGAATTCTCCAGGATTGCAGAGTCGATGACTAGGCTGGCCAGGAAAAACATAGAGTTCGTCTAGACAGAGGAGTTTCAGGTCACTTTTGAGGAGCTGAAGAAGAGGTTGACTATAGCTTCAGTGTTGACATTACTATCGGAGACATGAGTATTTTTATATACAGTAATGCTTCAGGTAAGGGTTTGGGATGTGTGTTGCATCAAAACGGGAAGGTGATTGCCGATGCTTCCAGAAAATTATGCCCTCATGACAAGAATTACCCTACCCGTGACTTGGATTTGGTGTTGACACAAAGTGGTCATAGTCAACCTGATTCTGATAATCGTCAAACATCAGATCGAAAATACAGATGAAGCAGATACTCGATGCAAAGCATATCAACTCCGTCAGTACTAAAGTCAGACTCTGCAACTACTATTGGTTTCTTCTTTAAATATAATTTTTTATTTATTTGAGTCTAGGACTGATGTAAGCTGAGTCGCACGGGCAAATCCTAATACCTATACCCAGATACCTAGTCCACTCAAATAAACCAAATAACATATCCACCAAATTAGGCCATATTCATTTACAAAGTCTACCATACTTAGAGACCGAACTCGGACCGAACTCATGCCGAACTCGGACCGAACTCGGTTACCCTTTTGGTATGAAATCAACCAGTTCAATAAGCTCCTAATTTCTTGGCCCAACGGTTGAAAATTTGAATTAAACTCCATCCAAATTTTGGCTAAATTCTATTTTTCTACAGCGTATAAATAGGATTAGAATTCTTCATTCTTACATAACTCAACGATTCTTAATCTTCTATCATATTTTAGCAAACATCTAAGCCTTAACTTTCTCATCTTAAAGAGCAACTCCCTAGTCTTCCTAGTGACAAGTGCAGTCTCGGTCTAGAAATCTTCAAAGTTGTAAAGAGCTTTATTCCATCAGTTACTCTCTCTATCAAGCTGTGAAGTTGCGAGACTTTGGATCAAACCTCGTAGTGTAAAGAAGTGGCAAGCCTTCGGATCAAAGATGTGATTCACTATTGGTGATTATAGTGGATAAAACTCCGAGCTTGAGTTCTCGGGACTGGACTAGTCCTCTTAGAGAAAAACCAGAATACATCTTGGTGTTTGCGTTTTATTTCTCTCACTTTATTGCATATATTCATAACACTGCTAGTAGTATCACTTACACATGAGATATATTCTAACTGCTAGTAGTTGATCACCATTGTATGCCATAGAATTATATTTTAACAAGTGATTTAATTCCGCTGCATACATAAACTCTATTCAACCCCCCCTCTAGAGTTGCCATACACGGTCCTACAATTGGTATTAGACCTGGTACTCTTCATATTGGAACTTTTACTGATACCATTTGTTCATCAATTGGTATCATAGCGGGTACTCTTTATATTGAAACTTTTACTGATACCATTTGCCTCCCCAATTGGTATAAGAGGAGGTACTCTTTATAGAGATTTATTGATACTATTTGCTCCTCAATTGGTATCAGAGCAGGTAGTCTCTTATTTAGTTTTTGATCCCATTTGCTCCTACAATTAGTATTAGAACGAGTACTCTTTATATAGGATCTATTGCTCATATCAAAGCAAGTTCTCTTGATTTCCAGATTAACATCCAAAGAGTATAACACATAGCAACAACAAGATCACTATTTTCCATCAATGGTGAAAGCCAACTCCTTGATAAGCCACATGTTTTTAACAGCATTAACTATTTATTTTGGAAAATACATATGAGTGCTTTTCTAAAATCTCTTGGCTTTAACTTATGGACTTATGTTACTAATGGTTACAAAAGAGTTGACAAAGCAGATAATGAATATACCAAAGATAAAAAAAAGCAGCAAGCGATGATGTAAAGGTAATATACATGCTCTACTGTACTCTAGGAGAAGACGAATTCAAACTTATCTCCAAGTGCAAAACATCATATGAGATATGGAAAATGTTGGAAGCAACCTATGGAGACAACGAAGAAGTTGAAGAAGAAGCTCATGATGTTACAAGCTTGTACCAAATAAAGAAGCTACAAGTACAAAAAAAGATGTAGACATTCAATGCAATAATGATGACAACAAGGAAGAAGATATTGCAAACTTATGCCCAAGTGAAAGTCTAGCAATCAATGCAAGCATTCAGTACAAGAATAACAAAAACATTTAACATACGACAGACTTGTGCTTAATGGTAAGCGAGGTAAATAATGACACTCTAGCAAAAGATATTTCATATGATGAATTATCTGATGCTTTTAATGATTTATTTGAAGACTATAATAAGCTTAAAAATAACTATAAGCAAGCTCGAAAAGATATCAAATCTTATCAGCTTAAAAATGATCAGCTTATTTGCTTACCTAAGGAAGCTAGAGAAAACTCCTCTTCTGATGAATCAATTAAAATCTCCAAACTTAAGCTCGGCTTACAAGAATCTCTTGACTGCTTTGATGAAAGCAATCAAGAAAATGCTAAACTTAAGAAGCATTTAAAACAAGAAAATGAGAAGTACTCTAATGCCTCACTTAAGATAGATGCTCTAACCGCCAAATATGATAATTTATATGCCACCTCTAAAAAGTTAAAGATTAGATTGGGAAAGCAGGTCGTACAACCTACTATTCAGTCTAACATGAGACACATGGCTAAACAAAAGAGCACTCACAACAAGACACCAGCAAGCAAACCAAATACGTTATACTATCATGCATGTAGAACACAACATACTTCACACAATCATGCATTCTATTACAAATATTCACGCAAGACATGTCACACTACTTCACATACTCATCCTTCTATACCCAACACAAATCCTATGTTATATGTCATTATTGTGGTTTAAAAGGACACATTACACATCGGTATAAGGCTAGAAAATTGGTTGATATGAACATGTATAAGTGGATTCCTAAAGCTAACAAATATGGATCCAAATTCTGGATACCAATGTCTTGTTCTTATCATATAGGTGGAACGATTTGCGGCAAGACGTAATGGTAAAGGAGAAAGTTGGTGATTGCAAAAAGATAAATGGATATTCTCACAGCAATTGCACCAACAACTAAACATGACTATTAAGTCATTATGGTAACATAAATTTTCTTATCTATAGTAGTATAATTATTCTTAAACTGTGTACGAAGAAACTCTTGTTAAATAATTCTTCAATATTATGCTCTAAAGGTATAAAAATTATTGTTAAAAATCCTAAAGGGTCCTTCTGTCAACAAGGTGTAAACAGCCTTAAGCGACACGGTACTTAAGAGTCTTTGGACTACCGTTAGCTGAAAATCGGCCCCTACAGCTAATTAATAATAACAAAAATATATTACTGAGTAATGATATACAAAGAGCTATTTACAAATGTTTCCTAAATACAATTATCATTCATTCAGTAATTAACTACATATAAATTCTTTTAATTGACTTGTCTAAAAGCAATGAATGATAATAACTCATCATAGTTATAGACCTCATATATTTTATACTTGTATTATTATGAGATCACATGTATGTTTTTATATAGCTATTATAGCATTCTACAAAACATAAATTTTCAATAATCCTGAGCTATCAGAACTCGGCCAGAGTTTGGTCCGAACTCGGTTCGAATTCGGTTCAAGTATTTTTATATAACAGCAGTAGTCTCGGATTTGATCTTATTACTTCATCCTCCCAAACCTTTCTTCTTCAAACTGAGATTAAAACCCTTTCCTCCAAAATCCTAGTTTTGTGATCTCCTTCCACAAAGGCTTTTTCTCTCTCAACTTGAGATCTAAGGCTCTTGGTGAGATTCTCATTTATCCCCTTCAATTCTTTCAAGGTACAATCTTCACATTCTCAAACCTTAAATTCATGGCTCCTATATTTGGGAAAAAGAAGAGAAAATCAAATGAAGCTTCCTCTTCTCAACCCTCTAGTGATGATGCCCTATATTCCTTATTTTCTCCTAATATTCCAAACCCAGGAGAATATGATGACTTTATTTTTACTTTTATTGATGTATCAAATCTATGGTTCAATAATTTTGTGCAAAAAAATATATGCAAGGGAAATCCTATTAATTTTACTATTTTTTATGCCCAAAACCTAAACTTGTAGAATTTCATCTTCATCGTCTAGTCAAAACTAGAAAACCCATATATTTGAATGTCATTTGCATATTTTATTGCAATCTATCTCATGATCAATGGTCTATCTCTTCGAGAGTGGGTAGGATCGACATTGAATTTGACGATACAACTTTGGGTAAAATTCTTGAAATCCCTAAACGAGGGAGATGCCCTAGTTGAGATCGACAAACTCAATCTCAGAGACGACATCACTCTTGATTTTTTCAGGAACATACTTTGCGCCCCTCATCCTTGTCCTGACGAAAAGTTTCGTGCTCGTTATTTCAACCAATATTTTTACAAACTTTACCGTATCATATACTCTGTTCTCATTCTAAAGCAAACCTCCAAAGATGATGTGACCTATAGGGAGATGTCTGCTTTATATCACTTCTACACATCCACTCCCTTTAGTCTTCCTAAGACCATGATTCGACAGATAATTAACTGTTGTAAACACAAACGTCAACTTCCTTATGCCATGTATCTACCACTCATCTTTGAGCACTTCCATATTCCTATGAAAGAACCCACTTATCTATCTGAGCTAGCTTATCTGACCAAAGCCCACAGGATTCAGCCTATTTTTCTCATTCCTGATGAGGAAGACTCAGCCAGATCTGATTCTGATGCACCAGCTGATCCAGCCCCAGCTCCTCCTGCTCCTACTCCTACTCCATTATCCTCTACACAGCTTGCTACCTTGGACTCGATCCAAGAGATGTTCTGCGAGCAATCAGGTTATAAAACTAGATGATAGCTGCTCAACACCAGGAGCAGAATACTATGATTATCACTCAGTTTTGCGACCAGTCTTATTGCACCATTATTCAGGCCCACACATTAGCCAACTCCCTAGCAGATCATCATTATCACCTAGCCCATCATCCTACTGCACCTCACCCAGTGGCTCGTGATCCTTCGCGCTCAGGCTACAGGATCGATGATCCATTTGTTCAGTAGTACTTCGACCCTACCGGAGCATACTTTGACGACACCCGCCTGCTGATGCTGCTAATGATAATTTGTGATAGTTTCTTGTGGCTATGTGGATGTATTAGTTTTTTTTTATTTCAGTGTACTAGAAATATTTGCAAAACTTTTATGCTATTTTGGTTATTTGCATATATATATTTGCCAGTCTTATTACTTATTCTGATTAAAATATTTTTTTCTGGTTAATTTGTTTTTTTCCAATTTGTCATAATCACTCGTTGCAGGGGAGTTTTCTTTATTTTCCACTATGATATATTGACAAAGGGGGAGAAATGACAAAATATAATAACAAAATATTTCGATTATAGTTGAAGTATGGTTGATAAACATATAACTGTGATATATTTTGTTGATATACCTGCACCTAATTTTGCTATAAAGAAATGTCAAGTTACAGGTCATTCAAATGCTCCCGTTCAAAGGAAAGATCTACTTTCGGGGGAGCTCTTTTTCTAAAAAGCTAGTTTTTAACGGAAAGATCTATGTTCAAAGAAACTTCGTCTATGTTTCAACTATTTGCATCAAAGGCTATATCAGACTCACCATTTGTGTATTTTGGCATAGTTTGTTAATTATCATAATGGGGGAGATTGTTGACACAAAGTGGTCACAGTCAACATGATTCTGATAATCGTCAAACATCAGATCAAAAATACAGATGAAGCAGATACTCGATGCAAAGCATATCAACTCCGTCAGTACTAAAGTCAGACTCTGCAACAGTATTGATTTCTTATTCAAATGTAATCTTTTATTTATTTGAGTCTAGGACTGATGTAAGCTGAGTTGTACTGGCAAATCCTAATACCTATACCCAGATACCTAGTCCACTAAAATAAACCAAAGAACCTATCCACCAAATTCGGCCATATTCATTTACAAAGTCTACCATACTTAGAGACCGAACTTGGGCCAAACTCGTGCCGAACTCGGACCGAACTTGGCTACCCTTTTGGTATAAAATCAACCAGTTCAATAAGCTCCTCTTGGCCCAACGGTTGAAAATTTGAATTAAACTCCATCCGAATTATGGCCGAATTCTGTTTGCCTACACCCTATAAATAGGATTGAAATTCTTTATTCTTACACAACTCAACGATTCTTAATCTTCTATCCTATTGTGAGCAAACATCTAAGCCTTAACTTTCCTATCTCAAAGAGCGACACCCTAGCCTTCTTAGTGCCAAGTGCGGTCTCGGTCTAGAAGTCTTAAGAGTTGCAAAAAGATTTGTTCCATCAGTTAATCTCTCTATCAAGCTGTGAAGTTGTGAGACTTCAGATCAAACCTCGTGGTATAAAGAAGTTGTCAAGCCTTCGGATCAAAGCTTGTAATTCACTATTGGTGATTATAGTGGATAAAACTCTGAGCTTGATTTCTCGGGACTGGACTAGTCCTCTCAGAGGAAAACCGGTATACATCTTGGTGTTTGCCTTTGCTTTCTCTTACTCTATTGTATATATTCATAGCACTGCTAGTAGTATCACTTACACATGAGATATATTTTAACTGCTACTAGTTGATCACCATTGTATGCCACAGAATTATATTTTAACAGGTGATTTTATTTCGCTGCATACATAAACTCTATTCACCGCCCTATAGAGTTTCCATACACAGTCCTACATTTGGCAGCAGTCATCTTTGCTCTAAAACTTTGGAAACACTACTTGTACGAAGAGAGTATAGAGATATTTATATACCACAAGAGCTTGAAGTATGTGTTTACACAGAAAGAGCTCAACATGAGGCAGCAGCGATGGTTGGAGTTGATGAAGGACTACGTCATCTCTTTGCAGTACCATCCAGGGAAGGCCAACATAGTCGACGATGCCTTGAACAGGTATCCAAAGGCTATGTACTTGACGAGGGACAGACATTTATTGGCCGATCTTGATAGCTTGGGTATTGAGGTACTAGTTCCATGAGTTGCGGCAAAGATGTGGGGACTTCAGTTACAGTCATAGTTGATTGATCGGATCAAAGCTGCATAGTTCAAGGATGAGTCTCTAAGGAGCATCAGAGCGTATGTTCGGATGGAATTGGCATAGGACTTCAGTACTACAGAGGATGGATCATTGCAGCACGGTACCAGATTGTGTGTGCCGAGTGGAGCATTATACGAGGAGATTTTTCAGGAGGCAAATCGATCTCAGTACTCTATGCATCCAGGTGCCGACAAGATTTATAGAGACATGAGAGTGAATGTTTAGTGGTATGGTATGAAGCAAGAGATGGCGAGCTTCGTATCCAGATGCTTAATATGTCAGCAGGTAAAGGCGGAGAGACAGAGGCCAGGAGGATTACTTCAGCCTTTATCCATTCCATAGTAAAAGTAGGAGCATATGATAATGGAATTTGTATCAGGGCTTTCGTATTCTCCAGGAGATAAAGACGCGATTTGGGTCATTGTTGACTGGTTGACCAAATTTGTCCACTTCTTGCCATTTAAAGTGGGTACGTCTACGGAGAAGCTCATAAAAATATATGTGCAGCAAATAGCCAGATTATATGGAGTTCCTGTGAGCATAATCTCGGATCGGGATAGTCGCTTCATATTCCACTTCTGGAGAAGTTTGCAGGCTAGCTTGGGCACCCAGCTCAAGTTTAGTACTGCATATCACCCTCAGACAGACGGACAGTCGGAGAGAACTATTTAGACTCTTAAGGATATGATATGCACTTGTGTTTTGGATTTCAGAGTCTCTTGGGAGGATCATCTTCACCTGGTAGAGTTTGCTTACAACAACAGCTACCAGGCCAGCATTGAGATATCACCATTTGAGGTATTGAATGGACGAAGATGTCGCACTCCGTTGTCGTGGGATGACGTTAGTGAAAGAGCCTTATTAAGACTGGAGATGCTCGTAGATGCAGATGAGAAGGTGAAGCTTATCAGGGATAGACTTCGGGTGGCACAGGACAAGCAGCAGCATTGGGTCGACAGCCACCGAAGACCTTTGGAGTTTGAAGTATAGGTTGTTTGTATTGTTTGTGATTGCTTGTTTTAGTTAGAGTGCTAAGGATGTATTTTGTGTTAGGTTGGTGATCTAGTGTTCATGAGGATTTCTCTGACATGGGGCACGATTCGCTTTGGTGGAGGCGGGAAGCTTAGTCCACGGTAAATCGGAGTCTTCGATATTCTTGAGAGGGTCGATGCGGTGGCCTACAGACTAGACTTGCTGCCTGTACTAGAGGGAGTGCACAACGTGTTCCACATGTCGCAGCTGAGATGGTACATCGCAGATCCTATCCATGTATTGGATCACTTGAAAATCGAGGTGGGTCCGACTTTCAGCTATCCAGAGCAGCCTGTGGAGATTATGGATCACAGGGAAAAGGTGTTGCGGAACCAGACGATTCCTTTAGTATGCATCGCGTGGAGGCATCACTCTCCAGGAGAGTCTACCTATGAGCGAGAAGCTGAGATGTGCGAGTGATATCCTTATATGTTTGAGCCATGAGGTATAACTCTTTCTTGCTTGCTATGATTATTTTTATAGCTAGTTCTTCCTTAATTTCGATGACGAATTTTTTCTAAGGTGGATAGGATTATCACCCTCACTTTTCTAAATAGGGGTAATTTAGTATTTTGGCATAGTTATTTTATTTTAGATATTATATTTAGTTAAAGTTCTATATATATATATATATATATATATATATATATATATATATATATATATATATATATATATATATATATATTTGTGTTTTGTATTATTTATTTATAGTAGTGGGCTAGCCTATTATTTAGACTTGACACTAGTGAACCCAATTAGACTTGTCATGACAATTATTGAGCCCAACATAGACTAGACCCATTCCCTCTAATTAATTAGAAGGATTAGCCTATTTTGCATTAGTTTAGAAGTTTTTCCAATATTGCAATTCCTAAATTCCCCTCATAACCAACTAGTGGGGGCAAATTAGATATTGGCAATTGCTTGGGATAGGGAAACCTAGGGTCGGCCACTATAGGAGCCTCTTCTCTCTCCTCTTCATTTGTTCATTCAATTTAGATCTCTAAATTCCTAGATTCCTAATTCACTTCATCCCTCTATCAATCCCTCTCATTTGATTATTATTCCCTCTTATTCTCATCACTCAAGGAGCATTGGAGCTTAGAGTAGCAAGGAGCACTTGTAGGAGGAGCTTTGGCAATGAGATTGTGTCTGGATCGTGTCTGTGGAAATAATTTATTGGGAATCCATCTCCCAATAGGTATAATGTTGAATTCACCTTAATTGTAGGTTCCAAATTATATATTTGACTATTAGGAACCCTCACATGGCATAGGGCTACCTATAGGAAGAAGTTCTAGGCTATTTGGTTGTGTATTATAATTTCTACATGATATTTTGTGTCTAATTTGGGAGAATTATGAGATTGACACATCAAGTGTATGTCACGAGACCAATTAGATCTAATTAGACTTAGATTGGAGTTGAGGGACTATTTACGTGTTCACAATTGGACACGAGTAGGCCGTATCGCGATATAGTGGGATACTTTGAGATACTGAGCTCATTTTTGGGTGATTTATATTAATGCCTTTCAATTCCTATTATAACAAGTTATATTAGTTATTATTATGTGTATTTGATATGTAAGAATGGCTATTATGGAGAATTGGGAGTTTGAAAATCTAGTTGAGTGAGTATCATAGAGTAACTCATATGTGCATATCAAGTGCTTGATCTAATGCTAGTGTGTGTGTGTGTGTGTGCGCGCACGCATTTATATATATATATATATATATATATATATATATATATATATATATATATATATATATATATATATATATATATATATATAAATTGCTAGTTGTATATAGGTGTATCATAGTGGGATTAGCTTGGCATCATGTTGGCTTTGGGGACATGGGGAGCCAGACTTGTGCAAGTGTCAGGTAGAGTGATCAGATAAAGGGTATTAGGGAAGAGCAAGAGCTCGGGTTTAGGCACTACTGTGCACTGTTATGAAGCAAGAGGCAACAACCTTATGAATGAACAGTCGTTCTCCCCTTAGTTCAGACCTTACTTTACAACTAATTGGCAGTGTGTATCAGGCCCTTAATACATATTGTAGCAGTAGACATCATAAAGATAAGAGAATCGGATTAAAAGGGTGTTAGGGGTGAGCATGACACAGCACAATGTTGTGTTTATCCACAGAATAGCAGCACTGTTATGTATCCAGTCCTTGTGCAAGGCATATTGGTTGGTGCTCGTACACTTGAGCTCTGATGGAGCAGTGAGGTAGCAGTAGCAGAAGCAAATACTCGGGTATTAGAGAGCATCAGTCAATAGGAAGTAATGATGGGGGAAAATTTGGTTGGTGTAGTAGTTCATTTGAGGGAGTTTTGGTATGTCTCGGTTTCAATTAGCATCAGTCATCAGTGTTTATACTGATGTGTATTAGTTTATATATTGATATGTATCAGTGACAGTGTGGGGTACCTGGAATACTACCAAGGTAGTGTTGTTCAGATGAAGATTAACTGCAGTGGTTCAGTTCCCAATTGCAGGAGGTAAGGATGAGATCCAGTGTGTTGAATCAGTAGGTAATTAAGTGTAAGGTGAGTTCAGATGTGAGTTTGGGTTAGGACATCAAAGTAGATATGAATGTGATCATATGTAATGGATTAGTGTTGATGAGTGTTAGTATTAGGTGTTAGTATTAGGTGTTAGTATCAGATGTTACTTAGGATAGATAATTATTATCAAGGTGTTACAAGTTAGGTATCAAGGTATTTAGACTGTGGGTATAAACCATACCTTAGTGTTAATGGGTAGGATGTAGTTAATAGCTGAGGCATTACTAAGTTGGACTTGGAAACCTAGGAATAACCTGGTATTTACTAGTAAATCCTTGTTAACAACTTAGAAGTTGGAATTGGACCTAGAATTAAGGTATTGGACTAGTTTGGCCTAGTTTGACTAGCATGACCTAGTATAGTTATAACAAGCTAGTATTGACTAGTTAGTGACTGTTATAAACCAATAAACCTACAATGGACCTAGAAGCATGTTAATGAATTTTTACTTGTTTCCTCTTCTTTACATTATTTAACATGATATTTCCTAAATATGATTGTGTGACACCAGCTTGGGCATCAAGGGACACCTATACTCAGGGCCAGAGGAGAGTACATCTCTCTGTTAGTTTTTATTTTATGATAGTAGATATATCACATATTCTAGAACTGTTTACCTGATTCTGACACAGTGGCTACACGGACGTGTACTATATAGATCCTGACATGGGATATTATCCCCTACCGTGTTCAGCGGGTACTCCTTCACATATATTATCGTGTGTATCGGATATTGATATCGTGTACTTCGTGTTCACACACTGTTCGTGTTTAGTGTGCTTAAATTCGTATTCATAACGTGTCGTGATTGGATCCATAAGTATTGGTTGGGGATGGGGGAGTAGGAGTTGGTTATGTGATCAAGCCCATTGTATTTGTGTACATGTCGATTACATATCACACGTGTAATCGAGTTACCATATTATATTCGTGTTCAACTCAAACAGATCACATAACAAACTTATAATCTAAGGCATATTAGTTAGTTTATCTATTTCCATTACTTACAGATATTCCATATTGTCTGTTCTTCCTTTCTAGTATATTATCTGTTTACTATAGTTAATTTTATTTCTTGTTGTTAGTTATCTTGTATTCTTTTCTAATACTTGTCATATATGTTCTACCATGTATTTGGAACTTCTTCCAGAGTTTTGTACTTCGCTCTAATCCTGATTGGATATATTTTTTATATGATTGGCTTGAGGAGCGGTGTCCCACTTACTACGGGTCACAGGACGACAAACCATTAGAGGATACTTTCCTAGAACAGGAGAACCTAGTGCCAGTGACTAAGGAGGCTTAGACTTATTTTATTGTACATTGTATTATTCTTATTTTAGACTCATAGCATATATATATATTATTTTGGGAGTTGCTTTGTGCCTAGACTTATATTGCTGACTTGTGGATGTATTTGTGACTCTTGTACTTCTTTCTTTATTCCATATCGTGCTATTTCTTTCCCTAGTTTGATATTGTGATTGAGTATTGGTTTCATTGTCATATACCATATTGCTCCTCCATTTGGAGTTGAGATAGCATGACAGGGACCTTATATATTTGGTAAGATATGTTAGATAGTATTGTTGACCCAAACAACGTTCTACCCCTGATATTGCGGCATAGGTTGGACGTTGTTCACGTACTTGTACCCCCTTTCCGGGTTTCGGTCGTGACACTCAACGTAATGCACCGTGCGGAGCAAAATATTACACTATGTGGACGATATGCTAATCCTGGGTACGGATATAGAATGTGTCACCGGAACAAAGATGTTCCTCTTGTCCAAATTCAAAAGAAAGACATGGAAGATGCGGATGTCATCCTAGGTATTAAGATAATCCGGATGGAAGCTGGACTTGCTCTATCACAAGCTCACTTTATATAAAAGATGAATGCTAAAAATATCAAGATCTTTCAGGGATCGATACTCCTTACAGGTGTAACAAGAAGTTAAAGCCTACTACAGGAAAAAGTGTCAAATATTAAGAATACTCGAGTGTCATTGGGAGTTTGATGTATGCTACGAGTGCCACCAGGCTTGACATAACTTTTCTAGGATGCTGAGTCAATTCACGAGCAATCCATGTGTTGAACACTGAAAAGCTGTGAAGAGGGTGATGAGATATCTCAAGAAAACTCAGAAGTTTCCACTTTGCTATGACAGTTATCCAGCGGTTGTAGCAGGCTTCAGGGATGGAAACTGGTGCTCAGAAGTAGAGACCAAAAGTTCCACATGAGAATTTATCTTCTCCATGGGTGGTGGTGCTATATCGTGAAAGTCGAAGAAGTAGAAAATGCTCTCTCATTCCTTCATAGAATCTGAGTTCTTTGCATTGGTGGCTATAGCGGATGACTTCGGGAGCTCATGTATGATATTACTCTGTTTGGTACACAGATACCGACGGTACCAATCTACTATGATAATCAGGCGGTTGTAGCGGTGGCATCAAATAATCTCTTCGATGGTAAGAAGAGGATTGTACGGCTTCGGTACAGAACACTGAATGATTGTATCAAAGCTGAAGTCATTACAGTAATTATTTTTCGGAGCCAGGAGAACCTAAGGGATCCGTTCACAAAAGGCCTCAAGTGCCAGTTGGTTAAGGACACAACAATAAAAATGGGCTAGAAGGACCTTTGATATTGTGTCTTTGTAATCATACCAAAAAATTTATGCTATTAGTTAAAAGAGAAATTTACTAGGCATCTAGATTTTGGTTCAAGGAAGGACCATTGACTAGAAAAATATTAGTTATAGTGGGTAGTCCTTTGTGACATTGTGGGATACGTACCCGAAACCACTATGGTCTACTATTTTGTTCATTGTATAGAACAAATACTATGGGAGGATAACTTCGACGCCTTAATGAGTTCTCGGACTTATGAATGTCTGGGTGGTTTAAGGAAGCACAGGTAGTTCAGCGCTAAAAAGGGACTAGCATCCCATGCTACAGTGGCATGACACCATGATGAGATAAAAGATGTAAAGCCTCGGCTTCGGGCCATATCACAGTGGCAGTAGCACAATATATAGGTAGTTAGCCTAATGTTGAATGACAGAGAGTGGTAGTACTATACTACAAAGAGGAATGTGACCTCATGCTACAGTAGGTGACACCATAAGAGGTCATAAACCTCGACTACAGGCCATGTCACAATGGCGTAGCACCGCAATAAAGCACAAGGCTTCATGCTGGAATGTAGTACAACAATACTAAGAGGCTTATGACCTCATGCTACAGTGGGTGACACCACTAAGAGCTTGCGAACCTCGGCTTCGGGCCATGTCATATCGGCGTAGCACCGTACGGAAGTACAAGGCTTCATGATGGGATATATTGAACTCTCAAAAGAAGAAATCACATAAGTGTATGGACATAGATGTAGAATATCTCTTGAGGGTAAGCTTTTAGACACCCAAGATACATATACCAAGACCAGGTCACCACAGGGCCTTTAACGTGCGACCAGTAACTTAGGTCATTATATGAGTGGAAAGAATAGCAGTTATGGTGCAAAATTCAAGGCTTAGTCCATTCTTGTTTCATATTACTATTTTATCTATGCGGGAAGATTCTACTCATCAGCGACATCTATCCTAGTACATGATGAACAGTCACTGTGGGGAACGCTCAACCATATATTGTGATATATGTGGGAGATTGTTGGGGGGTTTCCAACTTGCCTTTGGGAACTTTAGTCCCACATTGGAAAACCACCAAAGTGTATAACCCAATATATAGCTATGCTTTGTATTGGCATATGCACATGGGGTGGTGGCCCATGTGGGATAATTTTTCTAGAGGGTTTAAGTTTAAACCTCAAAAGAACAATATTTGTTTTGTCAGTCATTTTAGGAATCCTTATGAGCTAGCCATGTAGGGGCTTAGTGACTCGGACTCGGACGAAGGGCACAAAGTGGTACTTTGACAGTGCACTTTATACATAGCACATCAGCATCGTCGTATGGCACTTATGCACATATGTTGCGCTCGTGCGCTCATTTTATGCACGAGTTGCATGAGTGAGTGCATGCACGGTTGCTTGCACGAGTGCATGTGGGGGCACATGCTCGAGGCGTATGCGCATGGTGTTATGAGCGTGGGTTATGTGAGGGCGTATGTGCGTGGTTATCTATGCCATATACTACCAAAATAATATAAATTAGCGACGCCAAAAAATGTCACTAATAGGTAAAAAATTGTCACTAAAAAAATTAGCGACGTAATATGCGACATTTTGGTATTGTCGCATAATCCATGATCGCTGACAACAAATTTGTCGCTATTCATTGCTATAGCGACATACATTTGTGACGCGTCCACATTGCCGATTATTTTGTTATTAGCGACGTCCAGCGATACGATGTCGATATATCAGCGACAGACCATATTATCGCGTAACGCCGCTAAATCAACGATATTACCGGCAACATTTTGCTACATCAATGTTGACATGGTAGCAATTGCCATGTCAGCTCTTTAGCGACGTGTAGCGACATTTTTACACAGGTTAGCGGCATACTATCACGTCGGTAGACGTCGGTAAACGTTGCAGAACGTCGCTAAATTTTAGAAAACCAAAAAAAAAATATGCAGTTTCAAAAAATATTTTTCAACAAAAGTCTGCCTCAGTTTAAAATCACAGTTTATATAAATAGACCAGGAGCAACCCTCCACTGAATTTTTTGGGTTCGCTGACCCCCTCGGTGGAACACTCAGCACCAGTACATACACAAACACGTTAAGAATATCGAAACGAGCAGGAATGTCCCAACAAATAAATACATGAATCTAAAATAATGTCACATCTGTCTCATCCAAATAATCTGCGAGAAAATTATGAAATAAGTACATCAAAGATCCAAGAATGAGCCAATACACACAAACATACTAAAAATGTCATAATAAGAACTTCTGAGGATCAGGAGGAGGAGGAACGATGACGTGCATCTAGGATAAGAGAAAGTCATACTACTCCTGAGAAAGCATCACCGGTCCCGATAGAGGAGGCAGTGGAATCAATAGAGTCGGTGTCAATGCCGGTGGACCAAAAGGACATATCTGCTCCAATGCTAGCAGTTGACCATTGTATGAATCCATGGCAGGTACCACCCTCGAAGTCTTCTCTGCCACCGCCTGACTCAACAAATCCTTCGCCGCATGTATCTTCGCAAGTGAGTCGCTCATGGTCGTATGCGACCCCTCCAGCTTAGTCTGTTTGCGCTCCGTAGACACGGCTAGAGTTACCAAGATGCGCTCTGTCGTCTGACTCATAGTCCTGAGATCCATAAGGTTGTGCTCTGTTATTTAGCTCAGAGTCCTGAGCTTCATAAGGCTATGCTCGAGCGAATCAAAACGTGCGATAATCGTCGCATCGTCCGTCTGCGTTGCCGCTCCGTAATCCTCCGTAGCAACTCGTCACATAGGTAAGCAATCTTACGGTTAACGCTTTCCTGGGCTCGTGTTGACGCTGACGAAGGCTGCGAGGAATGCACACTGACAGATTGAGCATGGATGACTGTGTCACAATAAAGGCGCTGAAGGATCTCGTACCGTAGTACGTACCCTCTAAAGACCACCAACGGCAGTCATCCAGAGCTTGTCCGCCGAGGATCTGTAGAGGGTTGCGATAAAATACCAACCCCTCCCTATGTCGGTGCACTAGCAGTCGTCCGCTCACGTAATTTAAGATACTCGTCCTAGAAAAGTGGTTGCTAACGTCTAAGGTACTTATTACTAACAATATATATATATATATATATATATATATATATATATATATATATATATATATATATATATATATATATATATATATATATATATATATATATATATATATTCTAAGTTATATTTAAACTAATACAGGGTAGTAAAACATACATAGGTCTGTGTGGCATTTTCATCGATGAGCTTTTCGTCCTTCCGATGGATGGCCAGGAAGACGGTCACCATCTTGGCGTCCTCACCCCTCTGTACCTGTTAAAAACTATATTTTTTGTTATTAAAATTAAACATCTTATCCTACTTTTATTAAATAATATATATTCAATAGAATACATACCAGACGACAAAAATATTTTGTCATGGGAATCGAGCCACCATACCACTTTTCTGCCTTCGACCTAGCCGCCTTCTCCTTCTCCGAACTTTCCTTGTACCTGGGTTCATCGAATATTGCCTTCATCTCACTCCACTGCTCGGGCGTGATCCAACCATGGATCAATTTTTTGGAGCGATCACGATCCTTCTGGTCGTTGATCGCATCACGGATCAGCTTGGTGGTGACGGCAGAAAACTTCTTCTCGATCTTCTCAGCCCGGAGTGGTGGGTAAAAATAGGTTTTCTACAAGTTATAAAATAGAGAGTTATATAATATGCATAAATAATTATTGATATTAAAAGTAAATATATTTTTTACCTTGAAGTGGGCAAACCAGAATGTCTTCCTATCTTCAGGAGCATCTGAGTAGTTAATCCAAGGCCTACTATAGTTCTGCCTCAGAAACACCCCTAGTGCTTTCTGTACCACCGAGGGACGATATCTATACAACGATAATTAAATTCATGAATATATAGATATAATCATTTGGAAAATGTTAACTAATTAACTTTCTTGATAGGACCGTCCCTCCAAATCTCCATCCTCGTCTCGTCCAGAGGCGCGCATGAAGGATCACTCTGATCATGGGCAGACAGAGTCGGCTCAACCTCCTCTATCTACTTCTCTATCTCCATGGTGCCGTCAGCAGAAGGAAGGCTGGACGGGGGAGTAGTCTCAAGCATAGAACTGCTCGTCTCAGGAGTAGTGCCACGTACCGTCGACAGAGTCGGAGATGTGACTGGTCGGTACACTGGAGTACTCTATAACGAGAATCCAGAACCAGTAGCCGGTACCGGAGGATAACTCCGTCTAAAGGATCAACCTCTGAATTATCCGCATCGCCCTGCCATAACTGATAATAACATATGATGAAAAAACAAATACACAGACTTATATCAGTTCATAAAAATAGACAGACCCGGAGCAACCCTCCGTTGAATTTTCTAGGTACAAAATATCACAAAAGTATATGAAATATCACAGTCGCACAATAAGCACAATATAAAAATACCATAATCACACAATAAACACAATATAAAAGTATCACAGTCACGCAATAAGCACAATAAAAGTATCACAGTCACACCATAAGTCAAATTTAATTTCTCAATCTCTCAAGGAAATCCAATACGCTAGGGCAGAACCAATTCCCTCGGATACTCCGCATAAGCAGCGTCTAGGTGATCAATCTCCGATTTCAAACCCTATTAAATAGGTGTCATCACGTGTTCATTGTCAGCCATTTTCTGAAAAGTAAATTTGTATCTGTAAGTCTTTTTGAGGCTTTTAGAGTTCTACCAGATTTTTAAAAATCTGACATGGAGACTTTGACGCATTCTTTTTTTTCGAAGATTTTTCAGAAATTGGTAGAACTCTAAAAGGCTTACAGATGTAAATTTACTTCTCAGAGAAGGGCTGACATGGACACTTGACATAGGTATTGATAACACTATAGGTATTTGTGTATCATGTAGATGTCACATATCATGGTACACAATATCACATTGATACTCTCTTGTATCTTGACACTAGGATACAATTCAAATACCCATGACACTAGTTATACTTGACACTTAGTATCTTGGTACCAACATACACTCTAGGCCACTCACTCTTGATAATCAACACATATTTATACCTACTTCTATAACTGTATATTTCTATACCCTTATATATGTATCTATCTATATAGATTATTAACCCTCACTAGCTCACTCATCCCTCACTCAAATATATACACATACACACCTCTCACTTGGACCCTCTCATACACTTGACACACACACACACATGAACATACACACACAATGCAATGTCTACATAGAAGGGTCTCGACATAGAAGGGCCTCAATGGCTTTGGGGCCTAACATTGCCTTGGTGTTATTGGTGATGTGGTTACTTATTGACATTCTCATTTTCATCAACATACATGAGAACTATCCTTCATACTAGCCTACTTTGCAAAAATATGCAAAAATCAAACGAAACAAGCTTGGGGTCGCCGGGATACTAGCCCTAACCCTAGTTTCGTATCAGTGTTAATGTGTCCGTATCGTGTCTGTATTTGTGTCAGTTTTGTGTGTCTGTGTCGGGTCTGTGTTTGTGTGTTCTTCGTACTAGCCCTAACCCTAATTTCGTGTCAATGTTTGTGTGTTTATGTCGTGTCTGTGTTTGTGTGTCCATGTCGTGTATGTTTGTTAAGAGTGAGAGATAGGGTTAGGGTTAGGGTTTATCTGACCCGGGAGAGGGTTGACCGAGAAGAAAAAGTCTGTGGGGGAGAAAAACTGTTCAGATCTCTGTACACCAACAACAACTTCAAGTTCTAGCATAGATCAAATTTTTTGGTCTTGGGTGAATATCTGCATCTGTCCAGATCTCTTCTTTCTTTTGATCATATTTCGGGACTAACCATATATCATGGAATTATTCCTTGAAACCAATAAAGAGGCAGAAAAATATAATCATTGTGGTTTAAAAATAAGAACAGTTACTAATATTCCATGTCAGAAGAAAAGCATCAATTTTGTTGCAAGTTATACACTTTGCTGAACAAGTATTGTAAGTTGGTAACTGGTCAACACTTCCACAAATCTCTGAACAGTGCAACACGAGAGAGAGAGAGAGAGAGAGAGAGAGAGAGAGGGGACTGCAGCAACAGTTGTGCAGTTGTGACTAGTGAGTGATCAATAGATTTCATTGTCCTCTTTGCACTTTTGCATAAGAAAGAAGGCTACAGTCTGTAATAAATTGGTGTGTAGTACTCTGCACTGAGCCTACGTCCCCATATTCATTCAGTACTTGGTTATGCTCATCATCACTCATGGATGTAGTAAAGAGTGATGGGAGGAGGGAGGTGTACTAAGATTCCACATGTGATTGACCTATCATCATCAAAGCAAGAAACAGAGAGAGAGAGAGAGACAAGTAAATGAACATGAAACATGTAAAAAATCAATCACTACCCATCAATATCCAAATGAAACTCAAAGGGACAAAAAGAGGCAATCAATCCCTAGAATGTAAGATATAGTGTTTTTCAAATCAAATCAAAATCATATGCCCATGTACAGAGAGATCGCTTTCACATGGGCATTTTGCATACATGACCCTTAGTTGATGGTGATATAAAAGAGGGAAGTCCCAGTGGGTTTGGGCAAGAAGTAATGCCAAGCGGTAAAGGCCTTGGACATTACCAAGGCAGACAGAGTCGAACATTGGCGCGGGACATTACCAAGACAGACAGGAATCGAACATTGGCGTGGGTGGATAAATTAAGAGTGGAGAAGTAGAAGAGTTTTCGGTAGAAAAAAAAATTATATATATATATATATATATATATATATAGAAAAGAGGAAAAAAATTATATGTCAACAAGGTCTTCAAGCATTCAAAATAGATCGGAATTATATTAGTAAGCCAACTTATTTTGTCCGGAGACCCAAGTTACTAATTTTTAACAACTTAGGGATCTTGGTCTTGTTATTCCCAAGACAGATCAAGGATGGAGAGACTGTGATCAGGATAGAGATAGAGCGACTTTACAATCTGGTCTATGTATGATCCAGCGAAGATAGTCAAGATCAGAGATTCACATAAGAGTTCCTCTCTAATTACCTCGATACCCAAGGATATATATAAATAAATAAATGAGCCGATTACAACCCCACTAGATCACAAAACAAAAGAACCAAAATACGTTCTTACTCGCAAACGTAGTGGCAATTGGGACAGAATGTTTACAACCTAAAAGAATCCGTTCTTCCTTGCAAACGTGTTGCAATTGAGACAGAACTTTCACAAGAAAAAAGTAGAGAAGGAGAAGAAGATAGGAAGAAAGAGCTTGATGGGTGATGAAAATCACCGTTGCTCAAACCAAGATTCCTCCCACAACGTATCTGCTCCCAGAAACCAGCAAGTTCACGTAAAACTTCTCGTCGTCACCACTTTCCTTGACTCGCACGAACTTCTCTTGTCACACCCGTTTGGTATTTTTTGAATTTCTGATATTTAAATTTATTTGCTGATAATGTATTTCTGATATATTTGCATGATGCTTCCTGTTATTTGTATTTATTCATGTTGTCTAGAGAGACTACCTAAGACCCGTAGAATATCCATTGGCATTGCCATAGACCCGGTTTAGGACCTGCATGTAGAATGGATAATTGGTTCGATTTATTTTAGTTGAACTCATGACTAAATCATCTCCCTTTTTCCCTTAGTATATACATGAGAGTTTTCTCTCTCCTCCCTCTTTCATCTTCATTTCTACTTTTCTTTTCCTCTTTCTCCTTCCTCTCTCCCTAGACTGAACCCTAACCCTATAAGAGGTTGTGATCACTTGGACTGTGAGAGGTTGATGTCACGTCCCAGTCCCAAAATGCCGAGGGACTGAGCACGTGAGCAATGGCCAGCAGCACGCACCGATGGACAACCCAATTTAATGGATCCATCAGGGCATGCTTAAGCTGTAGTCTAGCAGTAAAATGTACCAGTCTCAGGTATTTCTAATCTCATCCACAGGACAACGCAGAGTAATGCCAGAAATAATGCAATGGAAATAAATGAGCAATATCAAATAAGCTTATCTCGGGAAATAATCCGAGAATTAGTCTGTTACATTTAATGAGAATAGACAGAAAAATAATCAACTGGAAATAAAAATAACTGACTACATACAGCCACTGCTCAAGAGAAGTCCTCTGGTACGATCACGTCCTCAGATCCTGGTACAGCTCCTGTAAGTGCTCCTGTACGGTGTATCTCTGGATGGATCTCCTCAGCTATACCTGGGGACATCATCCATTCCAGGTCCTCAGGGGACATAGCAAGGTACAGATAATACAAGCCAAAACATAAGCAGTGCAGAAACAAATAAGCAATAGGGTAAACTATGTAACCAGCTAAGTGATATGCAGTATGAGAGCAGCACTAGAAACTCAGGCTGAAACTACTACAAGCTCTGTGTCGGGGAGCCGGTAGCAGTGATATCATGTAGTTGTCTAGCTCAATGGGAGACTACGACGCCGGCATAATATAAAATCAACCTGTAGCCTGTGTGTCTCTCCCCACCCCATGTAATCACGTATTTCATGACCATAACGTCTCATGTCCATGTCAGCGGGATTATAGCTAATGCAACAAGTCATAAAGTATCTAGGAACATATGTCAATGTCAAGTCCTGTATCCTATACAGAATCACCATGAATGTCTCAGGAAGACTCTGTCTCATGAATAGTATCAAGTGTCCTGGGTTCTGTTGTACTTGATAGGACAAGTACCAAGAGTAAGGGTATCGAATGTCCATCTCTAATGACGTACCCAACATCGCGTACGGTGTTGGCACCCGACTATGATCGGACACTAAGTACGTCACACGTTTCCTAGGTTAAGTAGTTAAAATAAGTTTATATGTATTTACACAAGAAATTCAGCAAAATATTATCACAGGAACTACTGAGAATTGACAAGCTTTTCTTGCCTTGTGATGATTAATTAAGCCAAGGAAATAAATAGCAGACTGCAGGGTTTGGCAAGGTACACTTGCCTGTGGTTCCGGCTCTGATTTCGGCTCTGACTTCAGTTGGATTTGCAGGCGGTACTCCGGTTGCTGAAACAAACATCACCATCAGATCCAAAAAATATCAATCAGCTAGAAATGCCTGTCCTTGGGTCCAATTTGGAGACAAGGACAAAAACGGCAGTTTCGGATCAAAACGGGGTCCCCATGTGGGCCCGCTTTGCACCGAAAAACATGTTATGGTCAAATGTCTCCAAATTCATTAAACTTAGTATCAACAGATCAGGAACGATGATACGAACCCAACGGAACTTTCAGAATTGAATTCCGATGAGCCGAACCCAAAATCGTCCGTCGAGCGGGGCCCGTGGGGCCCACGACACGCGATTTCGTCAACGTTCTCAGAATCGAACCAAACTTGGCTCACAGGAACAGCGTATCGCTACGAGTTTGATGGCGCAAGTTTCGTTTCAATCTGACGTGCGTACACAAAGTTAGGGTAAATTGCAGAAAAGTCGGATATAGGGCGATGTCCGCGGATACGCGTTGATCCCGGTGTGCACGCACACCCGAATCGACTTCTGCAAAATCCCTCACGTCCGTATCGACGACGCGCACGTATCTGTGAAGAACGCACGCGACCAAGTCGTCCCGTTTGGCGGGGCGTACCCAGTTCCGGGGTGAATCGGGTCGTTGTTTTTTCTGTTTTTGGATCGCGGTGTGCGATCACCACAGGACGCGATGCCCCGAGCGGTTTGTCCGGGCACCGAGAGGGTCATACAGGCTTCGCAATGCAAATTGCGGAATCGAAATCCGAGCTACGAGCAAAAAAATATACGCACCTGAACGGGACCCAAAAATCGGGATCAAATTGTGTCCGACACGACACAGGACACGTGTCCTGTGTCGGACACGGGGGGGGAGGAAATTGGGGATTAGGGTTAGGGCTTGGGGATTCGGCCGGCGGCGGGGACGGCGCTCTGCGGCTAAGCGGAGGCGGAGGGGACCGGCGCTGCTGTCGTCGGAGGGCGGCGCGGCGCTCGGGCGGAGGCGGCGGCGTGGGGGCGGCCGGAGGCGCTGCCCGAGCTGCTGCTGCTGTCGACGTCGAGGTCGGGGGACGGCGGAGCGGGGCGCCGGAGGGAGGAGATGGCCGGGGGAGAAGGGGGAGGGCCGGGGCTGCCATCGGCGGGGTACGGCGGTGCTGCTAGGGCGGTGGTCGGCTGGGGCTCGTCAAGGGGTGGCCGGAGAAGAGAACGGGGAGGGGTTTATATAGGCGGAGGCTCCGGGGGGTCGAGGCCGGGCAAGGCGGAGCTGAGGAGAGGAAGGCGAAGGTCGTGGGGTGAGGTGGCCGGCCGGAGCGGGCTGCGCCGACGGCGGAGGCGGCGGGAAACGCGGCGGAGACTCGGGCTGAGGGAGAGAGAGGGGCCGGGTTGCGGGCACGGGCGGGTCGGGTCTGGCGGATCCGACCCGACCCGGTAGGGGCTGGGCCGGGTCTGGGCCAGGGCTGGGTTTGGGCCCAATGGTCCGGGCCGAGTAATAATAATATTAATAATAATAATAATAATAATAATAATAATAATAATAATAATAATAATAACCAAATAATAATAATAAATAAATAAATAAATAATTTAATAAATAGTTTTAGGTGTTTTAAAAATAGGTCCGGGGCCCGATAAATTCCAGAAAAATTATCCAAAGTCCAGTTTTTCATTTTACATCCAAAAATATTATTTCCATAATATTTTAATATTGTTTATTATTATTTAAAAATTATTTAAATATTAAAACCCTGTTTTTAAATTACAGAAAAATCTCAGAAAATTCCAGAAAATTGTGAAAAATCCAAATTTGAAAATCTTGAAAAATCAGGGGGTTTACAGTTGAGGCTAAGAAGCCACTCCAGACAAGTACATCTTACTCAAATGATAAAGCCATAAATTTTTAGATTTTATTTATATTGTGTAAATTTAAAATGTATTTGATAGAAAATGTTCTCCTTGATGTTCTCATCTAATTTAGTTCTTGGAGTTTTGGGTTTTGATGGATGATTTGGAGTAGATCCGAGTGTCAAAATTTGGGTTTTTTATAGGTTCCATGTGTTTTCTTGGTTTTGATCTATTAAAACTTTGTATATTCAAAATCTAGTTGTTTTATGTGATGGATACGATAAGTTCTCCAGTGATAACTCGTAAATAGTTCGTACCCGTAACTCGTCATCCCAGAAAGTTTCTCGAGTATCCACGACTCAAGAACTTGAAATAATTTGGTAATAATTAGACAAGATAAGATTCACCTAGATCATTGGGAGGAAAGAATATTGCGCTACTGGCTACCCCCACCTCCAAGGGCCCCATGAGGCATGGGCCAACCCTGCTAGGCAAGGGCACCATGACCTACTAAGTTTACGCATGCCACGGTAGATAAAAGATTTTGTGATGCACCGTGGTAGTCATATGATTTGTTGCATAATATGGTTACAAGATCTGTGATGTGTTGCGGCACTTACAAAATAATTTTATATATAAGTTTATGTTCACAATACAAGTTTATATGCAATATTCTGTTTTAATATAAAGTTTACATTCAATTTTATTCCATTAGATAAAATTATGATTTTAAGATCAAGTTTATATTTATTTATGATAAGTTACAAGTTATGTTTTGTGTAATGTGACTAGTTCAATTACAAGCGTACCATTGGCCATCTTGGTTGACTACAGTACCGGTTGTAGAGATATCTTCAAAATATGTATTTGTTAATAACTAGGTTTGTGATAACCCTAGTTAGTTAATTATAGCAAGGCGTAGGCATGTTTGGCTGTGATATGTTGTTTGCCTTGTCAGACAAGCTCGCCCTGTTATATTCTATTTTCTTTCGGCGCGTGGTTAGAGTGCAAAGTTCTGCTCGGGTGAAGGTTTACAACCCTGATCCTTGTTTTGTTTAAGGGTTGTGGTCCTGATCCATAGTAGTTTCTACACCATTTTGCCGCTCGTTGTCACTCCCCGATTTCGTGGAATCGATAGTCGTCCCCCGGACGTGACCGTCGTGCGGGCCTAGGTTGCGCACCGCACAAGGCTAAGTATTTTATTTCGCATAGCGAGCACATATTCAGAGTACGCAAATAAATTGAAACACAGATTTAAAACATGGAAAAGTTCTCTCTTTATTGATAATATGAACATCTATTACAAATTCTTGAACTGAGTCATAAGGTTGCCACTCGGGCTTACAAAAGTATTGACAAAAAATGAGACAGCAGTCATGTACATTACATCCTTTACTAAACTTCAAAATGTAAGACCTCCTGGTAGAATGATGGCCTTTCCACCGAGCTGCATTATATTTTGAGTAGCTAGCTCCTTGCTTCATAATACTTCAAAAGTTGGCACGAACAAGACGCGCCTACAGCTGGACTGGATTGGGGATGACTTCGGCTCCTCGCTCGGATCTCCTTAGTACGGAGAACCCGTTTCAACGAGGGTCAGTACATCGAAACGTACTAGTGAAGGTAAGCTAACCCAACTATACCAATCAACACGTTATTTATATGAAGCATGCATATTATTTGTGGTCTTTCTTATCACGACCCGATTCCGTAGAATCGTTGAGGCGTCCCCCGAATCGTGATCGTCGTGCGGGCCTGGAGTTGCGCCCGCACAAGGCTTTAATGATTTGCATAGCAAGCACATATTCAGAGTACGCAGATAAATTGAAACACATATTTGAAACATGGAAAAGTTCTCTTTATTGATAATGAACATCTATTACAAACTCTTGAACGAGTCAGCTAATATGCCGTACGGGCTTACAAAAGTGTTGACTCAAAATGAGATAGCAGTCCTGTACATTACATCCCTTTACTAAACTTCAAAATGTATAGACCTCCGGGCTGGAGGACAGCTTTGCCACGGAGCTGCATTTGTGTATGAAGAGTTGCAAGCTCCTATCTTCAAAATGCTTCAAAGGGGCACGATGAAGATGCGCCAACAGCTGGACTGGATCGGGAGGTCGACTTCGGCTCCTCGTTCGGTTCGCCTTGGTGCGGAGAACCTGTTTTAACGAGGGTCAACATGTCGAAACATACTGGTGAAGGCGAGCTAACCGAACTATACCAATCAACACGTTGTTTTAATGAAGCATGCATATTTTGTGAGTTTCTATCTTGCCTTAGTTCATTTACAAGTAAGCAGCATATAGAATTTACTGAAATGAACTTGCCACCGTTGGTGGATTTTACCTGCCCGTCTGAACTACCTGCACAAAACTTACCATGCCTTCCCTGCCACGAAGACACAAGTTAGTTTGCAACAGGTTTAAATATACACGTTGGGATCACTGGCTAGAAGCCATTATGGACAATAGTCATTGACGATGATGTATGCAACGAAAGCACGTGGTGCGCTGCAAGCATCCCGTCAATCACGTGAGACTAAACGTTGAGTTCCGCCCGGACCGGATCGGTGTCAGTGCCCCAACGACCGTCCGCGGAACCATTTACCTTGTGCACAAGTTGTCCGTGATCAATCGTTCATAACACGTTAAACATTTATGTAGTTGAGGCAACACGTTGAACAAGACAAGTAATATTGCATGATTTGTTTTGCATAGCCTCCTTGAACAATTTGTGCTTAACTCAATTATAGAAGAAGATGAATTCTAACTAAAATTGAAGCATGTATTGAACATTCCAAGCGAACAAGCATGCACATGAGTAACCGTTCCCTAGTTGAATGACAAGCAATATAATCCAAGTCTATTTCCTTTTTATCTTGGTATCTTTTATTATTACTTGGTATCGTTTGATCGGGGCAACAAGAATGCAAGAGTTTTAGGTGTGAAGACTTGGAAGCAGGGCTAGCTAATCGGGATGGTAGCCACTCACTTAGATTGTTGGAAGGAAGAAGAAAAGAGGTGCTTCACGACTCCGCTCACAAGCCGCCTACTGCTCGTTCACCTACTGTCACGACCCGCACCCGGAAATTCGGGCACGAGTGCGTGGGTACGTCCAGCCTACGCCGCAGAGTCGGCGGTAGTACGCTGTCTAGGTCATATCCACATTTAACTAGTCTAGCTCATTCACAATCAACATAGGCAAGATAATAATGAGAAACAGATACTTAAGATTGCAATTGAAATAAATGCGACAACAGATTCAAATGTTTTAGTACAGAAATTCAGAATAAAATCGGGGACAAACCCGATTACTAAGATAAAGAGCAAAAACTAAGATAACTACTGCTAACTACTCAGCAGGAGTAGCTTCCTGTGCGGGAACTGGCTCTGCAACTGTGTCACCTGCTGCCTCATAGGGGCCATAATAGGTGGGGGCAAGGTTCTCATCATCGCCTAAACAACAGATCCAGTCAGGAAAGGAGCAAAGTACACAGTGCACAACAAGATTAAACTAAATATTTATGACAATTAAATTGAGCATCATATTAAGAAAGTTGCATAAAAGAACATCAATATCTCAGAGTTAATGGTTATAAACAGGAATACGGGAAAACCAAAATAAATGAGACAGAAAATGAAACTACAACAGTCAGCAAGAAATATAACAAGATCTAGAAACTATCTGTGTGAACTTGTGATTATTTTAGAATACATAGTTGGCATATAGGAGTTTATAAGGCTAATTCGGCCGTCATAAATGGCTATTAAACAGGAATAATCGAGATCCGGCTGAGGGTACAGTCGCGTACCAACAGCTATTAAACACGACAGGGGAAATGGGTAACTACATGCCTTCTAGTATTCTCCCACCCGACATGAAAATAAGACATGAACTCCAGTATTCAAGACATGAAATCCAGTGTTCTAGCACTACGTGTAATCATCAATGGTACTGGTAAAGCAGGGGATTAATTATCACAATATAAAGATTAATTTGAAGTGCAGGTACTTGCGTGTTGTTTGGATCTGATTAATTTGGTTCTTGGGGAAATTTCCAGAGATGAGTCCAAAAGTTGAAATAGACATTACCATCATGCTCATAAGATGTCAAATAGCTAGAAACGCCTGTCCTTGGGTCCAATTTGGAGACAAGGGCAAAAACGGCAGTTTCGGGTCAAAACGGGGTCCGCCGGTGGGCCCGCTTTGCACCGAAAAACGTGTCCGGGTCAAAGGTCTCCAAATTCACCAAACTTAGTGTCAACAGGTCAGGAACGCTGATACGAACCCAACGGAACTTGCAGATTTGGATTCTGATGAGCCGAACACAAAATCGCCCGTCGAGCGGGGCCTGTGGGGCCCACGACACGTGATTTCGTCAACGTTCTCAGAATCGCACCAAACTTGACCCACAGGACTAGCGTATCACTACGAGTCCGGTGGCGTAAGTTTCGTCTCGATCCGACGAGTGTACAAGAAGTTAGGGCGAATTGCCGAAAAGTCGGATACGGGGCGATGTTCGCGGATACGCGTTGATTCCGGTGTGCACGCACACCCGAATCAGCTTTCGCGAAATCTCACACGTCCGTATCGACGACGCGCACGTATCTGTGAAGATCGCACGCGACCAAATCGTCCCGTTTGGCGGGGCGCACTCAGTTCCGGGGTGAAACAGGGTCTGGTTTTTCCTATTTTTGGATCGCGGTGTGCGATCACCACAGGACGCGATGCCCCGAGTGGTTTGTCCGGGCACCGAGAGGGTCATCCAGGATTCCCAACGCAATTTGCGGAATCGAAAACAGAGCTACGAACAAAAAGTTACACGCACCTGAAGGGGACCCGAAAAACAGGGTCGAGCCGAGTCCGACACGTGTCCGACACGACACTGTTACTGTGTCCACTGCACAGTACAAAGGGGGCTAGGGTTTCAGCCCTGCGGCGGCCGGAGGCTCGCCGGCGGGAGGCTGGAGGAGGTCGGGGGCTTCGCCGGAGGCGGCCGGGCTCGCTGGAGGGGGCAGCGGCGTGCGGCAGGCGGCCGACGGCGGGGACGAACCGCTGATGCTGCTGTTGCTGCTGCTGCTGCTGCTGCTGCCGACGAGGGGGGGAGGTGGCCGGAGGCGGAGCTGGTGGCGGCGGGGGAGGCTAAGGCAGGCGGCGGCGGCGGAGCTCCGGCGCGGTGGCGGAGGAGGGCGAGGGAGCTGGAGAGGATCGAGGGGGGGTTTAAAAAGGGGAGCGGCGGCAGCGTGGGCCGAGGGAGGCGGCGGGCAGCGCGGGGCGGGGGCGCGTGGCCTCGGCAGCGCGGAGGGCGGCCGGCGGGTCCAGCGGGAGACGCGGGGCCGGAGCGGGTCACGCGGGGGGGGCTGGGTCACGGGTTAGTGGGTTCGGGTCGGGTCGGGCGGATCCGACCCGACCCGCTAGGGATGGACTGGGCTCGGGCTCGGGCCCAATGGGCTAAAATAATAATAATAAAAATAATAATAATAATAAATAATATTAATAATTAATTAATAATTACTTAATTAACAAATAAATAAATAAATAGTTTTAGGTGATTTAAAAATAGGTCCGGGGTCCAATAAATTTCAAAAAAATTATCCTAAGTCCAGTTTTTCATTTTACACCCAAAAATATTATTTTCATAATATTTTAATATTGTTTAATATTAATTAAAAATTATGTAATAATTCAAAACCCTGATTTTAATTTCAGAAAATTCCCAGAAAATTCCAGAAAATTGTGAAAAATCCCAATTTTAATATTTTTGAAAATCAGGGGCTTACAATCTACCCAACTTATAAAAATTTCGTCCTCGAAATTTAAATTATGGCAGGGTTCTCTCTGTCCAAACTCACTTGATTACAGTCTAACGGGTTTCTCTCAGGTGAACATTGCGATCGCTACCCAACTTAGAATTTTACCCATATCCTCTAACTAGTAAAGCTAGGTCCCAACTTAATAAATCATGGTATTGAATCTTTAAGTCTTTAACACAAACACACCACCTATGGTATTCCCTTAGTCATAGAGGTTATCATCAATTCGACCGGTCTGAGAGGTACATCTAGCACTACAAATCAAACTTATACCACACAGGATTTTATCTTTCCGGAATAAGGGAAGACGAGGATTAATAATAAAGAGTTAAGGGCGAGGTGGTAGAACAGAGGTATAGGGTTCAAGGCGTTTAAGGAGTTCTAATGGGAATTGTCAGGCGGTTATGGATTGAGATTCTATTCTGGTAATCATTTTATTCGCATGCTCGTATTAGTACAGTTATGTAACTGATACGATATGCTCGGCGTATTTAGAGGTAAGTATACTAGTCAACTATATATCTCAATCCACGTAAAGTAGTCGTGCGAAGTGCGAATCAAAATGCACCAAGGTTGATCAGACCGTAGTACACTGATTCTGAGTAGACACTTGTATTAATGGGGTTGATCAGGCCTCAATAATACAGGTGTCATGAACAAGCCCGACAAAGAGTAAGCTTGCAAAACTAGGCTATAAAATAGCAGCATCAGTCGAGTTCAGCAAAATTAAGTGCGCTAGATGATGATGAAAAGAGGTACAAAGTTATTGAAGTTCACAGAATAACATACAATAAGCACAATAGCAAAAGTCTCTAAAATCTCTATCAAATTTAAAAGCATACTAGATTATTTAGCAAGTTCAAAATTACTAGGTTGGGGCTGAGGTCACGAACCGATAGGCACGAAAACAATACTAGAAAAGGTATCTACGAAACACTTACGCGCATTGGCTGCTTCCAGAGTTTGCGCGTTCTCCACGGTCATCACGTAAGCTTGTCCGCGTCCTGGAGCAGTGGGGCAGTCCCTCACTTGATGTTCTGTTGATCCACAATATAGACAGGCACCCAGTCTCTTCCTACAAACTTGCCAGGTGTGACCTGGTTTTTGGCAAAAGTTACAAGCAGCAGCTTGTTGGTTCTGTCCTTGAGCCTGGTGTTGGGGTGCTGGAGCTCGAGGGAGAGGACGCTGAGTTTGCTGCGGGGCCCTCTGTTGTTGATTTTGAAAAGGGCATTTGTTGGGTCCTGTATTTCCGGTATCTCTCTCTTGCTTTAGCTTATGCCCCATGTCTCTCTCAACGTCTTGTGCCACGCTCAAGATTTTCTCATAGGTGCGAGCTCGGCTGGTGGTGACAGCAAGGCGAATATCCGGAGACAGCCCATTCTTGAATCTACGGGCTCTGTCCTCCGGGGTACGGACCATGTACTCCGCAAAGTGGCTTAACCTGCTAAATTCAGTAGTATACTCATCAACAGACAGTTTACCTTGTTCCAGTCTCTCGAATTGGCTTTCGAGAGCTTCCCGAGCCACTTTGGGGTAAAATTTCTCCTTGAATAGCCTCTTGAAGTCCTCCCAGGTGAGGTCAGGAGCAGATAGTTGAAGTTCATCTCTGAACCAGGTTCGAGCAATGTCGAACAGTTGCAGGCTTGCGCACTCCACTTTGAGATCATCAGGAACCCAAGCAGTCTTCAGGAGTCTCTCTACGTTCTCTATCCATTCATCGGCATAGAGAATGCCTTCAGTTCCGTAAAGTCCTTGGCACTTCCTGGCCTCTTTTGTGGTGATTCCCGGATCCGAAGAGCTTCTGAAAGGCTGGTCCGTAGCAGGACAGTTTGTTCCTTCTGGGATTCCACTAGTCCCCGGAACACTCCAAGTAGCTGTGCCCCATCTAGAGTAACTGCCGGAACAGATGGAGGCGGCGGGAGTGCAAGAGTCTCGGGCACATTCTGCTCAGCTGGTTCTGATGTGCCTCCTACTATGTTCCTTGTCTGGACCATTCTGAAAGATTAAGGGATAGAAAGATCAGAATAGAATACTTGGAATCAAAGGCGATAGGAAAATTGAGCAGAAATGATATCGAGAATTGAAATAATGACCCTATACTGTGAATGAGCTTTTCCTAGAATCCTCAATCTTATTCCATACCCTGTCCTAGGGTATTACCCTATTTAAGGATATGACCTGCATGGGCCACCATAAAAATGTGTCACGACCCGCACCCAAAAATTCGGGCACGAGTGCGTGGGTACGTCCAGCCTACGCCGCAGAGTCGGCGGTAGTACGCTGTCTAGGTCATATCCATATTTAACTAGTCTAGCTCATTCACAATCAACATAGGCAAGATAATAATAAGAAACAGATACTTAAGATTGCAATTGAAATAAATGCGACAACAGATTCAAATGTTTTAGTACAGAAATTCAGAATAAAATCGGGGACAAACCCGATTACTAAGATAAAGAGCAAAAACTAAGATAACTAATGCTAACTACTCAGCAGGAGTAGCTTCCTGTGCGGGAACTGGCTCTGCAACTGTGTCACCTGCTGCCTCATAGGGGCCATAATAGGTGGGGATAAGGTTCTCATCATCGCCTAAACAACAGATCCAGTCAGGAAAGGAGCAAAGTACACAGTGCACAACAAGATTAAACTAAATATTTATGACAATTAAATTGAGCATCATATTAAGAAAGTTGCATAAAATAACATCAATATCTCAGAGTTAATGCTTATAAACAGGAATACGGGAAAACCGAAATAAATGAGACAGGAAATGAAACTTCAACAGTCAGCAAGAAATATAACAAGATCTAGAAACTATTTGTGTGAACTTGTGTTTGTTTTAGAATACATAGTTGGCATGTAGGGGTTTATAAGGCTAATCCGGCCATCATAAACGGCTATTAAATAGGAATAATCAAGATCCAGCTGAGGGTACAGTCGCGTACCAACAGCTATTAAATACGACAGGAGAAATGGGTAACTACATGTCTTCTAGTATTCTCCCACCCGACATGAAAACAAGACATGAACTCCAGTATTCAAGATATGAAATCCAGTGTTCTAGCACTACGTGTAATCATCAATGGTACTGGTAAAGCAGGGGATTAATTATCACAATATAAAGATTAATTTGAAGTACAGGTACTTGCCTGTTGTTTGGATCTGATTAATTTGGTTCTTGGGGAAATTTCCAGAGATGAGTCCAAAAGCTAAAATAGACATTACCATTACGCTCAGAAGATCTCAAATAGCTAGAAACGCCTGTCCTTGGGTCCAATTTGGAGACAAGGGCAAAAACGGCAGTTTCGGGTCAAAACAAGGTCCGCCGGTGGGCCCGCTTTGCACCGAAAAACGTGTCCGGGTCAAAGATCTCCAAATTCACCAAACTTAGTGTCAACAGGTCAGGAGCGCTGATATGAACCCAACGGAACTTTCAGATTTGGATTTCGATGAGCCGAACACAAAATCGCCCGTCGAGCGGGGCCTGTGGGGCCCACGACACGCGATTTCGTCAATGTTCTCAGAATCGTACCAAACTTGACCCACAGGACCAGCGTATTGCTATGAGTCCGGTGGCGCAAGTTTCGTCTCGATCCGACGAGTGTACAAAAAGTTAGGGCGAATTACCGAAAAGTCGGATACGGGGCGATGTCCGCGGATACACGTTGATTTCGGTGTGCACGCACACCCGAATCAGCTTCCGCAAAATCTCACACGTCCGTATTGACGACGCGCACATATCTGTGAAGACCGCACGCGACCAAGTCGTCCCGTTTGGCGGGGCGCACTCAGTTCCGGGGTGAAACGGGGTCTGATTTTTCCTGTTTTTGGATCGCGGTGTGCGATCACCACAGGACGCGATGCCCCGAGCGGTTTGTCCGGGCACCGAGAGGGTCATCCAGGCTTCCCAACACAATTTGTGGAATCGAAAACAGAGCTACGAACAAAAAGTTACACGCACCTGAAGGGGACCCGAAAAACAGGGTCGAGCCGAGTCCGACACGTGTCCGACACGACACTGTTACTGTGTCCACTGCACAGTACAAAGGGGGCTAGGGTTTCAGCCCTGCGGTGGCCGGAGGCTCGCCAGCGGGAGGCTGGAGGCGGTCGGGGGCTTCGCCGGAGGCGGCCGGGCTCGCTGGCGGGGGCAGCGGCGTGCGGCAGGCGGCCGGCGGCGGGGACGAACCGCTGCTGCTGCTGTTGCTGCTGCTGCCGGCGAGGGGGGGAGGTGGCCAGAGGCGGAGCTGGTGGTGGCGGGGGAGGCTAAGGCAGGCGGCGGCGGCGGAGGAGGGCGAGGGAGCTGGAGAGGATCGAGGGGGGTTTAAAAAGGGGAGCGGCGGCAGCGTGGGCCGAGGGAGGCGGCGGGCAGCGCGGGGCGGGGGCGCGTGGCCGCGGCAGCGCGGAGGGCGGCCGACGGGTCCGGCGGGAGACGCGGGGCCGGAGCGGGTCACGCGGGGGGGGGGGGGCTGGGTCACGGGTTAGTGGGTTCGGGTCGGGTCGGGCGGATCCGACCCGACCCGCTAGGGATGGGCCGGGCTCGGGCTCGGGCCCAATGGGCTAAAATAATAATAATAAAAATAAAAATAATAAAAAATAATATTAATAATTAATTAATAATTACTTAATTAACAAATAAATAAATAAATAGTTTTAGGTGATTTAAAAATAAGTCCGGGGTCCAATAAATTCTAGAAAAATTACCCTAAGTCCAGTTTTTCATTTTACACCCAAAAATATTATTTTTATAATATTTTAATATTTTTTAATATTAAATAAAAATCATGTAATAATTCAAAACCCTGATTTTAATTTCAGAAAATTCCCAGAAAATTCCAGAAAATTATGAAAAATTCTAATTTTAATATTTTTGAAAATCAGGGGCTTACACCTGCATTACGAACAGCTCGATCAATACCTCTTCCACTTTTCCAATCTCGAAATTGAAGTGCAGTTCAATCAACGAAAACAATGAAAACCATCGAAACCGTTCAAGGAAAACAAGCAAATCCCAAAATCAACTCAAAGCACGAAAGCAACAAGCGACATCGAAAACCGAGCCAATAAAAGATAGCAGCGGAGAGGTCCCTCCTGACTCTGCCGCTAAGTCGATCCCGGGGGCACGGTCCACTGAATATGAGAATCGATTCCGAAGAAACAAATCCATAACGAGAACGAGTTCTTGTTTCAATCTATCCCGATCGAACGATACCGTCTAGTATTTTTTAGCCGCGCTCCCCGCATCGGGGGAACGGGACGCTACATCCTACCCAACCCATTGAAAGTTTCGTCCCAAAACTTAGGAATAGAACCAACCGTTAGGGATTTGGATATCGAGGATGGCTAGCAGAGTAGAGCGGACAGTTTTGCATTGTGTGATTTGGGTCTCCATAAATGAGGCATAACCCGAGTTTCTTCCGGCACTGGTTGACGGCATGCCCCTGTCTTTTACAGAAGAGACATATTTGGTTGGCATTTTCCCTCTGCTGACCACCGTTGTTTCGGCGCTTTGTAGCGATATTTTCTCTCTCGTTGCTATGGCGTTTGTGATTGTAGGTATGCACAGCGCCGATAGAAACGTGAGGATATTGTGGTTCAAGTGATAGGGCATGATTCACTACTTCACACATTGTTCTATACTGATTAACGACCACGTGCACATGTATGGCATGGCGTAAACCGCCTTCAAACCTTCTAGCTCGACTCGCTGCATCAGGTAAATAAGGCCCTAGCTAATTTGGAGAGTCGGTTGAATTCGGAGGAATATTGCTTAACTGTCATACTGCCCTGCCGCAGCTGCACGAACTCATTTTCCATCTGACGTTGTACTGGAGGGGGTATAAACTCCTCTTCAAATGCGGTACGAAAAGTCGTCCACGAGATCGCCTCCTCTTCGTGATCAAATTAGAGAGATCGTCGATGCACGTTCCACCAATCGTGCGCGTTGAGGCGGAGCTGAAGTTGCGCGCAGGCGACGCGCTTCTCTTCGGTGACCTCTAGCAGAGCGAAGTGATCTTCAAGTTCGGCTAGCCAATCTAGAGCTACGACTGAGTCCTCAGTCCCGTTGAATGGAGTGTTGCAGACTTTCTTGAAGTGGCCAAAGTCGAAGGCAGTCACTTCCCTCGGCCTTGGAATTTGTGGCGTCTCTACTTCAAGCATGGGCTGCTCCACCGGAGTCGTTGTTATTGCGGCAGAATGGTTGGCAGCCAAAGTCTGAACGATTTGTTGCAGGGTATCTACCTGCTTCTGTTGGACTGAGAATCGGGTCTCTAGATTGCTTTCGAACTTGGCTTGGCGAGCATCGTCTCTTTGTCGTTGTGCTTCTAACATTTGCATCACCCGCTCGAGCGGGTCGACTTGAGACATGCCCCGTTGGCTCCGAGAGCTACCCGAAGTGCCCGAACTACTTCCTTGGCCAGACATTTTGTCCGGTGCTAGCGTTGCAGATTGCGCTGGTGCCATTCCTTCAAAAGAAGGTAATTTATATTAGAATCATAATGTATTATGGACTTATTGCATGAACGTATCTCATTTTGGCCTAGCGAGTTCAAGAGTTCGTACAGAAATTTGATCGTTAAAGAAACTTTTCCAGTGCGAGAGTCTAAGGAACTTGAATCTGTGCTCTGATACCATTATGTCGCGACCCAATTTCGTAGAATCGTTGAGACGTCCCCCAAATCGTGACCGCCGTACGGGCCTGGGGTTGCGCCCGCACAAGGCTTTAATGATTTGCATAGCAAGCACATATTCAGCGTACGCAGATAAATTGAAACACAGATTTGAAACATGGAAAAGTTCTTTTTATTGATAATGAACATTTATTACAAACTCTTGAACGAGTCAGCTAATATGCCGCACGGGCTTACAAAAATGTTGACTCAAAATGAGATAGCAGTCCTGTACATTACATCCCTTTACTAAACTTCAAAATGTATAGACCTCCGGGCTGGAGGACAGCTTTGCCACGGAGCTGCATTTGTGTATGAAGAGTTGCAAGCTCCTGTCTTCAAAATGCTTCAAAGGGGCACGATGAAGATGCGCCAACAGCTGGACTGGATCGGAAAGTTGACTTCGGCTCCTCGCTCAGTTCGCCTTGGTGCGGAGAACCTGTTTCAACGAGGGTCAGCATGTCGAAACATACTGGTGAAGGCGAGCTAACCAAAATATACCAATCAACACGTTGTTTTAATGAAGCATGCATATTTTATGAGTTTCTATCTTGCCTTAGTTTATTTACAAGTAAGCAGCATATAGAATTTACTGAAATGAACTTGCCACCGTTGGTGGATTTTACCTGCCCGTCTGAACTACCTGCACAAAACTTACCATGCCTTCCCTGCCACGAAGACACAAGTTAGTTTGTAACAGGTTTAAATATACACGTTGGGATCACTGGCTAGAAGCCATTATGGACAATAGTCATTGACGAGGATGTATGCAATGAAAGCACGTGGTGCGCTGCAAGCATTCCGTCAATCACGTGAGACTAAACATTGAGTTTCGCTCGGACCGGATCGGTGCCAGTGCCCCAGCGACCGTCCGCGGAACCATTTATCTTGTGCACAAGTTGTTCGTGATCAATCGTTCATAACACGTTAAACATTTATGCAGTTGAGGCAACACGTTGAACAAGACAAGTAATATTGCATGATGTGTTTTGCATAGCCTCCTTGAACAATTTGTGCTTAACTCAATTATAGAAGAGGATGAATTCTAACTAAAATTGAAGCATGTATTGAACATTCCAAGCGAACAAGCATGCACATGAGTAACCGTTCCCAAGTCGAATGACAAGCAATACAATCCAAGTCTATTCCCTTTTTATCTTGGTATCTTTTATTATTACTTGGTATCGTTTGATCGGGGCAACAAGAATGCAAGAGTTTTAGGTATGAAGACTTGGAAGCAGGGCTAGCTAATCGGGATGGTAGCCACTCACTTAGATTGTTGGAAGGGAGAAGAAAAGATGTGCTTCACGACTCCGCTCGCAAGCCGCCTACTGCTTGTTCACCTGCATTACGAACAGCTCGATCAATACCTCTTCCACTTTTTCAATCTTGGAATTGAAGTGCAGTTCAATGAACGAAAACAATGAAAACCATCAAAACCGTTCAAGGAAAACAAGCAAATCCCAAAACCAACTCAAAGCACGAAAGCAACAAGCGACATCGAAAACCGAGGCAATAAAAGATAGCAGCGGAGAGGTCCCTCCTGACTCTGCCGCTAAGTTGATCCCGGGGGCACGGTCCACTGAATATGGGAATCGGTTCCGAAGAAACAAATCCATAACGAGGACGAGTTCTTGTTTCAATCTATCCCGATCGAACGATACCGTCTAGTATTTCTTAGCCGCGCTCCCCGCACCGGGGGAACGGGGCATTACATTTCTATCTTGTCTTAGTTTATTTTACAACAGGCAATAGATATAGAAATCAATGAAATAACCTGCCACCGTTCGGTGACATTTACCTCCTGTCTGAACAACCTGCATAATACTTACCATGTCCTTTCCTGCCACGAAGACACAAGTTAGCAAGCACAGGTTTAAATATTGTAAACCCCCTCACCCAAAATTAGGGCTACTTGGCTTAGATAGTAAAATTAGGGCTAGTTTGAACCAATTTGAATTAGAACACGGGATTATTTAATTATGTATTAATTTATATCGCGTAGCACACATTACCGATGCTACGATAATTGGAGACACAATCTTGCCCGTCTTGTGCATCTCAAATTTTATTAATATTCTACACTGTCCCCTCTACGCCCTGACACTTGTGCCCCGCCTAAATCTAATCCCATATACTCCTAATTAATTCTAGAACATCGTGCGTATTTCGATTTAATTAATTAAATTTAATTTTCGCCTTTGTGCAATTTCCCAATTGTTGGGGGCTTTTTTGCAAAAATGTATTGAGGTGTCCCTACCATTGGGCAATACATGAAGAAACCTATTTTTTCCTTCACATAGATTTTTCTCATAATTTTCTGGATGTGCAACGCACATATCGCCCCATTTATTTTAAAACCCCATCCTTGTATTTTAAACAATGTAATTGTGGCCTCCCAACACCCCTATGTAAGCCCAAGGCCCAACCCAAGAGGGGTTGACCAGTCAAACTATTCCTAGGTCAACCCCCTTACATGTGCATATAAATATCTCCTTTATTTTCCCTTTGTTTTTCCTATTTTCTAAACCTAACCCAACTCCTCTTAGCCGACTTCCTTCCCTTCCTCCTGTTCATCCTCTTCCTTCAGCCTCCCCGGCCGAGACCTCGCCGGAGACACACCGGTGACCCCGCCGTCCTCCACTCGACAAACCATCTCCCCTTCCCGACGTCCCCGCAGCCAACTCCGGCCGTCCTCTATAGCCGACTTCCTCTTCGACTCGACCGGATCCTCTCCCTCGAGCTGTCCCAGCCTACACCGCCGCCGGAGAACCTCCGGCGTAGCCTGCTTCTCCCGTCCACTTCCTTCTCTCTCTCGCGCCGCTCTTCTTCCTCTCCACCAGCGAACAAACTGCCGCTGCTTCCAGAGGTGTTAGTTTGGAAAATCCAACAATCAACCGTGTTCCTTCATCCCACACTGGATATTCATGCGAGCGAGTTCAAGTCATGGGCACTTCGAGGTTAAACCTCAGGAGTTATGCTAATTTGCTGCATGTAACATTAAAAGCTTCAGATGCCACGCCTGAAAAGTTACATGATAAACTGGAGGTCTGCTTTCACAGAAATGCTTCTGTTGGACTATGCCAATTGGATAGTTGTGAATGGAAAAATCTTCAAAAGGGTCAGGGGAAGACAGTGATATCACCCTATGAGAAAAGATACATTGACCTTAAATTCAAAGACAAAGCAATTGGTTCCGTCCTGGTTTCTGTTGAGGAAGAATTTTACCGCTGGCGTTTGTTCTCCCTTGGTTTCGGCATTTTCCTTTGGTTCTTGGCACCAATAGTCAGTCATTGGGTGCCATTTTATTATAGCAGTTCGATGGCTTTAGGACTTCTCCTTGTTATTTTGCTTATTCTGTTTCAGGGTATGAAGCTGCTACCGATGGGAAGGAAGAGTGCTCTTTACCTTACATTTTATGGATCAATGCTTGGTATTGGTTCGTACATTGCACACTACTTTTCCACTGTAGTCAACTCTATACTTGAGAGTTTCGGGCTGAGCGAAGAGATGCATAACCATGTATCAGTTTTCCTTGTAGTTGGGTTAGTTCTAGCTGGAGCTGCTCTAGGGTACTGGACTGTGAGAAAGTATATTCTATCAGAGATGGCAGCATAGATGCTGGCACAACTCAATTTGTAAAGTGGGCAATGCGTTCAATTGCTGGGGTTTCCATTCTATTGAGTTCTCTTTACAATCTTTTGTCACTGGTTGCATTGGGTATTTGTTGGTGTACCTGTTCTACTATTAATTCAAAGAGATGGAGTCATCTACCAAAAAATTACAATACAAGCTTCGTAAGAATGAAAATTTGTGGAAACAAAGGGTGAAACAAGCATCTGCTGGTAAAAATGCTGAATTCTTGAGTCGTCGGAGCACTGATTTTGGGAGAACTGTTCGTGGAAGGTCAAGTAGTCCATATGCTCAATCCAACGTGCAAACGAAAGGATGTTGGATTTGTTCTGCACAATTTCTCGAGCGGGTTATTGGTACATTGCAGCTTCCTTGCCAGGCAAGTATACCTTGCCATTGTACTGTTATCTTATTCCACATGATTGCATGCATTTTTACTTTCTGTCTTTAGTTCATATAATTTAACTGTTATATAAAATGCGCGCGACGGTGTCGTCGCGGTATATTTTTATTTATGTAGTGCATTGACCTTGTTCATGAGACTACCCCGTTATCATGTAGCATCATTAGGTTCATTGGCCGTGACACAGTTGTTACACGAGTTGTGAGTCTCATGTAGATCATGGACTTGCGTACAGGTCTGGCCTTCTGTACGTATGGGCCGTGCGTTAGGAATAACTGATGTTAGAAACTTTGCATGCTAGTTGACTTGGCAGTTATTAGAGGTTTATCGTGTCATGGATATGACATGCTTAGAGCATGGGGTGGGAAGAACAACAAGTACCGCATTTAAGCTCCTTTACACTTTTTCTTCTGTAACCCGGAAGCTCCGCTGGAGATACGGGCGGTGATGACCCCTTTACTACTTGGCGGGCCTCTGTCGTTCAAAAGACGACATGCCTTTGAGTCCCCTGGTTCTCCGAGAGAGTCATGTCAATCCCAGTTCTCAGCCAGATAGCTCACTTGTTAGAAAGTTATTCTCAAACTGTATTCACATAGATGGTTAGGCGACCCATTGGATATTTATTTCAGTACTTTATTGGCATGTATTTAAGTATCTTGTTATGTCCCTCTGAGGACCTGGTCCGCTGCCAGGTGTACCTGTTCTTGTGTATTTGTAGGAGAACAGAGTTGGATGGTTATAGATGCTTCGTGGATGTCTTCTCTTCGAGTCGTGATTGATAGCTGGTACTTATATTGTTTGATTGAGTTGTACTTATATTGTATTTACTTTTCCATTTGAGTTGGTAGTGGATTTTTTTTCATCCAACTATCATCCTTAGATACTTCTTATTGAGATCTAGTTTCATAGATATTGGTTATTTTATTCATATTTGATTTTCGTGGATGAGATCTAGATTATACCCTGTGACTTGTGACATATGTTTATACCACTTGTGGATTTGATATTCATATTACAGCGTACGTATGGATTTGGTTTTCATATATTGGGGTTGCCATATCCATGCGGCTGGCATGCTTACGTGTCCTAGTCCTACGTATTTTTGGGACTGGGGCGTGACAAATATACTTGGGGATCACTGGCTTGATGCCATATTGGACGGTTTAGTCTCGAGGCCAAGATGACGGAGGCACATGTATCGCTGTACGCCATCCTGTCCAGTGGGGGAGACTATTCTTGAAGTTCCGTCCGGATCGGATCGGTGCCAGTGCCCCAGCAACCGTCCGCAGGAACCATTGACCTTGTACACAAGTTGTCTGTGATCAACAGCGTTTATATTAAATTATCCATTGATGCAGTTTGAGGCAATAAGCATTTGAGACAAGTAACACGATATGATTTATTTTGTATAGTCTCCCTGAACAGTTGTGTCATAAACAAGTGTGTTCTACACATAGCTCAATTTATAGAAGAAGTGAACATTCTAACTAAAATTGAAGCATACATAAGAATATTTTAAATGAACTAGCATGCGATAGGTAATCGTTCACAAGTTTGTTTGACCAGCATAATAATCCAAGTCTATTCCCTTATTATCTTGAAATCTTTTAGTTATTACTTGGTATCGTCTGATCGGGATCAGACGATACCAAGTAATAACTAAAAGATTTCAAGATAATAAGGGAATAGACTTGGATTATTATGCTGGTCAAACCAACTTGTGAACGATTACCTATCGCAGCTTAGTTTTTAAGAATAGTCTTATGTATGCTTCAATCTTTAGTCTACGAATGTTCACTTCTTCTCTACATTGAGCTATGCTGTAGACCTCACTCTGTTCATGACACAACTGTTCAGGGCAACGACTATACAAATAAATCCATATCGTGTTACTTGTCTCAAATGCTTATTGCCTCAAACTGCACTCAAGGCATAATTTAATCAAACGATGATCGATCACAGACAACTAGATGCTACGAAGGTCACTCGGTTCCTGCGGACGGTTCGCCTGGGGCACGTTCTACTGAATATGAGAATCGATTTCGAAGAAATAAATCCATAAGGAGGATGAGTTCTTGATTCAATCTATCCCGATCGAACGATACCGTCTTGTATTTCTTAGCCGTGCTCCCCGAATAGGGGGAACGGGGCACCACATCCTACCCAACTAATTGGAAGTTTCATCCCGAAACTTAGGAATAGAACCTACTACTAGGAAATAATAAGGGGGAACTTTTTCTCATCTCAGATTCAAGCTCCCAAGTGGATTCTTTGACCGAGTGATTTTGCCAAAGCACGCGCACGAGTGGAACCGAACGACTTCAGAGCAGCTTTTCTCCAATCCAAAATTTGTACAGGTTATTCTACATATGTTAAGTCTGCCTAAAGATTCAGTTGATCCAGATCTACCATGTGGCTCAGGTCGTACACATACTTCTTAAGTTGGAAAACATGAAAAATATCGTTTACTTCGGATAGTGATGGCGGTAGGGCAATCTGATATACAACTGAGGCGACTCACTTTAATATCTCGAACAGACCGACAAATCTTGGACTAAGCTTTCCCTTTGCTCTAAATTTGGTGACTCCTCGCATGGACGAAACTTTAAGAAATACACGGTCTCCTTCTAGAAACTCATGTGGTCGTCGATACGTATCAGCATAGCTCTTTTGGCGACTTTGAGCTACCTTTAGTCGTTCTCGAATGAAGCGAATCTTTTGGACAGTCTGTTCCATGAGTTCAGGGCCAAGGATCTGCTGTTCTCCAACTTTGTCCCAATAAATCGGGGATCTGTACTTCCTTCCATACAATGCCTCATACAGCGTCATCTGAATGCTGGATTGGAAGCTATTATTGTATGCAAATTCAGCTAACGGTAGATGCTGGTCCCAACTTGTCTTCAAGTCCAAGGCGCAGAGTCGTAGCATGTCTTTGAGGATCTGGTTGACACGTTCCGTTTGGCCGTCGGTCTGTGGATGGTAGGTGGAGCTAAACTTCAACTTCGTCCCCATTGCTGACTGCAGGCTTTCCCAGAAACGCGATATGAATCGACCATCTCGATAAGAGACTATGGATACGGGCACGCCGTGGAGCTGAATGATTTTGTTGAGGTAGATTTGAGCTAAGCGATCGGTGCTCCAAGTACTCTTGATAGGCAGAAAGTGAGCTGACTTAGTGAGGTGATCGACAATAACCCAAACAACATCATTTCCCGTTGCATTTTGGCAAGCCAACAATGAAATACATTGTTGTATGTTCCCATTTCTACTCTAGAATAGCGAGGTTATGCATCTCTACGCCCAGCCTCTGGTGCTCGGCCTTTACCCTCTGACAAGCCATGCAATGCGACACGAACAGCGCCACATCTTGTTTTAAGTCGTGCCACCAAAACTTCGTTCGGAGATCTCAATACATCTTTGTACTACCCGGATGAGAAGTATAACTAGCAAAATGGGCTTCAGTGAGTATCTCTCTTCTGAGGGCCACATCGTCTGGAACGGACAGTCTTTCCTTCACTCGGATCATCCCGTCCGTGCCTACCGCAAAGTCGGATGCCTTTCCTGCTGAAAAAAGACCTTGCATTTTTTGTAGGAACAGGTCATCCTTCTGAGCGGACTTGACTTTTTGTAACAAGTCAGGCTTGTCACGACCCGCACCCGGTTTAGGGGTACGAGAGCGTGGGTACGTCCAGCCTACGCCGCAGCATCGGCGGTAGAACGCTGTCTAGGTCAAGTACTATCTAAATAATCTCACACTAGTATCCAACTCCATAAGGAGACACGGATAACACTATAAATTGAACAACATACTCAATCACAACTACAGCACAATAAGAATTTGAATAAACAAAAGAATACAACACAAGTCTACTGACAAAATAATCATACCTGAAATCAGTAACAACCAATCCCCAAGTGTCAGAAACAAGTCCACTAAGGTCACAGTCTGGAAAAATATTTTCCAGTCAGGAAGGAGCAAAGTACATCTCTAAATAGCAGTTCTATATAAATGACATAAACTATGTAGCAGTTCTAGATGGAAATATACCAGATGCATGTATAGGTACGAGAAATGTACAATAAAAGAAATACTGGAAATACTGTAAGTAACTGCAGGAAAAGAAACAATATGTCCATGAGCAAGGAACCTATGACTAAGTGTGTGAGTACTAGATTTAATATGTGATCGGCTTGGGAACTTGATCAGGCTGGTTACATGTGATTAGCTATGGTTCATATAAAGTCAGGCTAACCGTTGGTTAGCTATGATGCATGTAGAGATCAGGCTAATCATACGTAACAGCTATGGAGCATGTAAATGGTCAGGCCGCACCCGACGTGAGATGTGGGGTGAGCTATGGTGCATATAAAGTTGGGTATGATCACATATCTACACTAAAGTACTCCCCAAACCCCCGACTGGTATAGTAGATCCAATCATGGTACGCTATGGCACGGGATTCCCTAGGAAGGTAGCAAATCTCCCCGGAAATCAGTGTCTGTACCTGCACAAGATATCAAGGAAACAAGTCTTGTACAAGCTACACCATGGATAAGGAATAACATCTCATGACGAGATCCGTGTATACCAATCCGTGTAACCAACGTATCAGGAACATGAATATTTACACTAGATACAGTGAACATAGGAGATATCATAAATTAGAAACTAATCAGAGAATGTACTCGCCTTTGGTCCTTAGCTGGTGAATACCGAGGTCCTGTTCCAGAGTATCCCCTGGGTAAACCAACAGTCCTATAAACATATCACAAGCAAAACCACATTTGCATCAGATGCTACACTAACACAGTCTAAAAATACTGGCCTCAGGGCCATGTCAGGCAGGGCACTAGTCAACTAGGGTCATCTAGTATATTCACCAATTAAACGTAGTATTATTAATGATCAAATATAATACATATATTGTTATTCCAAAGTATATACAAGTGGAAATATATTTTATTTATGAAAAATATACATCACCCATCATTCAAGAATATATGCATTTATACATTTATATACACTAAAAATATACTCATACCCTATATGTACACAAGTATATATACATATATACCAAATATACGTTTTTATACCAAAATACGTTTTTATTAAACATATACCCATACAAAATATATATACACATATATATATTTGTACCAAAATAATAATTATACTATATACAGGTAATTATACCAATTGAATATATATATAACATTAATTACGAAAATATACATTGACATAAATTATATGAATACAGTTAAATTAATACCCATATATATTTAATACATATTTATACTAAAATAAATTTTAATATACATATATAGGAAAATAGAGAAATACGCAAGATATATACATATATATATATATACACTAAATAGAAATACACTATATACATTAACATATATATACTAAGAAATATTTATGCTAAAATACATTTATTTAAATAAGTACTTAAACATCTACATATCATTATATATATATATACTCATGTGTATATGCATATTCTCGAACAATAATTACAAATAAAAGTTTATTTATAAAAATTAGAATTTATGTAAAAACCAATGTATTTATATATCATTAGTAATTTCAGTTACCAGTCCAATTAACTAATTTTTATTATTGAAACTATATTTTTAATTAATAATATAAGCCCCCAAAAATTATTATATTTTACAGAATCAGGATCCTTATATTTAATACATAACTAAATTAAATAAAAACTAAACTAAATAAATATTACTAAACTAATTGATTAATAGCTAATTACTGATTAATAAATTAACTACTGATTATAATTAAATTAACTGATTAAGAATTTTATTAACTGATAAATAATTAATTAACTGATTAACAAAATAATTAACTAATCTAATCAGAGAATTAATTAAACTAATTATCTATTTTACTAAACTAATTATATTACTAATTACATATACTTAACCAATTTACACAAAACTGAAAAGAAAGGGAAAAGGGGAATTCGGCTCACGATGGGGGAGGGTTCTCCGGCGAGGTCACGCGGTGGGGGCTCCGTCGAGGTCACGCGACTTCGACAGCTTCTGAGGCGGTGGCGGGTCTGAAGCGACGGCGGCTTCGACAGATCTGAGACGGCGTCGTCGCTCGGCTCGAGGCGACCCTCGGTTCGAGGAGGCGGCGCTCGGTTCGAGGAGGCGGTCGGCGGGTGTTCGTCTCGACGACGGTGCTCCCGGATCTGCTGTGGCGGTCGACGGATCTGGCTGCGGCGGCGGATCTTCGACTCAGCGGTGGTGGAAATTTGACTCGGCGGTGGAAACTCGACGCGGGTGAGGGGATCCGCGGCGGCCACCGGCGGCAGGTCGAAGCTAGGTTTAGGGTTTTCTCTGTATCGGGTCAGGGTGTTCTGGGTCGTGTCCGAAGCTGGACACGGCGGGTTGGTTGTTGTGTGGTGGCTGTGTCCGAGGCCGGACACACGGATTCGATGTACTGTGGTGTGGGGCGGACGTGTCCGGGTGTGTCGGACACGAAAATCAGATTGTAATATTGTAAATCTGGACACAGGAAATGAATGGATATGGGGGGACACCCGGGGTCGGACCCGAGGCCAACACGGCTGACACGGTGATGCTGGACACACGGACACGAGCACACAAAATGGTGATGGTTGTTGGCTTGTGGGGATTTGTAAGGGCTAGTTAGGGTTTCCTTGGGAATGGGGATGAGGGACTTAAATAGGGAGAGAGGGTGTGGGATAAAGGGTGCAGGTTGGCCCAATAATGAATGGCCCAGATAATAAATAAACGGGCTTTTCATGTGGGAAAAATGATGGTGTGAATGGGAGACGGTAAACGGGTAAATTAAATAGAAAAAGATAATTTAAGAAAAAATATTTTAAGAGGCTTCCAAGGCTAACTGATTCCAAATTAGCTACTAATTAACCTCATATTTCAAAATCCTAGAAAGTATGAAATTTATTTATTTACTACCCCAAATGAATTTAAAAACTATTATGAAGAAAACAACTAGTCCTTTAAATGATTTTATCAAATAAATAATTTTATGATTTCAAGCCAATAAACATTTGAAACTAGAGAAATATATATATATATATTATTATTTATTTATTTCGTAATACATTGACATTTAGAAAAATGATTTTTATAAAAGATTTTAAATTACCTTCTACAATCAACATTGTTCAAAAATCTAACACAAAATTCAAGGAGAAATATTTTATAAACTTGGTATTTAAAATAAATAAAAATCTAATTATTTCAAAAATTTGGAAATCGGAGGTTACAAGGCTCGAGGCGCAGTTGTGTCACTTTATAAACCCCCTAATTTTTCAAGATTTTCAAAACTGGATTTTTCACAAAATTTTCTGGAATTTTCTGGGATTTCCTGTAACTTAAAAAAATAGGGTTTTAATTATTCAATAATTTTTAAATGATAATAAATGATATTAAAATATTATGAAAATAATATTTTTGGGTGTAAAATGAAAAACTGGACTTAGGGCAATTTTTCTGGAATTTATCGGGCCCCGGACCTATTTTTAAAACACCTAAATTTATTTATTTAATTATTTAATTATTTACTGATTAATAATATTATTATTACTATTTATTATTATTATTTCAAACCGGCCCAGCCCGCGGCCCGCTGGACCCGGCCCACCGGGCCCAGCCCCGAACCCGAACCCAGCCCAGCCCCTACCGGGTCGGGTCGGGTCGGGTCGGGTCTGCCCGCCACCCGACCCGCCCGTACCCGGCTGACCCCCTCACCCACGATCCCTCGGCTGCCCGCATTTTCTGCCGGACCCGCCGGCCGCGCTCCCGCGAGCTCCGCCTCACCCGCCACGTCCCCCGCCTTGCCCGGCCCCGTCCCCCGCCGCGGATGCCTATATAAACCCTCCCCCAGCCCTCTCCGTTCACCTACCCCGACCGCTTCCCTCCACCGGCTCCGACCACGACCCCCGCGTCCTCTCCGCCTCTGCCCGGACCGCCCCCAGCCTCCTCCGCCGCAGCCCCGAGCCCCGGCCTCCCTCTCCTCCTCCTTCCTCCTCCGCCGGCAGCGACAGCGGCAACAGCAGCAGCTTCCTGCGCCGCCGCGCCGCCTCCAGCGCCGCCGCGAGCCCCGGCCGCCGCCTCGCCGCGCTGCCCCCGGCCCCCACTGCCCCCGGCCCCCACTGCCCCCGGCCGACCGCTTCCCGCCTCAGCGCCGCCGTCTCCGGCGAGAATCCCAAACCCTAACCCTAATTCTTCGAATCCGACACGTGTCGGACACGATTCGGACCCCGGTTTTTGGGTCCCGTTCAGGTGCGTGTATCTTCTTGCTCGTAGCTCAGATTTCAATTCCGTAAATTGCGTTGCGAAGCCTGTATGACCCTCTCGATGCCCGGATAAACCTTTCGGGGCATCGCGTCCTGTGGTGATCGCACACCGCGATCCAAAAACAGGAAAAATCAGACCCTGTTTTACCCCGAAACTGAGTGCGCCCCACCAAACGGGACGACTTGGTCGTGCGCGGTCTTCACAGATATGTGTGCATTGTCGATACGGATGTGTAGGATTTTGCAGAAGTCGATTCGGGTGTGCGTGCACACCGAAATCAACGCGTATCCACGGACATCGCCCCGTATCCGACTTTTTTGCAATTTACCCTAACTTTGTGTACACACGTCGGATTAAAACAAAACTTGTGCCATCGGACTCGTAGCGTTACGCTGGTCCTGTGGGTCAAGTTTGGTTCGATTCTGAGAACTTTGACGAAATTGCGTGTCGTGGGCCCCACAAGCCCCGCTTGACGGGCGATTTTGGGTTCGGCTCATCAGAATCCAATTCTGGAAGTTTCGTTGGGTTCGTATCATCGTTCCTGACCTGTTGACACTAAGTTTGGTAAATTTGGAGACCTTTGACCCTGACGCATTTTTCGGTGCAAAGCGGGCCCACATGTAGACCCCGTTTTGACCCGAAACTGCCGTTTTTGCCCTTGTCTCCAAATTGGACTCAAGGACAGACATTTCTAGCTGATTGATATTTTTTGGATCTGATGGTGATATTTATTTCAGCAACCGGAGTACCGCCTGCAAATCCAACCGATGTCAGAGCTGCAATCAGAGCCGGAACCACAGGCAAGTGTACCTCTCCAAAACTTGCAGTCTTGCTAAATATTTCCTGGACTTAGTTATACATCAGTGGACAAGTGTACCTTGCCAAACCCTGTAGTTTGCTACTTACTTTCCTTAACTAGTTATACATCAGTGGGCAAGTAAAGCTTGTCAATTCTCAGATATTTCTAGTTATAGTATTTTACTTGGGTTCTTGTAGATTCATATGAAAACTTGTTTAACTGCTTAACCCAGGACACCTGATACTATTCATGTGACGGAATTGCCTGAGATATACCTGGTGATTCCATATAGGATATATTTTCATGTCATTTACAGTTTACATGCTTAGATCCTATCCTGACTCATTGCATTAGTTCAAACTTGCGTGACTTGTACCTGATATTTTCTGGAACTGTGACGTGAGATTACATGGGGTGGGGAGAGTAATATCATATCAAGACTGAATATATTATAATACAAATACTGTTATCTGGCGGTGCCTTAGACTCTGATACAGAGCTTTGGTACCTTACTGGCCCTGTCGAGAAAATACTGCTATGGTTTCTTCGACACTGATCCTGTAGTAGTCTCAGCCTGAGTATGACTAAAACTCTCACTTGCATATCACTTAGCTGGTTTACATATTTACTCTGCTGTTTCATTATTGCTGTACTGCATATATTTTTGGCTTGTATTTTCTGTACCTTGTTATGTCCCCTGAGGACCTGGAATGGACTATGTCCCCAGGTATAGCTGAGGAGAACTACCCCAAGGTGTACGGTACAGGAGCACTCCTTGGAGCAGAACCCGGAACAGAGAACGAGATATTGGCCGAAGATTTCTCCTGAGCACCGGCTTCATCTACACAGTATTTCCATTTTCAGCATTTATTTCCTGTCTATTTTCCTCTGAATGTAACAGACTAATTCTCGGATTGTTTTCCGAGATAATCTTATTTATTGCTTATTTATTTCCATTGCATTATTTCTGGCATTAATCTGAGTTTGTTCTGTGGATGAGATTAGAAACACCTGTGACTTGTAACATTTTACTGCTAGAATACAGCTTAAGCATGCCCTGATGGATCCATTAAATTGGGTTGTCCATCGGTGCGTGCTGCTGGCCATTGCGCACGTGCTCAGTCCCTCGGCATTTTGAGACTGGTGCGTGACATGATTTTTGTGGTAGCCCATGCAGGTCTACGACTAAATTGTTCGGTTTCAACTTAGGGACCGAACAGGCCTGCAATAAGAATAGGATAAGTTTTTAGGATCTCATCCACTTGCTTGAATCGTTTTTGATATCTGTATCGTATTCGAATTAATTTATTGACTTGCATCCTGCCTTGATTCCTGTGCGCCTCTTATTATTTATTTTGGATACAGGAAAATAGACCCACAAAGATGCAACGAGACCCCCGCCGGAACGCCACAAGCTACAGGTGTCACCTATGACGACGAAGTGACACTAGTCGGAGGAGTTCCATCAACTCAACAGAGCCAGCAGGCAGGTCAACCTACCTCCAGATTCTGGCGCGATGACATCCCACCTCCGCCGCAGTTCGTTCCACCAGCGTCCGTATTCCCACAAGGACAGCTGATTGACGGGCAACAGATATTCCAACTAATCTATGCGATGATGCAAGCCCAGCAACAAGTCCAACATTGGCTCAGCGTCGTGAGGTTGAATTCTTGAGGAACAGCATCGTAACTGCACTGGAGCAGGCCAACCTACCAGCTCGACGGCCAACTACAGGCTTAATTACTGACTTCCGCCAACTGAAGTCCCGCATATTTTCTGGCAAAGAGGAGCCCACAAAAGTTCATGAGTGGCTCACCAACATTCGGCATCAACTTGAAGCAGCTGAGCTTCCACGGGAACGCTGGATGACTGCCGTCCGAATGTAATTGACGGACAATGCTCATCACTGGTGGCTATCCGAGGAGACGCGACTCGGACCAGACCGAGTCACTTGGGAGGAGTTCTCCAGGCTCTTCCAAGAGATGTACATTCCTGCCATCGCTCGATCAGAACTGCGGGACAGGTTCAATCGCCTCACTCAGGACTCTATGACGGTGGAAGAATACAACGCAGAATTTATTCGTCTGAGCCGCTTCGCCCCAACCCTGATCCCGACAGAGGAAGAGAAGGCCGAGAAATTCTTCGACGGACTGAACATTGAGCTGCAGAAACTAATTGGGTCCGTCGCACCAACATCATACTCGGACGTACTTGCTGCGGCTCGACGCATGGAGCGCGTCACCAAGAGAGAGACCAGACTGAAGTGGCCCTCCACATCCACACCAACCGGAGCAGTACCAGAGGAGTCTGCAAAGCGTCAACAACTAAGCCCGCCACCAAGAGCAGCACCAAAAGCCTTCTACCTTCCTACTTGTTACCACTGCGGCAAGATAGGCCATGTCGAGAAGGAGTGTAGACGTAAACTCGGACTATGCTTAGGCTGCGGATCCAGACAACATGCAGTAAGAGACTGTCCTGAGCGTAGAGAAGGAGCACCAAGGGCGAACCAGCAAACTCCACCAGCGCCTCGAGCAGCACCCTACCAGCAAGCTCAGCAGCAGCAGAGGAATCTACCTCAAGGACGAGGGCAAGCTTATGCGATGACTGTGCAGGAAGCTGATGCGAGTAAGTGATTCGTAGTTATCCGTTTTTAGTCTTGTTATAGCTCGTGCCTCTTGGTTCGTGACCTCAGCCCCAACCTAGTAATTTGCAACTTGTTAATAAACAAACTGGTTTTCATAAAAGTTGTAGTTTTCTTGCTTTAACTAGATTTTCTCTGGAAGTGCATAACTTTCATTTTAGGGAAACGGTATTTCCCTAAGTATCTTGTGATGTATTTTCAAACGATGCTTGCGACCGCGTCATCTCTGTTGACCGGTTATTCTTGATTGCGAGGACGCAATCCTCTTAAGGGGGGTAGATTGTAAACCCCCTGATTTTTTAAGATTTTCAAAACTGGATTTTTCACAATTTTCTGGAATTTTCTGGGATTTTCTGTAACTTAAAAAAATAGGATTTTAATTATTCAATAATTTTTAAATGATAATAAATAATATTAAAATATTATGAAAATAATATTTTTTGGTGTAAAATGAAAAACTGGACTTAGGGCAATTTTTCTGGAATTTATGGGGCCCCGGACCTATTTTTAAAATACCTAAATTTATTTATTTAATTATTTAATTATTTACTGATTAATAATAATCATATTATTATTATTATTATTATTTATTATTATTCTTTCAAACCGGCCCAGCCCGCGGCCCGCTGGACCCGGCCCACCGGGCCCAGCCCCGAACCCGAACCCAGCCCAGCCCCTACCGGGTCGGGTCGGGTCTGCCCGCCACCCGACCCGCCCGTACCCGGCTGACCCCCTCACCCACGACCCCTCAGCTGCCCGCGTTTTCCGCCGGACCCGCCGGCCGCGCCCCCGCGAGCTCCGCCCCACCTGCCACGTCCCCGCCTTGCCCGGCCCCGTCCCCCGCCGCTGACGCCTATATAAACCCCCCCCCCCAGCCCTCTCCGTTCACCTACCCCGACCGCTTCCCTCCACCGGCTCCGACCACGACCCCCGCGTCCTCTCCGCCTCCGCCCGGACTGCCCCCAGCCTCCTCCGCCGTAGCCCCGAGCCCCGGCCTCCCTCTCCTCCTCCTTCCTCCTCCGCCGGCAGCGACAACGGCAACAGCAGCAGCTTCCCGCGCCGCCGCACCGCCTCCAGCGCCGCCGCGAGACCCGGCCACCTCCTCGCCGCGCTGCCCCCGGCCCCCACTGCCCCCGGCCAGCCGCTTCCCGCCTCAGCACCGCCGTCTCCGGTGAGAATCCCAAACCCTAACCCTAATTCTTCGAATCCGACACGTGTCGGACACGATTCGGACCCCGGTTTTCGGGTCCCGTTCAGGTGCGTGTATCTTCTTGCTCGTAGCTCGGATTTCGATTCTGTAAATTGCGTTGCGAAGCCTGTATGACCCTCTCGATGTCCGGATAAACCGTTCGGGGTATCGCGTCCTGTGGTGATCGCACACCGCGATCCAAAAACAGGAAAAATCAGACCCTGTTTCACCCTGGAACTGAGTGCGCTCCGCCAAACGGGACGACTTGGTCGCGCGCGGTCTTCACAGATACGTGCGCATCGTCGATACGGATGTGTGGGATTTTGAAGAAGTCGATTCGGGTGTGCGTGCACACCGGAATCAACGCGTATCCGCGGACATCGCCCCGTATCCGACTTTTCTGCAATTCACCCTAACTTTGTGTACACACGTTGGATTAAAACAAAACTTATGCCATCGGACTCGTAGCATTACGCTGGTCCTATGGGTCAAGTTTGGTTCGATTCTGAGAACTTTGACGAAATCGCGTGTCGTGGGCCCCACAGGCCCCGCTCGACAGACGATTTTGGGTTCGGCTCATCGGAATCCAATTCTGGAAGTTTCGTTGGGTTCATATCATCGTTCCTGACCTATTGACACTAAGTTTGGTAAATTTGGAGATCTTTGACCCTGACGCATTTTTTGGTGCAAAGCGGGCCCACATGTGGACCCCGTTTTGACCCGAAACTGCCGTTTTTGCCCTTGTCTCCAAATTGGACTCAAGGACAGACGTTTCTAGCTGATTGATATTTTATGGATCTGATGGTGATGTTTGTTTCAGCAACCGGAGTACCGTCTGCAAATCCAACCGAAGTCAGAGCTGCAATCAGAGCCGGAACCACAGGCAAGTGTACCTCGCCAAAACTTGCAGTCTTGCTAAATATTTCCTGGACTTAGTTATACATCAGTGGGCAAGTGTACCTTGCCAAACCCTGCAGCTTGCTACTTACTTTCCTTGACTAGTTATACATCAGTGGGCAAGTAAAGCTTGCCAATTCTCAGATATTTCTGGTTATAGTATTTTACTTGGGTTCTTGTAGATTCATATGAAAACTTGTTTAACTGCTCAACCCAGGACACCTGATACTATTCATCTGACGGAATTGCCTGAGATATACCTGGTGATTCCATATAGGATATATTTTTATGTCATTTACAGTTTACATGCTTAGATCCTATCCTGACTCATTGCATTAGTTCAAACTTGCGTGACTTGTACCTGATATTTTCTGGAACTGTGACGTGAGATTACATGGGGTGGGGAGAGTAATATCATATCAAGGCTGAATATATTATAATACAAATACTGTTATCTGGCGGTGCCTTAGACTCTGATACAGAGCTTTGGTACCTTACTGGCCCTGTCGAGAAAATACTGCTATGGTTTCTTCGACACTGATCCTGTAGTAGTCTCAGCCTGAGTATGACTAAAACTCTCACTTGCATATCACTTAGCTGGTTTACATATTTACCCTGCTGTTTCATTATTGCTGCACTGCATATATTTTTGGCTTGTATTTTCTGTACCTTGTTATGTCCCCTGAGGACCTGGAATGGACTATGTCCCCAGGTATAGCTGAGGAGAACTACCCCGAGGCGTACGGTACAGGAGCACTCCTTGGAGCAGAACCCGGAACAGAGAACGAGATATTGGCCAAAGATTTCTCCTGAGCACCGGCTTCATCTACACAGTATTTCCATTTTCAGCATTTATTTCCTGTCTATTTTCCTCTGAATGTAACAGACTAATTCTCGGATTGTTTTTCGAGATAATCTTATTTATTGCTTATTTATTTCCATTGCATTATTTCTGGCATTAATCTGAGTTTGTTCTGTGGATGAGATTAGAAACACCTGTGACTTGTAATATTTTACTGCTAGAATACAGCTTAAGCATGCCCTGATGGATCCATTAAATTGGGTTGTCCATCGGTGCGTGCTGCTGGCCATTGCGCACGTGCTCAGTCCCTCGACATTTTGGGATTGGGGCGTGACACACTTGTGCCCCCTTTTTGTATCTTATTAGTAGTATAATGCCTAAGGATTCAAGATCTCGGTGCAGCCTATCATCAATAGCCAAACTCCCAACAAACACTCGACTCAGTGCATCAGCTACGATATTTCCTATGCCAGGCATATATCTGATCATTAAGTCAAAGTCGCTAAGAAGTTCAAGCCAGCGCCATTGACGAAGATTCAGATCCCTTTGTGTATATAGATATTTCAAACTTTTATGGTCTGTATAAATCTTGCATGGTACACCGTAAAGGTAGTGGCGCCACAGCTTCAGCGCGAACACCCCAGCAGCCAGTTCTAAATCATGTGTTGAGTAGTTCTTCTAGTGAGGCTTTAGCTGCCTTGACGCGAAGGCTATTACCTTGTCCCTTTGCATAAGGGCACATCCCAGACCTTTTCCCGACGCGTCATTGTATATTTTGAAGTCGTCAGGGTCGTCCGGCAGAGTAAGGATTGGAGCAGAGACGAGGCGCTGCTTTAACTCCGTAAACGAAGCTTCAAAGTCGTCCGTCAAAATAAACTTTACACTTTTTCGAGTGAGCTGAGTCAGAGGTGACGCGATTCTAGCAAAGTCTTGTATAAATCTCCGGTAGTAGCCTGCCAGTCCAAGGAAACTTCTAATATCGCTAGCTGATTCCGACCATTTCCACTGCATAATGGCTTCTATCTTCCGTGGGTCTACTGAAATGCCTTGTGCAGAAATAATGTGCCCTAAAAAGGATATGATGTCCAGCCCAAACTCGTATTTACTTTGCTTGGCATACAACTAGTTGTCTCAAAGGGTTTGAAGCACCATCCGCAGGTGTCCTGCGTGTTCATCCCTATTCTTCGAGTACACCAAGATGTCATCGATAAAAACCACCATGAATTTATCGATGAATGGTCAGAACACTCGATTTATCAAGTCCATGAATACAGCAGGTGCATTCATCAGTCCAAACGGCATAACAGAAAACTCGTAGTGCCCGTAACGGGTTCAGAAGGCAGTCTTTGGCATGTCTTCTGGCTTAATCTTTAGCTGGTGGTAGCCCGAGTGAAGATCGATTTTTGAAAACACTGTTGCTCCTTGAAGCTGATCAAACAAGTCATCTATCTGTGGCAGAGGATACTTGTTTCTGATAGTGACTTTGTTCAGCTCCCGATAATCGATACAGAGGCGTAGGGTCCCATCTTTCTTCTTCACGAAGAGCACAGGCGCACCCCAAGGAGATACGCTCGGACGGATGAATCCACGATCCAGTAACTCTTGCAGTTGGCACATTAACTCTTTCAATTCAGCAGGGGCCATTCTGTACGGAGGCTTGGAAATCGACTGGGTATTCGAGAAGGTGTCTATGGTGAACTCTATCTCTCAGTCTGGTGGCATGCCGGATAGTTCGCTCGAAAACACATCAGGGAACTCCGCCTCAACGGAAGAAGACTCGATGTTTACGTAGTCCTACTGTGTGTCCCGAACCGACACTAGGAATCCCTCGCAGCCTGAGTTTAGAATTCGCCGAGCAGATGTTGCCGAAATCACCATGCAGGCCTTGATCGCATCAGTTGCTGGACTACTAGTGTAGCAGAATTTGGCTTCTTCAGGCAGGCGGAAGACGACTCGCTTTTCTGCACATTCTATAGTTGTCGAGCACGCGCCGAGCCAATCCATTCCCCAAATGATATCATAGTCCCGAACATCTAGAACTAAAATATCAAGTGATAGCTTCCTTCCTCCAATACAGACGTAACCACCTTGGCATATTGAACGGACAGGTATTTTCGTGCCTGATGGTGTGCTAACACTAAGGTCTAAATATAACGGAGTTATTTTTATATTATTTTCCACAGCAGAATTTATGGAAATAAAACTATGCGTTGCACCAGAATCAAATAACACACGAGTATGTATGTTATTAAAAATCAAAGTACCTGACACGACGGTATCTGAAGCTAGAGCTTCTTCTCGTGTCATTGTGTAGACCCTGCCTTGAGCTTGGCGACGCTCTTGTTGAGGTGCAGCTCGATTGGCCTGAGGTGCAGCAGTCTGATTTGGTTGCTGAGGATGGCGTTCTGAGTATTTTGGACAGTCCGGAATGGCATGATCAGAAGCTCCACATATGAGGCATAGTCCGTGCTTCCGACGACAGTCGCTGGCAACGTGCCCTATCCTCCTGCAATATTTGCATCGTTGACCAGAATTTCCCTTTTTCGAACCGCTGTTGTTTGGGCGCTCTGCAGCATTGTGATTGGAGGTATGCACAGCGCCCAAACAACGCCGGTAGGAACGTGAGGATACTGCGGTTCGAGGAAAAGGGCATGGTTCAGGACTTTCCGTATTGTCTGGTACTGTGGAACGACTACGTACGCGTAGATGGCAGGACGTAGACCTCCTTCGAATCGTCTGGCACGACTCGCTGCATCGGGTAGATAGGAACTGGCAAACTTAGCAAGTCTATTGAACTCAGCAGAGTATTGTTTAACTGTCATGCTGCCCTGTCGTAGTTGAACAAACTCGTTTTCCTTCTATCAACGCACATGTGGGGGTATAAACTCCTCCTTAAATGTGCCACGGAAGGTGGCCCATGCTATCGCCTTCCCTCCATCACCAACTGGAAGAGATCGTCGATGCACGTTCCATCTGTCGTGCGCGTTGAGACGAAGCTGCAGTTGAGCGCATGCTACGCGCTTCTCTTCAGGTACTTCCAGCAGTGAGAAATGATCCTCAAGTTCTGCCAACCAATCTAGAGCCATGATCGGATCTTCAGTCCCCTTGAATGTTGTGTTGCAGACTTTCTTGAAGTTGCCAAAGTCGAAGGCAGTCACTTCCCTTGTCCTTGGTGTTTGAGGCATATCGACTTCAAGCACGGGCTGCTCCACCGGTGTAGCCGCTGTTGCTATGGAATGGTTGGAGGCCAAAGTCTACACGATCTGTTGCAGGGTATCCACCTGCTTCTGTTGGACTGAGAATCATGCCTCTATATTGTCTTGAAACTTGAGTAGCCTCTCATCTGCTCGCTTCTCAGCCCATTCATAACGAGCTTCATCCCTTTGTTGGCTGGCTTCCAACATCCGCATCATTTGCTGAAGCGGATCAACTCGAGACATGGCTCGCTGGCTCCGAGAGCTTCCTGAAGTACCGAAACTGCTCTCCTGAGCTTGCGTCTCACCCGGTGCTTGCGCTGAGGATTGCGCTTGAGCCATTCCTTCAAAAAAAGATAAATTACATCAGGATCATAATGTATTATGGACTCATTGTATGAACGTATCTCATTTTGGCCTAACGAGTTCAAGAGTTCGCATAGGGATTTATCGTTAAAGAAACTTTTCCCATACGAGGGTCAAAGGAACTTGAAGCTGTGCTCTGATACCAACATGTCACGTCCCGATTCCATGGAATCGATAGTCGTCCCCCGGGCGTGACCGCCGTGCGGGCCTAGGTTGAGCACCGCACAAGGCTAAGTATTTTATTTCACATAGCGAGCACATATTTAGAGTACGCAGATAAATTGAAACACATATTTGAAACATAGAAAAGTTCTCTCTTTATTAATAATATGAACATCTATTACAAACTCTTGAACTGAGTCATAAGGTTGCCACTCGGGCTTACAAAAGTGTTGACACAAAATGAGACAGCAGTCCTGTACATTACATCCTTTACTAAACTTCAAAATATAAGACCTCCTGGTGGAATGATGGCCTTTCCACGGAGCTGCATTGTTTTTGAGTAGCTAGCTCCTTGCTTCAGAATACTTCAAAAGTTGGCACGAACAAGATGCGCCTACAGCTGGACTGGATTGGGGATGACTTCGGCTCCTCGCTTGAATCTCTTTAGTGCGGAGAACATGTTTCAACGAGGGTCAGTACATCGAAACATACTAGTGAAGGTAAGCTAACCCAACTATACCAATCAACACGTTGTTTATATGAAGCATGCATATTATTTGTGGTCTTTCTATCTTGCCTTAGTTTATTTTACAGCAAGCAATAGATATAGAAATCAATAAAATAATCTGCCACCGTTCGGTGACATTTACCTTCCGTCTGAACCACCTGCACAATACTTACCATGTCCTTCCCTGCCACGAAGACACAAGTTAGCAAGCACATATTTAAATATACTTGGGGATCACTAGCTTGATGCCATATTGAACGGTTTAGTCTCGAGGCCAAGATGACGGAGGCACATGTATCGCTGCACGCCATCATGTCCAGTGGGGGAGACTATCCTTGAAGTTCCGTACGGATCGGATCGGTGCCAGTACCCCAGCAACCGTCCGCATGAACCATTGACCTTGTGCACAAGTTGTCCGTGATCAACGGCGTTTATATTGAATTATCCATTGATGTAGTTTGAGGCAATAAGTATTTGAGACAAGTAACACGATATAATTTATTTTGCATAGTCTCCCTGAACAGTTATGGCATAAACAAGTGTGTTCTACACATAGCTCAATTTATAGAAGAAGTGAACATTCTAACTAAAATTGAAGCATACATAAGAAAATTTTAAAAGAACTAGCATGCGATAGGTAACCGTTCACAAGTTTGTTTGACAAGCATAATAATCCAAGTCTATTCCCTTATTATCTTAAAATCTTTTAGTTATTACTTGGTATCGTCTAATCGGGGCAAGCAAGAATACAAGATTTTAAATATGAAGGCTGGAAGAAGGGCCAACTGAATCAAATATAAGCCACTCACTTAGTTTGTTGGAAGGAAGAAGGAAAGAGGTGCTTCAGGAGTCCGCTCAGGCGTTGCCTACTGCTTGTTCACCTGCATTGCCACAAACAAATGAACAATACCTCTTCCACTCTTTCAATTATCAGAATTGAAGTGCAGTTCAACGAACGAAAATAATAAAATCCATCAAAACTGTTCAAGAAAACTCAAGCAAATCCGAAAACCAACTCAAGGCACGAAAGTAACAAGCGACAGTGAAAACTAGGCAACAAAAGATGCAGCGGAGAGGTCCCTCCTGACTCTGCCGCTAAGTCGATCCCAGGGGCACGTTCCACTGAATATAGGAATCGATTCCGAAGAAACAAATCCATAACGAGGATGAGTTCTTAATTCAATCTATCCCGATCAAACGATATTATCTTGTATTTCTTAGTCACGCTCCCCGGATAGGGGGAACAGGACACCACACTCGTCGTCTTATCTTTCTTTATAGTTAGTTTGTTATCAGTGCACCAGTCCTTATAGTTATTTTATCAAGACAAGTACATTTGTACCATACAAGTCTCAACCCGCATTTATTTTTATATAGGTCTCTTTTCTTCTAATGTTATATTGTGTTTTGTCTACCACCTTAAGCTCTTTTGTGGTACTTGTTGCTTAGGGTTCTGACCCCACTGGTTTTGTTTGGCCAGAATATCCTAAGAAGACACAAGATCCACCGTACTTCCAGCAAGATGGCTCGCACTCGTAGGACTGCGGCCGAAGCTCGTGAGTGAGTTTCCTTCTTCCACCCCTCATTTTGATTTCTCGATTTATTATATCAGAAAGAGGGCAGAGTTAGCTTCTTATATGTTTGAGACTACGGTCAACATGACATACATTTTTTATGAATAATAATAATAATTCACAAGTGGTATATAGTTATATAAGTCACAGCAATACTAATCTCATCCACAAAACCAAATAGAAATATATAACCTAATATGGCAATGTACCAAGTAGAAAATAGTCGAGAAGAACTAGTAGTCAGGTGGAGACAAATCCACTACCAACTAGGATATAAGAAAGACAACAAAATAAGTACATCATCTAGTGATCAAAATGTGTCACGCCCCAGTCCCAAATTAACGAGGGACTGGACACGTGGCAATGGCCAGCAGCACACACCAATGGACAAACCCAATTTAATGGATCCTTCAGAGTGTACTTAAGCTGTATTATATTAGGCAGGGTTTACTATCTCATCCACAGAACAGCATGAACTAAAACAAAACAGAATTAAATGCTGAAAGTAAAGTTACAGACGAATATTCAGCAAGAAATAATACTAAGTCGGGTGGAGACAAATCCACTACCGACAAACAAGAAAATAAAGACAAGAAAGAGATAACTAAAACATGCTAGAAAGTAACTAAGAAGCAGGGCCATCAACTGCAATCAAACTCTCGTCTGGTGCTGGTTCGTAAGCTGCGGTACTCCTCGTCTGCTAAATCTGGAGAACAAAACCAGGTCCTCAGGGGACATAGCAAGATACAAAAGAATACGAGCCAAATATAGTAAATGACATGCAAGATAGAGAAGAAAGTAAACACAAGCAAATAGGACACGAGAAAATTACTACATCTAAGACTGTGGCATGCCAGTGATGCTATCAAACATGACTACAAGCAATCGGGGTAATCGCATCTCAATGGGAGATCACGATCCTATAGAAAGCAGTCCAACGGGGACTCACAATCTATAGTATGGCTCTTTCGCAGCCCATCGGGAGCTCACGAAGGAGGTAGTCAAATGAACAATTCTCTATTGCAGTACATTGTGTACTCACAATCGAGATTGCTCAAGTGTAGTCAATGTCCAATAACTTCATCTAGGAACTAAGAAATCAGTCAAGTCAACTCCAGAAATGTAGAGTAAACATATACCATCACAAAATGTCTATGGAACAAGTAGTGTTCCAAGAAAAGAGCAAATAATGTACATGCACGCAAAACGAGGAAATAAAACTAGAGCAGCAGGAATAAATCAACAAGCATCAAGAACTATATATGACGGGAAAGTAACAATTGAAAAGCATGCAACCATTGTACAAATATCTTGCAAGACTATGAAAAATAATCCAGGAGATAAGCAACAAAACTGCAGTATTTGGCAAGGTATACTTGCCTGGGTTTTGTCTCCAATTATAGCTCTGACATCAGCGGGGATTGCAGGCAGTACTCCGGTTGCTGAAACAGACATCACCATCAGGTCCAGAAAATATTAATCAGCTAGGAACGCCTGTCCTTGAGTCCAATTTGGAGACAAGGACAAAAACGTTATTTTCGGATCAAGGCGGGGTCCAAATGTGGGCCGCTTTGCACCAAAAAATGCGTCAGGGTCAAAGGTCTCGAAAATAGTCCAACTTAGTGTCAACAAGTCAGGAACGTTGATACGAACCCAACGGAACTTCCAGAATTGGATTCCGATGAGCCGTTCTCAAAATCGCCCGTCGGGTGGAGTCTGTGGGGCCCACGACACATGATTTTGTCAACGTTCTCAGAATCGAACCAAACTTGACTCACAGGACCAGCGTATTGCTACGAGTCCAATGGCTCAAGTTTTGTCTCAATCCGACGTATGTACACTAAGTTACAGCGAGATACAGAAAAGTCGGATACGGGACGATCTCCGTGGATACGCACTGATTCCGGTGTGCACGCACATCCGAATCAGTTTCTGCGAAATCCCGCACGTCCGTAGCAACGATGCACACATATCTGTAAAGATCGCACGCGACCAAGTCGTCCCGTTTGGCGGGGCGTACTCGGTTCCGGGGTGAAACAGGGTCTGGTTTTTCCTGTTTTTGGATCGCGGTGTGCGATCACCACAGGACGCGATGCCCCGAGCGGTTTGTCCGGGCACCGAGAGGGTCATACAGGCTACGCGATACAATTTACGGAATCGAATTCTGAGCTACGAGCAAGAAATTACGGGTACCTGAACTGGTCTAAAAAACCCGAGATATCTCGTGTCTATTTTGTGTACGACACGATACACTGTGTCCTGCTCGATTCTAGGGTTAGGGTTTTCTGGGTCCGGTCTTCTGCCTGTGTCCAACTTAGGGCTTGCGTCTGGGTGTCACCGGAGACGGCCGAAGGCGGACTGAGGCGCGGAGGTGGACTGCTGCGGGGAGCTCAAAGGACGGCGCCGGCGGCTGGAGGTTCTGGAGGTCTCGGCCGAAGTCGACTCTGCTACTGAGAGGAAGGAAAAGGAGAGGGAAGAGGGTGGTGGTGCTCTGTGTGCTGTCCGACGAGGGTCTCGGGGAGAAGGCGACGACGAGGGCAGGCGGAGGAGGAAGGAGGAGGCGATCGGGGAGCTGCTGGAGTCGGGCGGTCGGAGGATTTGGGAACTGCCGCTCGGCCGGAGGAGAGCTCTGCGGAAGCTGCGGCAAGGCGCTGATGGATGGCCGATCAGGGAGACAGCGGAGCAGGGTCGGGTGGCAGCGCTGGAGGGCGATGCTGGGCGGCGGCGACAGGCGGAGGAGAGTTAGGGTTCCGGCAGGGTCGGGGCAGCCGGGCTAGGGGTTTTATAGTGGAGAAGAGGGAGAGGGAAGGGCGGTCCGGTGAGGGAGGCGACGAGGTGGCGGCTGCGGGGATGCCAACCGGCGCTGGAAGGCGGAGCATCGACCGTTGCGCGGCGGCGGCGGCTAACGGCAGCGGCGGGGAGGCGAAGGGTGCAGACCGGCGTCGGGTTGGGAGAGAAGGAGTCGCGGGCCGGGTCTTCGGATCCGGCCCGATCCGAAAACTGGTTGCGGGTCGTGTAGACGGGTCGGGTCGCACTAACTGTCCGGATCCGACCCGATAACCTTGAACCCGGTTCAACTAGACCGGGTTCGGTTCGGTTCGGTTCAGGCTAAATAAACCGGGTTTAAATTGGTTTAATTGATTAATCTGTTTTTATGGCTTTAAAAATCCATCCGGGGTCCAATAAATTCCTGGAAAATTACCCTATGTCTGGTTTTCTATTTTACACCATAAAATATTATTTTCATAATATTTTAATATTATTAAATATCAATTAAAAATTAGTTAATAATTAAAACACCTTAATTTAATTTAGAGAAAATTCTCAGAAAATACCAGAAATTCCAGAAAAATGTAAATATCCAAAAAATTAAAATTCTTAAAAATCAGGGGGATTACAAAATGCTCTAAGGGAAGACTTTCTTGAAAGAGAAAGAAGTAGTCAGTCCTGATCGGTGCTCCTGCAAATAATCATGATCTTCTATACCTGGAAAGGGTGCCAGATCCTCAGAGGGACATAACAAGTATACAAGAAATTGACATGTATAAAAGTAAAACAGTAAACAATAAATAGGGGAAATCTATGTGAAAGGCACTCGAGACATCTCTAGTGGCACATGAGGGGGGAGAAATAGAAGAATAGTAGTCCCACCAGGCATTTCACAGAACTCGATGGTACATGATATACACCATTTACACCATTGAAAACAAAAATTCTATACGCTCACTAGTAGATTCCTCCCTCCCGATGTACTATCCGAACTGTATACGCGGTGTAGACATAATACAATAACGTCAAATAAAATCTAGAACCCAAACTAACACCAACAGCTAACACAAGACACGAACTCACGTACCGATGATCAGTCGATAAGCTAGTCCATGCACTCTCTCACTCAGACAGTCATCGTGTTTGAAATAGTGTCGGGTCAGAAGATACCACGTATCTTTACAACATATTAGGTAAGTCAACTACTTCTAAGACACGTGCACACAACTAAACAAATAAAAACTAGGCATAATGTAAACTGAACAATACAATCAAGTAATGTGTACTTGCCTTCAAAGCCAAGCTGCGAGCACAACAAATCGGTTCTGGAGCTCTCCACAGGAACGTCTCGAACACCTACAAATTAATTATTACACTAATTAGACTCTTATCTTCTAGTTAAAATTAAGTTATTATCTAGTTAATACTCCTACGTTGGTTGCACATGCAAGTAACTAAACGCTAAAATATTACTAACCATTATACATTGCCAAAAAATATTTTTAAATCATTAATTAATAAAAACTATTAATTCTAAAATTTTATTAGAAAATAGGAGTTTTAGTGATAGGGTCATACCACTAATTAGTGATGTTTTTGTGCTGAATAACAAAGGAGCGGGTCAATTTACAAAAAAGTCAATGTGAAATACTAGTACTTCAATGTGGTAGAGATCAAAAAGATGCAGGGTCATTCATCTGCTTGGCTCTCCTATAAATTCTATGAGTCTAAAACTAAGTATAAACCAAAACTAGGTCATAACGGGTTACCTACTAGTCAATAAAAATTAATTTTTGACAAATAATTAAATCTAAAATAAATACTCATAAATCAGAATTAAAAAATAATAATATAATTTTAAATGTTAAAAATATGGAGTTTTGGTAGGGGTTTAAGTCTAAAACTGTCGGGGTCAAGTTTTGTCAAAACTAGGTCAACTTGCTACATAAAATACCTAGAATTCTAATTTTTATAAATAGAAATAAAATCTGAATAAATATGGTAAAATCAATAATAATACGATAAATAATAATTCTTTTATCCATACAAAAATAATTATGATTTTTACCATCTACAATTTGATCCTATTAGGGTTGGCAACCAAACTTGCTAGTATGCATGCCAAGGGATAGTACATGGATGTTGTGACAATGTAATCATTAAATAATATAATTTGGATATAATTTCAGGATATATAATTTCTGAAAAATAATACTTCATCAAGAAAATTTTAGGATTTTTTATCTATGACAAGTCATAACAAGGTCCAAGGGTCTCCAACATGCATACATCAAAACTAGGTCAAACTACCCATAAAATATGCTCAGAACTCTAATTTAATACAAATTAATAAATCTAGAATTATTTATAAAAATTGAATATATTTCCTATTAATATTTTTCCTATTAATAACAACCTAATTAGGGTTCATTGGTTGCATGAGTTCTTCAATCATAAATTAATGAAGTTTACAAAATATCCCACACATATATACAAATCTATATAAACATATAACAAGAAGATATTGAAGAAAGAAGGAGAGAAGGATTAAAGAAACTTACTAGAAGAAGAAGAGAGAATTGCTAGGGTTCTTGGATGGAAGAGATGGTTGTGGGTGTCCGCGTGAAAGGGGGTGGTTGGCCTTGGTGATAGTGGTGGAGCTTGGAGGAAGGAGGTGAAGAAGAAAATTAGAATTTTGTAGAGGAGAATTTAAATTAGGGTTTTTAGAAGAGAGAAGGGGTTTATATATATATATATATATATATATATATATATATATATATATATATATATATATATATATATATATATATATATATATGGAGAGAAGAGAGGGGAGAGAGATTCTGTCAAGGGGGGTGCATGCGTACGGATGGGGGAGGCCGCGGTTTGTGAAGAGGGGTAGGATTAGGATTGGGTAGTTAGTTTGTTAGAATATTTTCTAATTAGGTTGTTAGTTATTAAAAGTCAACAAGTAACCAAATAATTAATTTATGACAAAAATTTGATTTGATTCCATGGGATTAAAATAGTAATAAATAAATCCTACAAAAGAGGAAAGTGGCCTAATTTGGCATGAAGAATTATGGGTTGCTTATTGAAGAAGGTTTGGATGGAAAATAATCTTAAATGGATTATTTATATAAAAATATCTAAATATTAAATACAGTAAACTATGGTTGTTACACTAGAGCCATACTAATATTGAATGGTCAAATTTTGTGTCACAGAAAGATCTTACAAGTGGTGTCTCTCGTGTATGCTACTTACTACGAAGGGCGATGTAGATTTTGGGGTCATCCTATATCATTAATGTCCAAACTACGGTGAAGTATCCTAATAAAATAATTAAATTTTAATTAATTTAAAATATCTAAAATAATTATAATAAATATAAAATACACACAAAATGATTCGTTTTTGTGTTTCGTACTAGGTTGGCGGTCTGGTTTTCTGGAGGATTTTTTCGACACGTGGCACGATTTGTTTCGGTGGAGGCGACAAGCTTAGTCCGCGATTCATCGGTCCTTTCAGCATTCTTGAGAGGGTCGGTGCAGTCGCTTAAAGACTAGACTTACCACCTGCACTGGAGGGAGTGCACAACGTGTTTCACGTGTCGCAGTTGAGACGGTACGTGGCAGATCCCAGTCATGTGTTGGATCATTCGGAGATAGAGGTGGGACCTACTCTCAATTATCCAGAGCAGCCAGTGGAGATTCTGGATCGGAGAGGGAAGGTGCTGAGGAACCAGACGATTCCCTTGGTGCGCGTCGCGTGGAGGCATCACTCGCCAGGAGAGAGTACCTGGGAGCGAGAGGCCGAGATACGCGAGCGATATCCGTATCTTTTCGAGCCGTGAGGTATAATTCCTTCTTACATTATATTGTTTGTTTTGGTAGATAGTTTTTTTCCTTAATTTTGAGGACGAAATTTTCTAAGGTGGGTAGGTTTGTCACCCTCACTTTTCCATCCAAGGGTAGTTTGGTAATTATCATGGGTATATAGGATTATTATAATTAATATTTGTGCATGACTGATTTATTTATTTTATTTTATTAATAATTATTGCTAGTGTAGACTTATTTTGGACTTGTGTAGTGGACCTAACCATTTAATTAGAGAACATGAATAAACTTTTGGACTAGTCTAAGTTGAGCCCATGAATTAGGCCCATGGATTAAGAAACATGATTAATTAGTGAAACTATTAGACTAGAACCTTCCCTCCCTAATTATTTTTTCATGAGAGGCCCCAAGGGGTATTTGTGACTTTGTACATTGCTTGGAGAGGGGTTTATGACCAGCCATAATTGAGAGGAGAGAGAGTGCTCTCATTTTAATTCTTTTCCAAATTTCTAGATCTATATTTTTTCCCTTCCATTTTTCCTCTATTTCCCCATCAATTCTCCATCAATTCTTTTCAAATCTCTTTCTAAATTCATCATTGAAGCCTCTACATCAAGGATCTACAAGCAAGGAGCAAGGAACAAGGAGGAGGAGGCCAAGATCTACAAGGAGAGGAGCTACTTGCCATTTGGGACCTTTTCATTGGGAATCCATCTCCTAATAGGTACAAATCAGTTTTTCCCCTTCCTATAGACTATAGATCTGAGATTTTTACCATGAGAAACCACCCCACATTCATAGGTTACCCATAGGATTTGATTTGGAATTATTTTGAGACCTACGGTGGAAGTTATGACCATGTTTAGTGCCAATTTTGGGAGAATTCCAAGATTGGCACATGTAGTGCTTGTCAATAGATCCAATAGATCTAATTGACCCTTGATTGTTTGTTTGTATCTTGTGTCGTGTCCACAATTGGATACGTGTGGGCCGAATCTCGTCAATTTGATAAAACGGTCAATTTTGGGGGTTTTCTTCCGACACGGGGCCATGTGCATATCATATGATAACACGGACACGTAGACACTCTAATTTATATACGTATTATTCATAGTATATGTATTGGGCTTGTACGTGTCCTCCGGGATATGTTTGGTTGTGAGTTGGGGGCCGTATCGTAAGCGTATCATAGAAAAGTGTGATACGAGTGCGGTGCACCCTATATGTTTGTTGTTTGGCCCATTTCCCTATATGTGCATGTGTAATTATGTATATGTAAGCCTTTTATATGTTATATAGTTTATGTATTAGGGTGATTTGGATTTACGTATTGGTGGGTGTCTATTTGTGCATACTATAGGAGTATCTAGATATATAGAGCTATGTTTACATGTTTTTATATATATATATATATATATATATATATATATATATATATATATATATATATATATATATATATATATATATGTTGGTGTGTATATATGCATGTGTTAATTTATATCTATATACTTATTTATATGTATGTGTATATCTATATGTTTTGGTATCTATATATTAGTGTTTGATAGGTATGAGAGGTAGTACATGCATCTATATATATAGATATTTAGATTTCTATGTGTGTGTACATATATATAGATATATACTTAGAGATTGTTAGTATATTTGTGTATGTGTGTCTGTGTGACTTGGAGGGTTGAGCATCTCTATCTAACAGTGGAGATCACTACCAATGAAGAACTAGCAGCACAGTGAAGATAGCAGCCACAGCAAACTGCTTCACTGCGAATGAAGACTGAGTTGGTACTGCAACAAAGTATCTGCACACTGCAACTAGGTGCTGTGCACTTAAATCAGTAGGAACCAACTGCAGCAGTTCCTGGAGCAGAATACCTGAAAACTTACCCTCACTGTACAGATACCTGGACTGAACTACAGTGAAGGCAGCACAGTAGGCAGCAACCTTCAGTTTTGAGCAATGCATCAGAAGAGCCACCACTGCATCGAGCAACAGCAACTCACTGTACAGATACTAATTTGAAGACTCACTGTGCATCTGCACAGTGAGGACATCTGAATATTCACAGATACTCACCTGAGAACTGAAGGACTGATAGCCTGAAATCAACCAAACATAACCTGAAGCACTGTGAACTGAAGACTGCTTGCACACAACTGAAGAGAAAACTGAAGCCCAGCAGCTTGGTGTGAATGGGATTCAGCAGTGCACCGCAGCCATTGGGAGCTGCAGTTGTAGTGGCCATCTTGTGCACAGCCCCTGTATCTCAGCACTGGTGGAAACTACCACTGTGTGCAGTATCATAGCAAAGAGAGCCACCACTGCAGCGAGCATACAAGTAGCAGCTAGACTGACACAGTGAGTAGTTTCAAGCAGAGAGCAAGAACACTGAGCAGCTCCACACCAACAGCCAAGTGCAGGGGAGTAACAGTGTCCAGTATCAGGTAAGGTATTTTGGGTATTAATTAAGCCAAGGTATTGAGGTTTTGGCTAGTAGTCTATGTGGGATAGTTAGCATGTATATAACTATGTGTACTAGTTTTAATAGTAGTAAGTGAGTAGTAGAGGTACTAGGTGATTATGTTAGATATGTATATTAGTATAGGTAATATATTAGTTTAGTATACTTGTTAGAAAACAGTTAGTTTATTTAGTTAAGGTGATGGTTAATTAGTTTAAGAGATTAGTGTATAGTTAGCAATTAGTTTGAGATATCTATTTATATCAATTGTGTTTAGTTTTAGATTACCTTGAGATACCAAGGTATCACCAAGGTATGGGTCGATACCCCAGGGTATTGAGTTTGAGTATCAGGGTAATTACGATACGCATTGGCACAAGGCCAAGGTATCATAATTAAATTATTTTGAGATATTATTATTATTATATATGACTTATGTATATATATATATATATATATATATATATATATATATATATATATATATATAAATCAATTTTATATTAGAAAACTTGCGTATCTTAGGATACAGCTTCTTGAATGCACTGTGGTGTGTTAGCTTAGCTAGTTTAGCATAGTTTCATAGTATATCGACTTAGTGACTTAGCATTAGACTCTTGCAACCTAGAATGCATTAGTTTGACCTAGAAATGGCGTATTGACCTAGAACTTCTTCAACTTTATTTATTTTCATCATTGAACCTTGTATTGATGCAACATACCATATATAGGTTGTGAGACACCAGCTTGGGCATCGAGAGACACACTTTGCTCAGGACTTCAGGCGAGTACATTTCTCTGTTTATTTTCAATTCATAATATTGTATATATACATGTTCTAGATTAGTATACATTGATTCCCGACACAGTGGTTTCACGGACTGGTGCTATATGGATCCCGTCAGGAGGTGTTATCCCCTACCGTGTGCAACGGGTACCTAATAACATATATTTCATCGTGTGCATCGGGTATTGACTTTCATGTGCTTCTTGTGCATCCACTATTTCGTGTGCTTCTTGTGCATCCACTATTTCGTGTGCTAGTGTGACTATCGTGATCATGTACGTAACGTGTCGTGATTGAATCCATGAGTATTGGTTGGGGAGGGGGAGTAGGAGTTGGTTATGTGATCAAAGCCCTCTTGATCTCTTGTGCATGTCGATTATACACCTCACGTATAATGGAGTTACCTTTATACCTCATGTGCAACCTAAGCCGATCACATAACGAACTCGCACTCTAAAACACATAGTTAGAATTTCTTGTTCTCTACTTACAGTTATTCTTGTATTTACTTCCAGCTTTATTGTGCCTATTACATGTTCACTTGTATTGTATATTCTTTCTACTTGTGCATCTTGTATCATTTTTCTATTGCTTGTTATATATGCTCAATTATGTTATTGGAACTGCTTTCAGAGGTATGTACTTCGCTCCAATCCTGACTGGATATATTTTTCCAAATGATTGGCTAGAGGAGCTGTGTCCCACACATTACGGACCTCAGGAGGGTGAGACTTTAGAGGATACTTCCCTAGAGCCAGAGGACATAGTACCAGTGACCGAGGAGGTCTAGTTTTGTTTAGTAATTTTGTATTAGACTATTATTTTTAAGGAGATTCACAGATGTACTATTATTTCATATTGTGGATTGTATCTATCTTCCCTTCGCTATTTCCATTCGTGCATTATTTCCTCCTTAGTTTGTTTTGTGATTGAGATTGATATATTTGTGAGATATCATATTGCTCCTCCGTTTGGAGTTGAGATGGTTGACAGGTACCATATTATATTGTTGAGATGTTAGATAGTTAAAAATAACCCAGACAGCATTCTACCGCCGATTCTGTGGCGTTGGTTGGTCGTAACTACGTACTCGTGCCCGAATATCAGGGTGCGGGTCGTGACACTTATCTTCTCATCTTGTATTGATTTACTATTACAATTTTATAGTCTTTGTCAATTAATTGGAACTGATATTGGGTTGTACTCGTTCTATCCTAACTGAATAATATTTTTTAGACTTTGTTGTGCCCCACGTTCCTGAGTACCTTTGCATTGTAGACCTAGAAATGACCCCTGGTGAGATCTAGGCTAGTATTTCTCTATCTTAGTGCCATGTCTTAGTTTTATTTATGTTATATTGTTGTTGAATTATATTTCTTCATTCACATCTTCCTTTATTTATTGTGATTAAGTATTATTTTTTATTAGTTAGACTTGTATTGAATATAGATGACCTAGACAGCATTATACCGTCGATGTTGTGGTGTAGGCTGAACATACCCATGTACTCGTGCCCGATCATCCGGGTGCCGGTCGTGACACATCTTGGGAGCTTGCTTTATACCTTACAGAGATTTTACCAATTTGGATACTTTGTCTTCAAGCCCCTTGACGATAAACCCTTCTAGTTACTTCATGTAAATCTCTTCGATCAGATCTCCATTCAGGAATGTTATTTTTATATCTATTTGATGAATCACCAGTTTGTGAATTGTACCCGAAATAATAAGTATCATAATGGTTGTCATCCTCACAACTGAAACATAGGGTCAAAAATAGTTGATCCCTTACTTCTCATATAACTATTTAGCTACCAGCATAGCCTTGAACTTATCAATAGTTCCATCGGCCTTTATCTTCTTTTTAAAGATTTATTTGCATCCAATCGATTTTCCTCCTCTAGATAGATTGAATAACACCTAAGTGCTATTGGATGTAATGTAGTCAATCTCATCATTGATTTCCTCTTTCAAAAAAATGCCTTTGGTATTCATCACCTCATCATAGTTAAGTGATACACTTCCACATAAAAGGTGACAAACGTTTCTCCGAAGTCCTTCGGTCTCCTCACTCGCTTTGATAATGGCTCAATGAGTACTGGTTTAAATATTCTTCTTCAACGACAATCTCCTATTGGTCTACATCTTTAAAATTACTAGCCTCCTCAATATTTGCAATGTTCTCCAGGATATCCATGAGAATAATTTTCTTGTGCCTGGCAAACTTATCCTCAAAGAATTCAGCGTTGCAAGACTCGATGATTTGATGTGATTCCAAATCAAAGAATCTCTAAGCATTACTCTTTTTGACATATCTCAAGAATATTGTCTTCGTAGTCTCTATTCCTAGCATCTGAATCTTGATATTGAGAAGCTTTACATATGCCAAATACCCCACACTAGAATGACATTCAAGCCTTGAACTTGAGTTCATGAGGAGTGATATCTAACATTATAAATAGCATTCTATTAAAAATGAAAGTATTCGAAGTAAAAAGAATCATATATATATATATATATATATATATATATATATATATATATATATATATATATATATATATATATATATTATAAAATCCCTAATTCTAAAAATCATATTAATCTTTTTAATTAATTATTTAATTGATTTATAGTAATTATGAGCTAATTAGAGAAAATATAATTTATTTAATTTTTATTTTAGGTGATGGTGCAAATAGAGGAATTATGGAGCAATTATAAATTTTTCTTAATTTATTCCATGTAGGAGACCCTGTGGACAGCTGATAGATTAATGGTATGCACTAATATAATTTCTAGAATTATATATATATATATATATATATATATATATATATAAGATTTATTAAAATAGAAATAGAAAAGAAAAGAAAAGAAAAGAATTAGAAATGAAATGAAAAAGGAATAAGAAAAAGAATAAAGAAAGAATAAGAAAATGACTAATGGATCTAAACCCTATAGCCCCTATACCCTACCCATTAAGACCTTAAAGCCTTAAGAAAGAAAAAAAAAACAAGCAGCAGGAGCTGCCAAACACAAAACTCGCGTGTAATCCCCCGCGACCCGCAGACTGCGCCCCCGCTATATGCATATATATATAAACTTCTCTTTACAAAACCCTAACCCTAAGATCTTCCCACAACCCTGCGACCTAGCCTCGACCACACCTCCAGTCGCAGACCGCCGCAACCCGCCGGAGTTCCTCGCCGAGCAACCGCCGCCGACATCCGCGAGCACAACCCCGCGACAGAAATACACTGCAGCGTACTTGTGTTCACGCTTCGTTTCCTACGCCCTCGCTTGACCAAACTCGACCCCGTCTTCACCGGTACGTTCACGACCTATCCCCCTTCCATATCTGTACATTATTTTACCTCGAACATTGCGTAAACCTAGGCAAAAATAGCGACCAAGTTGACGAAAAATGATAACTTTTGGATCGCAGAAAACTGCGGTAACTACCCATGTTCACGGACTCGTATCTTCCGCCACAGAGATTCGAATTCAATTTTTCTTTTTGGTATACGAATACCACCTAACCTAGTTTATTTCTTGACAAATATAATAATTTATTAGTTGCTGTGTGTTGAATTAAACCAGATTGAAAATCCCGAAAATATACTTTTTCTAATTTCCAGAAATTGCGATACGGAGCGCGCCCCGCCAAACGGGACCGCCCTGTCGTGTACCAAGTGTACCAAAAGGTGCGCACGGTATACCCAGACGTAAGGGCTTTCGCAGAAACTGAATCAGATGCGTGTGCGCGTCGGAATCAGCCCGTATCCGCAAAAATTCTCCGTATCGCGACTTTTGTAAAATCTCGCTCCATTTAGTGTACGCTCGTCAGAATACGACAAAACTTATGCCACTGGACTCGTGGTATCGCGCTGGTCCTGTGACCCTATTTTCACAGAATTCTGAGACAGTTGACCAAGTCGCCTATTGGCGGGCCCCACAGTTGACTTTTTGGGCAAAATTGTGTTCGGCTCACCGGAATCCAAATTTGGATATACCGTTGAGTTCGTACTGACTTTTAAAGTTTGTTTGATCTATAATTTGTCCCATTTAGAGACCGTTACCTCCGACACGCTTTTCGGTGCAAAGTGGGCCACACGTTGACTCCACTTTGACCTGAAATTATCGTTTTGCCCCTGTGTCCAAAATTGGACGAAAGGGTAGTGTTTTCTAGCTATTTTGCTTATTCTGGAAACGTTGGTGATATTTATTTCAGCATCCGGAGACGTTCATTCTGAGGTCGTAGTTTTTGACTCTTGGTGTTTGACATCTGGACGTTACATTTTGCAGCTCTCTTGCCAGGCAAGTATACCTTACCATTGTACTATTATTTATATTTCATATATTGCATACATCTTTATTTTCTGTCATTAATTCATATATTTTAACCATTATATAAAATGCACGTCCAAGGAAACTTGGGTGCAACGACGGTGTCCTCGTGATTATTTTTATTATGTATATGCATTGACCTTGTTTATGAGACCGCCCCATCATCATGAAGCATCATTAGGTTTTATTGGCCGTGACACAGTTATTACACGAGTTGTGAGTCTCATATAGATCATGGACTGCGTATTGGGTTGGCCTCCTGTATGTATGAGCCGTGCGTTAGGAATAACTGTTGTTAGAAACTTTGCATGCTAGAAGACTTAGCAGTTATTAGTGGTTCAGGGATATAGCCTATTATAGTACGGTGGTCCAATCCTTGTACTTGTTTGGTTGTAGAGTTGGACTATTATACTAAAGATAGGCTATGAACCAAATCGTGTCATGGATGTGACATGCTTAGAGCATGGGGTGGGGAGAACAACAAGTAAGGCGTTTGGGCTCCTTTGCACTTTCCTTTTGTTCGCCCGGACGCTCCGCTGGAGCGGCGGGTGGTGATGACCCCATTTATTACAGGCGGCCTCTGGCGTTCAAAAGACGACATACTTTTTAGACCCCTGATTCTCCTAGAGAATCATGCAAATCCCATTTATGGCCAGATAGCCCACGTGTTGGAAAGTTGTTCTCAAACTGCATTCACATAGATGGTTAGGCGACCCATTGGATATTTATTTCAGTACTTTATTGGCATGCTTCTATGTATCTTGTTATGTCCCTCTAAGGACCTGGTCCTTTTCCAGGTGTAGCTGTTCATGAGTATTCGCAGGAGCGCAGATCCGGACTAGTTACCCTTATATTTCGAGGATGTCTCATCTTCGAGCCCCGTGATTGTTAGCGATATTCTTATATTGTGTTTGTTTTGTTGCACTTATATATTCGAGTTGGTAGTGGATTTATTTTCATCCAACTATCATCTTTAGATACTTTGTATTGAGATCTAGTTTCATAGATATTGGTTATTTATTTATATTTGATTTTCTGTGGATGAGATTTAGATTATGCCCGGTGACATGTGATAGATTTATACCACTTGTAGATTTGATATTCATATTACAGCGTACGTATGGGTTTTGGTTTTCATAAATTGGAGTAGCCATATCCATGCGGCTGGCATGCTTACGTGTCCTAGTCGTACGTATTTTGGGACTGGGACGTGACATATATATATATATATATATATATATATATATATATATATATATATATATATATATATATATATATATATATATATATTGTTTAAGTTATCTAATCTTAACAGTTCATTTTTTAATGGTTAAGATTAGATGACTTAAATAAGATCCAATGGTTGTTATCATGGGGATGCTTGGGAGATGCAAAAATGAAAAAATGTGAATCCCTCATATATATATATATATATATATATATATATATATATATATATATATATATATATCCTCTACACACTGCACACCCCACAAAGCAGAAAAAAAAAAGAGAGGAAAGAGTGGGAGGGGTGGGGGGGTGAGCATTATTTGGTTTTGGACCGAAAATCGAATCGAACCGAATAAGAGATTCAGTTCGGTTTGAAAAAATTTAGGTTTGGTTTCGGTTTTCAAAATACTAAAAAAAATCGATTTTGGAACATACTAAATTTTTTTCCTGGTTTCGTTCCAAAATCGAATAAGATTTATGCAATTATGTAAATACTTAATTCTATGCATATTTTGTAATTAAAAATGTGTATATTTTAAAAACAATAATTATATATATGTTTTGAAGCACAATTTTGGACATAATTAAAATACGATAAATGTGTGTATAAAAGTATAATTTTAATATTATTTAACTACGATTCCAACTTTGAGCATGATTAATTAAACAATAGCAATAGTGTTACTGAAAAAATCGAATAGTTTATTCGGTTCGGTTCGATTTTACTAATTTTGGTTCAATTTTAAATTTAATTTTTTTATAATTTCGATTTATCAGATTTTGACTACTTTTAAAATCGAATAAACCGAAAGGAATGAGTCACTTTCATAAGAAAACTATTTTCAGGTGACACAACTTTCGCCCTTCACAGTGGACACCACATAAAACACACATTCTCGTCTGAGCTCTCATTGCGCAGAAAACTGAAAAAAGACATTGCACTTTTCACAGAGAGAGAAAGAGAGGAAAAAGAAAGAAGTACACAACTCCCAACAACTGTGAAGTTTTGGAGAGAGAGAGAAAGAGAGATAGAGAGTCCTTGCCTTGGTGTGTGTTTTGAAGAACTTGTGGTTTAGAGTTACTCAGTTCTTTGGGAGAGGGCTTTCATTTCTTCTCCCTTGATTCCTTTTTTTTTACAAGGTACCAACCAACCCTTTTATTTCCTACATATGTGTTTTCTACTGTTTGATTGCTCATTGGTTTCTTGGGCTCAACCCTCCCCTCTCATTCACACATATACAGCTAGCTAAGCTAGGTCTAAATTTTCTTTTCTACTGACCATCATTTTCTGTTTATGTCACTTTCATTTGTGTTGTATTTAATGATTAGGTTCTTGCTAGTTGCAAGCTTCATACCTATTGATTTTCTGCAAAATTTCACGGACATAAATAGCTAGGTTTAAATTTTGCTTCTAGGGGGGATTTTGTACGGACCAACATTTTCCATCATGCCACTCTCTTTAGTTGCTGTCAACTTTCATTTGTGTGATGATTAATTATTGGGTTTTTTTTCATAGTTGTAAGCTCATGCTCATTAATCTGTGCAAATATTGATGATGACTATAATTTTCATGACAGTTTGGTATATTTGGTTAAATGGGTGCCGAGAAGGGGAAATTCCTAGTTTACTAGTTGTTTGTTGCTTGCCCCTCTCATGGTTTCTCAAGATTTTCCGAAAAAATCGGCGTCGAGCGTTCTCCGCCAGTGCCTCGTCCCCGGCATGGACACTTGCCCCGTCCGGCCCGAAGATTTCCCCTACGGTATGCAGTTCCAACCCAGCAGCGTCCCCCTCTGCTTCGAGGATGCCGAGATGGTCACTCGGTGCTTAATGGACCGTGAAGCTCGGGAGGAGAATGCCCGGCAGGGGTTTAACTATGGGCTCTCGCTCACCCTGGGTTCCCGGCTTCCTTCTGAGGTCCGGAAGGAGAGGCAAGAGGATGTGATGTGTTCCAACTATTCCGGCAACGAGTACATGGTTCGCGAAGGTGCCATGAGTCATCCGTCTAGTCATACCTACCATGGCATGGGACCTGTTGTCTCTGTTCTTCAGAACTCTCCGTATTTGAAGCCGGCGCAGCTGTTGCTTGATGAGGTGGTGTGCGTGAGCAATGCGGTCGAGCTGGGTTTGGATAATCGAGTGAGAGCGTCTATTGTGAGGACTGGTGGGTCTTATTTGGGAGGAAGGGCTGTCGGACAGGAAGGGGACGGATGCTTATCGGAGGAGAAACAGGAAGTGCAGATAAGAATCACGAAACTCACCTCTTTGCTCGATGAGGTATATGGGTATTATCTATAGCTCTATAATTTGAGGTCTTGTTGATTGGTTACCATGATTCCTATTTAAATAGTGATGCACTTTACCACATCACAGAATTCATTGCATGTTAATTTGAAAGGAAAATGTTCTAAAATGTGATTCTAGTTGGTGCAAACTTGTATTATACATAGCCTGTTGCACAGACAGGAATGAGACTTGATACAGATGTAGCATACAACATTAGTTTTGGTATGTACTAGTGTATTTTGGAGTATCGGTGTCTAGTGTGTCTTAACACAATGCAACACAGGCATGGCACCAACTTTTGAACTGCCGTGCTTCTTAGTACATAGCATTCGACTATTAAGGAGAAATGATGAGCATGAAAGATTGAATTGGGTACTTAATCTGGAGGTACTCTTGTCTACTGTATGCCTGCATGAATCGAAATTTTTTATGTTGTAAAAACGAAATAAAAATGCTGGACCGTGTACAGATATTTCATTCAGTGCATCGATCTACTTCATTTTTTAGCTTTAAGATAGGAATTATGTCTAGAGAAGTTTTCATTACAACAAATAGTGATGAGAGAATCAATCAAACATGTACAATCTGTTCATTGTAACACCTCCATTTTGGTGAATTCAACCTTGCGCTTCAGTGGACTCATCTGCACACAAGTACATATATTTCTTGTCTTCTTTGATGCAATGAGTTTTTTCTGCTTTTCCGATTCACGTTTGGAACCCAAACAGATCAGGGCTTAAACTTGAGGAATGTTCTGCAAAGTGAATAATGTAGTCACCAGGCCTTCATTTTTGAACTTCTGATGCTACATTTATGATATGGTTCGTTGATGACAATGGCTCTTTATTTTATTGATTCACAATTTGGTTAAATGCTAGTTTCCCTATGGTCATTAAATTCATGAAAGAAAAACTAGGTCCTCTTTTGTTGCTTAAGATGCAAAGATAATAAGAAATGATATTTGTACTACTTACAGACTAAAGATATGCAATAACTTTTAAGAAATTTTGATGCCTTTCCTGATAGTCATATCAAAGCTCATGTGGTTCAGTGACTAGGCAGCACGGACACTCCAAAAATGTGGGTCATATCATGTCAAACACGTATCGGGCACATATTGGACACTCCAAAATACAGCAGGACACACCAAAATAGGTCCATGTAACATAGGTCAGTGATTTCCTCGATGTAGGAAGAAGTAACTCATCTGAGAGCTTGATGTCAAGGATGCAATATCTGCTATGTAAAGATGCTAGTTTCTGATATTTTCACTCGAGAAGTCGAGATTCTTGCAATTATTTTCATACTGTTGAACCCCTTGGAGCGAATGTTGGTTTAATGAATGTTAACAATCCCATTACTAGATCATGTAGGGGTGTTCTGTGTTGGAATGAGTTTTGTGGCATGATTTTATTCTAGATAGTACTATGATGATTTAGCCCCTGGTTACATTGGAGTGCTAGACTTCAGATCCAAGGTGGATGTTTGGACCTTGTAACAGTTAACTCGTGACTACGAAGCATGCACACTCCAAAAATTAGTTACTTGTCCGTATTGCGTCGTGTCAGACACGAGACATATACTCCAAAATACACTCATGCTAAATTAGTTCTTGTGTGCATGTCACCATATTTGTATCCTGCTGTGTTCTCTTCATGTACATGCAGCTCATACTCGTATACTGTGTTTTTTCCTGACTGAATACTTACCTGTTTCTGGAGAAAAAAAAAACCATACCATATTCTTAAGAGAGAGTTGTCAAAACTGTATATGAATTTGTTGGAATATGATAAATAAACATTCTGAACTGCCTCTCTTTTTTCAGCTGGAAAGCCGGTGTCAAAACTACTTCCATCAGATGGATAGAGTGGTGTCATCATTTGAAATGGTAGCAGGCAGGGGAGCAGCCGCTGCTTATACCGCCCTCACAATCCAAGCTATGTCTAAACACTTCTGTAACCTCAGGGATGCCATCGTCACTCAGTTAAATGCTTCCAGAAATTCTCTTCTGGAAGATGTACCAAGAAACCAAGGGGACACTCCCCATCACAAGTTAATAAATCGAAAGAAGAGAGGAATGCTTCATCACCTGGGTACGATCCAAATTCGACAAGTTTGGAGGCCTTTGAGAGGATTGCCAGAAGATTCTGTTGCACTTCTTCGAGCTTGGCTTTTCGAACATTTTCTTCATCCGTAAGTACAAGTTTTTTGCATATCAGATTATTTTCCTCATGTATCATACTTTTATCTTTACCTTGTGTTTTGTGACACAGTTATCCCAATGACAATGAGAAGCTTATGCTGGCTTCACAGACAGGCTTATCCAGAAACCAAGTAACTTCCTCTTACACCCTTTGAAGACTTACCTATGTAAAAACCTTTTAAACAAAAAGAAACTTAAAAGACTAAAGTTGTCGCTTGGCACCTGTTTCAGATATCAAATTGGTTCATAAATGCTCGTGTCCGGCTGTGGAAGCCTATGATAGAAGAGATGTACAGAGAGGAGTTTGCAGAAGATATGCAGGAATCAGACCCATCCTCAGAACTGTGAGTATGGGCATATAAAAATGATACAAGTGGCGAAGTGATTGCAAGCAGTGTGTATGTTTCCTCCCTCCCTGAGAGATTGTTGATCCTTCTATCCATCTTGGATATGCTAATCTGATGACAAAGAATGTCAGCTTTTTGGTGTGATAATGCGAAAAGATGTAATTGCCCTTTATAGCTTGAAACAACAAGGTTCAGGGTTCTTGTAAACTCAAAACATGGCCTTTAACTGTCAATGGAACTGGTTCAAGTGTCTTGCAGGTTTAGTATCATTGACTGGCACAATTTAAAAACGGGAATAGGGATGATTTTTTTTTCTATTAGGCACATAATTTTCTGTTTTTTGCTTGTTTCATTTATAAATGCAAGTGAGTATGTCCTTTAACATTAAATGTAGCACAGTACAAGTGCTAGCATGTCTTTACATCAATGCAGCACAGTAAAGTGGTGGAAAACATTAGTGATAATTTCTTTTTGTTTCACTGTAATGAGTAAGTTCTGGATGTTGGGCGCGTCGCCGAAGCGGTTGCCAACCCGCCTGAGATAACCAATCAATCTACGAACATCAAGCACAGATGAAGACAAGTATATGGCGGTGACTACGTCACCTAGACAAATCTCAACCTTTATAACTCAGATGAAATTACAAGATTGCAAAAAAGTAATGTTGAAACAATTTGCCCTAATAGGTTCAACCCTCTCACCACACTCAAGAAGGAACGACAGAGATTACAATTGAAATCACTCATCAACCCGTAGCAATTTTTCTAACCAAAGTTGACGACTCATCGATTAGATATCTTCTTACTTCTGTCTTATATGGCGAAGTCCTAAGAGCAAAGCACAAACTCTCTTAAATTTTCTTGTGAACGTGCATCTTGAATCTTCACCTTTGTGCATACTTTGTGCCTCCACCCTCCTATATTTATAGAATGAGAAACCCTATTTTAGGTCACAGTAGAATTTTCTAAATAGAAAAACCTAAAATAAGAATTCTCTTACACCTAAAATAGTCCAACACCAATTATGAACGTCCAAATATGGTCAAATATTTGATACAAATTTGAAATCTAATCATATCTTACATTTAATGTAGATTTTTAAATTATATCAAATCAAATCTTTGACCATATTCGGACTTCAAAATTTACCAAATCCAGACTGGACCCCAACAATCTCCCCCTCCAGTCTGATGAGAGAGCATTGACCCCATGGCTTCACAACTGGACTTCATGCATGTCGTCCCGCGACAAAGTTCCTGTACCCCCCATTCCACCGATCTCCGATCCCCTGAGCTGTCTTGCATCTTCTGTCGTCTCCAGCTCCTTGACCGTCACGTCGACGCTAGTTGTCATGTGTAGCACCTCCTACTGTAACGACCCGTTCCGTTCAAGCGGACAGCCAATTCAAACGGCAAAAGTGCAACGACCCGACCCACTTTGCTCAGCGAGAAGACTAGTTTGAGGCAAACGATTTTTCGACTTGGCCCTTCAGGAGTTCAGACTTAGACTTTCAGAGACTCGCTCGGAGTATTGGTCGACCGAGGCGAATCATCGCTAAGGTAGGTGGCTACGATGAACTTGTCTTTGCTTAGCCAGCACACTTAAAATATGGACGATACATGTTAGTCGCTAGGTGAATTACCCCCTGCATGCTAATAAAGAATCCAACGCACCTAGCTAAGAGAATAATCACAGCTTGTATTGCTTGTGTTAGAACATAAAAATAAAACTTTGCTTATAAATGGACCCTCGCATGCTACCTTTGCCTTGTACAACTGGACCCCGCTATGCCTCGAGTATAAAGATATATGTATACTCTTCGAAGTGCATTGTTCACTTGTTTACACTTCACGTCCCTAGATCATGTCGTTCGGTATGTCCCTTTACGGTTTTATCCCTCGCTTTATCCTTAAACCCATGCCAATGTAAATATGCTTATGTTTCATATAAATGCATGCTTGCCTGCTTACTGTAGTTTATACTCGTTGCCTTGTTTTAATGCTTGTCACATAAATCATGCCACAATCAAGTAAACACTATATTGTCTTGCATTTCATCTAAGTTCTCCGGAAGACTATCAAATAGTCGTTCCGTGCAAATATGAACCTAAAAGTATTCGGCACCGTTAGATCGCCAAGGCAATTTCCGAACCAGGGGATCTGCACCAAGTCAATAATCCAAGATCACAGCTCGTGGAGCAATACTCATCACAGACTAAATTAAATGGCTCGGGGAGTCGATACATATATTGTGAACAATCCTGCCTTGAACTTGTACCTGATATATATATATATATATATATATATATATATATATATATATATATATATATATATATATACCTTGTCATGCCCCGATCTCCCGCAGGCTAAATCGATCATCCCCGCTAGGCGAGAATCATTGCGCCAGCGCTCCCACGGAACGATCGCTTTGACCCATCCGGACGTGATGTCGCACGAGCGTGAGCCACTCCCGTGCAAGGCCGTGGTTCATTGGCTGGCGGTAAGAATTCTAAGCCACAGAGTCGCACAGATTGTCCGAGTGCAGCAGAATCATACACGCACAGGCAATTTGGTAACAAGTTCACTGAGTCGACAATATAGCGGAAGCATTAAATAACACAAGTTGAAGTAAAGAAACTCGTTATTGATATAAACAAGTGTTACAGGCGGCGCTTGGCCGAGATTACAAGTCGCTCAAGCCTCTCTCTCTGAAACAATAAAAGCGTGCCAAGTGGCTATAATTGTGGAATGATTATACAGGCGATGTTCAGATGATGTTCAGGCGATGTTCAGATGATGTTCAGGCGATGTTCCAATATTATGTCTTATATATGTGCTTCAGTTTCGGACGCAGCGCCCCAAGGCTCCGGAGTGAACTCCACGCCTTAGCACGCACGGAGGAGGCATCCGCACCGAACGAGGTTCTCCCGTACCCTGCAAACGAACTGGTGGATTATCAGTACATTTAATGCACTTGTGGGGAGGCTACTCGCCCTCTCGACAAATCCAAACACGTAATATATGTTCCGTGCACCAACTATTATGTTGTCTTTCTAGTTGCCTTAGGATCAGTTTTATGGCATATTGAATAACCTAACTCGTTTGGCAGTGCGCCGTGCGATATAAGAGGAAACACGGCGAGACTTACCAACTTACCATTTGACCTTCCCTGTCCAAGAAAACCAAGTTAATTTAAGCACGAGCATATATAACATTTAGGGCAATAGCATATGCAAGTTCTCAATGCGATGCAATGACTCGCACGCGGATAGTCGCTAAGCGAGGATGACTTATCTATATGACATAAGTCGCTGGCATAGCCATAAGGACAGTTTAAGTCTCAAGACAAGAATGATGTGCAACGCAGGTGGCGAGCCCCGCTACACAACACCCTTGCCCGGTAACATACGACTTACATACATTTTCGTCTGGATCGGACCGGTCCCAGCGCCCTGGCAATCGATCGCAGAAACCACAATAAACCTTGTGCACAAGTTGTTCGCGACAATGCAGGTCAGGGTCTTTCCAAATCCATAACTCGATATGATAATCCATAATTCTTTGTTCTGAACCGAGCATTTGCTCCACGAGCTGGGATTCTTTCTTTATTGGATGTATTCTCGTTCAGAGGTTAACTTAATATGATTATCATTCGGATGTAAGCTTGACATAAGTTTCGTTCAGATATAAACTTGCCTTGATGCATTCCCCTAGTGCGAGGATTGCCTTGGTGACCTAACGGCCCCGGATACTTGCAAGTTCATATTACACAGAAGGACTATTTGATAGTCTCCTGGCTGACTCAATGCATGAACGATATTGATCACGTTAGACATTTGTGGTATTAGTTCATAAATCGAGGCAACATTACAAGTTAACATGTCTAAGTAGGCAAGCATGCGTTTGTAAGGGACTTAAGCAATCACGTTGGCTCGGACCCGAAGGTAAGCCGAGGGGTGAAACCGTAAGGGACTTCCCGAGCGACATGATCTAGGGTAGCATGCGAGAGTCTGAATATAAGCAATATTTTAATTCCATGTTCTAACATAAGCAATAAAATTTAGGATTATTCCCTTAGCTAGGTGCATTGTATTCTTATTAGCATGCAGGGGGTGATTCACCTAGCAACTAGCATGTATCATTTCATATTTTAAGTGTGCTGGCTAAGCAAAGACAAGTTCACCGTAGCCACCCACCTTAGCGATGATTCGTATCGGTTGAGCGATACATCAAGCGAGCCTCTGAAAGCCTAAGCCGAACTCTTGTAGGGACAAGTCTGGATATCCTTTGCCTCAAACGAGTATTCTCGTCTGAGCAAAGCGGGTCGGAACATTGCACTTTTGTCGTTTGAATCGGCAGTCCGCTTGAGCGGAACAAGGTGTTACATCATACCCAACTCAGAAAAAGTCTCGTCCTCGAGACTTACTGAGGGCTAGGCAAACATATACAAGTTATTATGCTTTTTCGTTTGGTATTCACTTGCACTAGCATTGAGATCAGCATATCGCGAGTCTGGATCATAAGCATATTCGAAGTGCACTTCTAGCATGAGCACGCCAACCAACTTAGCGATAGCGAAATCTTAGTACTCGAGTTTCATATTTTCTTGAGTCTTGGATCGTGCACAAGTTCAAGGCGTCCCTCAAACATATGCATTCAACCAAACTTAGAGATAGTAAAATCGGACAAGCTACTTGCAAAAATCTTAAGGGTTTGCACAGGTCGGCACAAAGGTCCTAGCATCACGATTTTATACAAGCAATCATATCATTCAAATGCGCTTTTTGAAAGTATTTAGACTCATTGTTGGAATATTCCGTTTGGGACATTGAGAGAGAGCGCACACATAACCCATGAACGAGCTTTCAAAACTGAGATAATCGAAATGAAGTCCAAAGGCGTATAAGCCAGGCTCTGATACCATTCTGTCACACCCCGATCTCCTGCAGGCTAAATCGGTCGTCTCCGCTAGGCGAGAATCATCGCGCCAGCGCTCCCACAGAATGATCGCTTTGACCCATCCGGGCGTGATGCCGCACGAGCGTGAGCCACGCCCGTGCAAGACCGTGGTTCATTGGCTGGCGGTAAGAATTATAAGCCACAGAGTCGCACAGATTGTCCGAGTGCAGCAGAATCATAAACGCACAGGTAATTTGGTAACAAGTTCACTGAGTCGACAATATAGCGGAAGCATTAAATAACACAAGTTGAAGTAAAGCAACTATTTATTGATATAAATAAGTGTTACAGACGATGCTTGGCCGAGATTATAAGTCGCTCAAGCCTCTCTCTCTCTCTGAAATAATAAAAGCGTGCCAAGTGACTACAATTATGGAATAATTGTACATGCGATGTTCAGATGATGTTCAGGCAATGTTCAGATTGATGTTCAGGCGATGTTCCAACATTATGTCTTATATATGTGCTTCAGTTCCGGACGCAGCGCCCCAAGGCTCCGGAGTGAACTCCACGCCTTAGCACGCACGGAGGAGGCATCCGCACCGAACGAGGTTCTCCCGCACCCTGTAAACGAACTGGTGGATTATCAGTACATTGAATACACTGGTTGGGAGGGTACTCGCCCGCTCGACAAATCCAAATACGTAATATAGGTTCCTTCACCAACTATTATGTTGTCTTTCTAGTTGCCTTAGGATCAGTTTCATGGCATATTGAATAACCTAACTCGTGTGGCAGTGCGTCGTACAATATAAGAGAAAATACGGCAAGACTTACCAACTTACCATTTGACCTTCCATGTCCAAGGCAAACCAAGTTAATTTAAGCACGAGCATATATAACATTTAGGACAATAGCATATGCAAGTTCTCAATGCGATGCAATGACTCACACACAGATAGCCGCTAAGCGAGGATGACTTATCTATATGACATAAGTCGCTGGCATAGCCATAAGGACGGTTTAAGTCTCAAGACAAGAATGATGTGCAACGCAGGTAGTGAGCCCCGCTACACAACACCCTTGCCTGGTAACATACGACTTACATACATTTTCGTCCGGATCGGACCGGTCCCAGCGCCCTGGCAACCCACCGTGGAAACCACAATAAACCTTGTGCACAAGTTGTCCGCGATAATGCAGGTCAGGGTCTTTCCAAATCTATAACTCGATATGATAATCCATAATTCTTTGTTCTGAACCGAGCATTTGCTCCACGAGCTGGGATTCTTTTTTACTGGATGTATTCTCGTTCAGAGGTTAACTTAATATGATTATCATTCGGATGTAAGCTTGACATAATTTCCGTTCAGATATAAACTTGCCTTAATGCATTCCCCTGGTGCGGGGATTGCCTTGGTGACCTAACGGTCTCGGATACTTGCAGGTTCATATTGCACAGAAGGACTATTTGATAGTCTCTTGGCTGACTCAATGCATGAACGATACTGATCACGTTAGACATTTGTGGTATGAGTTCATAAATCGAGGCAACATTACAAGTTAACATGTCTAAGCAGGCAAGCATGCGTTTGTAAGGGACTTAAGCAATCACGTTGGCTCGGGCCCGAAGGTAAGCCGAGGGGTAAAACCGTAAGGGACTTCTCGAGCGACATGATCTAGGGTAGCATGCGAGGGTCTGAATATAAGCAATATTTTAATTCCATGTTCTAACATAAGCAATACAAGTTGGGATTATTCCCTTAGCTAGGTGTGTTGTATTCTTATTAGCATGCAGGGGGTGATTCACCTAGCGACTAGCATATATCGTTCCATATTTTAAGTGTGCTGGCTAAGCAAAGACAAGTTTACTGTAGCCACCCACCTTAGCGATGATTCGTCTCGGTTGAGCGATACGCCAAGCGAGCCTCTGAAAGCCTAAGCCGAACTCTTGTAGGGACAAGTCTGGATATCCTTTGCCTCAAACGAGTATTCTCGCCTGAGCAAAGCGGGTCGAGATATTGCACTTTTGTCATTTGAATCGTCAGTCCGCTTGAGCGGAAAATGGTGTTACATACCTGACCAAAGGCCCAGAAGATTAGAGACTTGCATGTCGCGAACAACTTGGAAATAAGGGAGATCTTCGGATCTCGTTCCACGAACGGTCTCCGGGGTACCGGAGACGATCCGATCCAGAATGGAATTTCCTATGTAGTCTTCTCATGCAAGGACGAGATGGTTTATAGCGCATCTTGTACTCTCGTTGCATTCAATCCTCGACATTGACTACATTCCTTTATGGCTATGCCAGCGACTCATGTTCATATAGATAAGTCATCCTCGCTTAGCGGCAACCCGCGTGCGAGTTATTGCATCGCATCCAGTAAGCTGAAACACCTGAACGATATGAATATAAGACATCTATACATAAACTGAGCAACTTGAGCGATCCATTGAATACTTGAACATCCACTGCAACACTTCTGGATAACATATATACTCGTGCACCTGAAACATAATCTCGCTCACAACACTTGTGTTTGCATATGTTATTGCCCCTGGATTTCATTATATATGCTCGTACTTGATTTAACTTGGTCTTGGATAGGGAAGGACAAATGGTAAGTTGGTAAGTCTCGCCGTGTTTCTTTATATCGCACGACGCATTGCCGCACGAGTTAGGCTTTTCATAAATGCCATGAAGCTGATCCTAAGGAAAGACTAGAAAGATAATATATGGTGCACGGAACCTATTTAACGTATTTGGATTTGTCAAGCGGGCGAGAAGCCTCCCCACCAGTGCATTCATGTACTGATAATCCAACAGATTATTTGCAGGGTACGGGAGAACCTCGTTCGGTACGGATGCCTCCTTCGTACGTGCTAAGGCATGGAGTTCACTCTGAAGCCTTAGAGCGTTGCGTCCGAAACTGAAGCACATATACAGGACATAATGTTGGAATATCGCCTATGTGTCATTCCACAAATATAGCAACTTGGCACGCCTTTTACTGTTTCAGAGAGAGGGGCTTGAGCGACTTGTAATCTCGGCCTAGCATCGTTTGTAACACTTGTTCACATCAATAAAGAGATTATTTTATTTATATACTTGTGTTATTCAATTGTCACGCCCTAGTCCCAAAATACGTAGGACCAGGAATACGTAACACGCCAGCTACGCATTCGACCAGACTCTGGTCTGACTCGAATACGTATAAGCTGTGTAATATAAAAGGGCACTATCTAGATATCCCATAAATGTAATCCTCTATGTCTCAATCTACAATGTACAGCAGTATACAAGAAAGAGCTATATGTGCTAGAGTCGGCCGCCCAATAACACACTAACTCGAATAGACTCGAGAAGAAGTATGAGTCTATAAAAACTAGGCTACAACAGCAGGTGAATAATCAATGTAAAATAACCATAATGTCGGTAGATAAGATGTGAGTACCTGGTACCATGCTCGCAAGACATGCAACTCCAACAGCAACTCCAAATGCTCCGCAATCATCTATGCTGCAAAACTGGCAGGGAACTAGGTCCTCAGAGGGACGTAACAAGGTACAGAAATACAACATGCCAAGTAAACAGAAAGTACAAGTGCAACAACAGGGTACTCTAGCATAACCAAACAAGTGTAACACAATTTAAAGACAATATTCGATGCGTGGGCTGTCCAAAATAAAATCGTAGCTCCGGACACTGAAACACACGGGACGTACCGCAGCTCCGGGCAAAGAGTCACACGGGTGATACCACTACACTTGATACAGGAATTACTACATAGATACTACATATATATATAAGCGCGTGCAGAGTAGCCCAAACGTCTAGTAACTGTCTTTCCCTTCCCAAGCGGTCAACGATTATGCGTTGAACCTGAACCTCTAACTACAGTCTCGACACACAGAAAAATAACTCAACAAACGCGATCCTAAGGTCGTCCCAGTCTCTGGTCATGATGTCAGTATCAGGATACAAGAATCTGGCACGATCACAGTGTGTAAGTGTGTCCTGGGGTGTCGATGCACTCAGGTACGTGCATCGAGGTGCTATGAAGCACCTAGCAATTATTCTAAGATGTTACGTCGAATGTCAACACCCGGTTGTGATCCGGACACGAAGTGTCGAACGTCAACAAAATTACGCACACAAAGTACATAAAGAACAATAAATATCTGTAAACTGAAATACAGGGTGGCATGGTACACTTGCCTGCGTGCGACTGCTGATGACGGGGATCCGGTACCACATCCAAGTCCTCAGGTCCCGTAGTACCTAGAGATGAGATACAAACCAATAATAAATAATCTGTTCCATGACAGACAGGGATGCGACACACATCTACTCCTAAACTCAGTCTCAGCTACGACTCACAGGGACAAGACACTAGGGGGGTTGACCACAGTTAACTGTCGGTACGATAGTCAAATCAACTAGTCATCATTACCATATCATCAAGCTATCCTCAAAACACAGTTCATGATTTTTATTCCTTCATTTTATATCATTGTTACCCAATCACAAAGTACCACTCTAATTTAACCCTTCGTTAATTTCCAGTCCCTGAATTACCGATCAATGGTTTTATACAACACACTAGTTCACAATCAAATACGTGCTTCCCAGTGTTCACCAATGTTCAATTATCAGAATCTTATTACTCAATAAATTAAATATGTTCCCACAATAATCAATTTGCATTTAATTAGGACGACAACTGAAAATCTCATTTGGCGATTTAAATTCCTATTCATTATTTATGCCTCAAATCCGTCCATCATGCATATATATTCCATGTCCTTATTCAACTCATTTTAAAACCTCCATTAATTGATTTAGCAATCTTTTAACCATGCGTAATATCCAGAATATTTAGTTATAAACAAATTACTAAACTCCCTTGCAAACCTTAATCATAAACCCAAATCTACATTAGACCCTAATCTCATGTCATTATAATCCACATTCACCTTAATCATCATTAACATTAATCACACTAGAAACACATGATTATTTATACTTCACCACAACTACACAACCTTATTAAACACCAACCCTAGCTATGAACACAACCCATATATATAAATAATATCATATTTAAAACAATAATAAAATCTGGAATTTAATACAAGAGAGGGGGAGAGTCGACCTCGACGAGGGGCTCCTGGCCGGAGAAGGTGGTCGCGGGGTGGTGCCAAGTGGTGGTGGTGGAGGAGGAGCTAATATCACGCCCCAGTCCCAAAATACGTAGGACTAGGAATACGTAACACGCCAGCCGTATGTATACGAACTCTAATATATGAAAACCATATACACACGTACGCTGTACATGAATATCCAATCCACAGTGGTAATATATGTCACAACAAGTCACAGCAGTTCTATATCTCATCCACAGCACAAGTAATAGATAAATGGAAATCAATAACTGAATATCAAAGAAACAGTCTCAAAATAGGAATCTCAAAGTGTGATAGTCGGGTGGAAACAAATCCACTGCAATTCGACTATAATAAACTACTAAAGAGAGAAGAGAATAAACTCTAATATAAGAATAAATGTCTCGAAAAGAATAGCAACTAAAATCTCTAAACAGCTGCAATGAATCACATATAATCAGAAGGTAAGATCGCCTCAGACTGATAGGTAGCGTCAGGTCCAGGTCCATACTCCTGCGGGTACTCCTGCTCATCTATATCTGGAAAGGGACCAGGTCCTCAGAGGGACGTAACAAGATACAAAAAACACATGCCAATAAAGTACTGAAATGTAAACATCCATTGGGGTCGTCTAACCGTCTAAGTGAATGCAGTTAAGAACACCTTTCCCCACAAGTGAGCTATCTAGCTAAAAACTGGGTTTTGGCATGGTTCTCTTTTGGAGATCCAGGGGCCCAAAGGCACGTTATCTTTTGAACGGCGGAGGCCCGCCAATGTACATAATATATATATATATATATGGGTCATCACCGCCCGTATCTCCAGTGGAGAATTCGGGTGCACAGGAGAAAAGTGCAAAGGAGCTCAAATGCGGTACTTGTTGTTCTCCCCACCCAATGCTCTAAGCATGTCATGTCCATGACACGATAACCTCTAATAACCGCCAGGTCTACTAGCATGCAAAGTTTCTATTGGCAGTTATCCCTATCCGTCGCATGACCTATACGTACCAGTGGCCAGCCGAGTACGCAAGTCCGTGTCCTACATGTGACTCACACTCGTGTAAGAATAGTGTCATGGCCAATGAAACATAAATGCCTCATGAAGATGGGGTAGTCTCAGAAAATAGGTCCAATGCATATACATAAATAAAAATATAGTACGACGACACCGTCGTTGCACCCAAGTTTCCTTGGACGCGCAGTTTATATAGCAGTTAAAATAAATGAACTAAATAAGCAGAAAATAAACATGCATGCCTCATATGGAATGTAAATACAGTACAATGGCAAGGTATACTTGCCTGGCAAGAAATCTGTAAAGTGTACGCGCCCAAATATCAAGGACACGGAACCTGGAACTAAGGACTCCGAACAAACGTCTCCGGATGCTGAAATAAACATCACCAACGTTTCCGGAATGAGCAAAATAGCTAAAAAGTATATCCCTTTCGTCAAATTTGGACACAGGGGCAAAACGGTAATTTTGGGCAAAAGTGGGGTCCACGTGTGGCCTACTTCGCACCGAAAAGCGTGCCGAAGGTAACAGTCTCTAAATGGGACAAACTATAGGTCAAACAACTCTAAATGTCAATACGAACCCAACGGTATGTCCAAATATGGATTCCGATGAGCCGAACACAATTTGTCCAAAAAGTCAACTGTGGGGCCAGCCAATTGGCAATTTGGTCAACCGTCTCAGAATTGCGTGAAAATTGGGTCACAGGACCAGCACGTTACCACGAGTCCAGTGGCGCAAGTTTCGTCGTAATCTGACAAGCGTGCACAAAATACGTGCGAGTTCCACAAAAGTTGCGACACGGGGTGTGTCCGCGGATACGGCCTGATTCCGGCGCGCACACGCGTCCGAATCAGTCCCCACAAATTTTTACGTATCCGGTTACGCTGCGTGCACCATTCGGTACACTTGGTACACGGCGGGGCGGTCCCGTTTGGCGGGACGCGCTCCGTTTTCCAACTTTTGGAAATCTGAAAAAAGTGGGTTCGCATAGTTTTGCGACGAATTTAATTATGTCCACAGGAGCTAATAATCTAGGATTATTTAACAGAAAATAAACTAGGTCAAGTGTTCTATACATATCAAAAAGAATCACCGAATTCGGATCTCTGTGGTGGGAGATACGAACTCGACAATATGGGTGGTCACCGCAGTTTTCTGCGATCCCAGAATTGGTCTGCTCGCTCCAACTTGGACGCTATTTTTTTTGCCTAGGGGTACACATTTTTCGAGGTTGGCTATTATACAAATATGGGAGAGGGTTAAGGGGTGAGCATACCGGTGAAGACGGAACGGCGTTTGGTTGAGCAAGTCGACGGAAAACAACTCCGGAACGAAGGTGTCTCGTGTGGGAATCTGCAGTGCGCGAGGTCGGAGTCGTCGGGATGGTTTGGACGGCTTGGCGGGATTCTCTGGCTGCGGTGACGGCTCTAGATGAGAAGAGGGGGTCTGGATATTTTAGGTTAGAGTTTTATGAAATAATATGTATATATATATATATATATATATATATATATATAATAGGGAGAGAGAATAGGGAATAGGAGGCGGGTTTGGAGCGGTCCGCAGGGGGTAAGGGTCTGTGAAGTTAGCAAATTGCTAAAGGGGCTGAAGGGAGGCGGGTCCCCTGGGAGTAAGTTGCTAAAGGGGGCGGGTGAAAGGGAGCAAGTAAGTTGCTGAAGCAAGTTACTAAAGTTGCTTATAGTAATAGGATTGTTATTATTATTATTATTATTATTATTATTATATTTATTAGTAAATTCTTAATTAATAATTCTTTTTCTTTCTTTCCTTTTTCCTTTCTAAATATATATATACATATATATATTTGTGTATACCTATATATTATATATATACTCATAAGGAAATTCATGGATTAGAATAATGCACACCATTAGGCTAGCAACTGCTTAAGGGATCTCCTACATGGAATAAATTCTGAAAAATTTCTGATGGTCCCATAAGTCCTCTAAGTGCCCGAACACCTAAAATAAAAATTATTAAAAATCTATTTCTCCTATTTAGCCCCTATTTACTACAATTTAATTAATAATTAATAAATAAAGGATATATACGATTTTCTAGGAAGGGGGTTTTACATTCTACCCAACTTGTAAAAATTTTGTCCTCGAAATTAAAATTAAGCCACGATAGAATGCAAGGATGGTATAAGATATAAATTAACAGTATAAATTCATACATTGGTCTGCGAATAGATTCGAAAAACGCTTGTGCATGTCGTCCTCGCGCTCCCAAGTTGATTCTCCTGGTGCGCCATGCCTCCATGCTACGCGAACCAAGGGAATAGACTGGTTCCTCAACACTTTCTCTCGATGATCAAGGATTCCCACGGGTTGCTCTTGGTAAGACAAGCTCGGCCCAATGGTGATCTCCGAATGGTCGAGAACATGACTGCTGTCTGCCACATATCGCCTGAGCTGCGACACATGGAATACGTCATGTACTCCCTCCAGTGAAGGTGGTAGCGCAAGTCGATATGCCACCTCTCCGACTCTCTCGAGCACGTCAAATGATCCAATATACCTTGGACTCAACTTGCCGCGCCCTCCGAATCGGATGGTGCCTCTGGTCGGTGATATCCTCAAGAAGACGTGATCGCCCTCTTTGAACTCCAAGGGACGACGATGAAGGTCTGCCCACTGCTTCTGCCTGTCTTGCGCTGCTCGCAAGTGTCCCTGAATCTTCTTGACTGTCTCTACAGTGTTGACCACCAACTCGGATCCCAGAATCTGACGTTCTCCCACGTCACTCCAACACACAGGAGACCTACATTTTCTTCCATACAATGCTTCAAACGGAGCCATCTGAATACTCGCTTGATAGCTATTGTTGTAAGAAAACTCTACAAGATGTAGGTGGTCCTCCCATGATCCTCCGAAGTCTAACATACAAGCCCTCAACATATCTTCCAAGGTCTGAATAGTACGCTCCGACTGCCCATCTGTCTGCGGGTGGTAAGATGTACTGAACTTCAGACGAGTACCAAGACTCTCTTGCATGCTCCTCCAAAAGTGCGATGTGAAGTGCGAATCTATGTCCGATACAATGCTGACTGGTATACCGTACAATCTCACGATCTGCCTCATATATAAGTCAGCTAAAGCTTCTGTAGACTGACCCACTCTAAAAGGTATAAAATGGGCTGACTTAGTGAGTCGGTCCACTATTACCCTCACTGCATCTCTCCCACTTGGACTCTTAGGAAAACCCGTGACGAAGTCCATAGTGATGTGCTCCCACTTCCACTCTGGAATCGGAAGTGGTTGCAATAATCTTGCTGTCCTCTGGTGCTCCGCCTTCACTTGTTGACATACCAGACATTTAGCGACAAAGCGAGCTATCTCTCTCTTCATTCCATGCCACCAAAAGTGTTATCGTAAGTCACGATACATCTTGGTGCCTCCAGGATGAATAGAATAAATCGAACTATGAGCCTCTGCCATCAGCTCCTGTCGAATCTCTCCATTTGGAACATAAAGACGATCACCATATCGTAATGTCCCATCCTCATGAATGCGCAATCCGGTCTGCTCTCCGGCCTCTGTCCTTTCCTTTAGTCTCCTGAATCTGGCATCTGTAGGCAAAGATGCCTTAATCCTCTCTACCAATGATGATTGAATTTGCAAGTTGGCTAGTGTCCCATCTGCTCTGGGTAATATTACTTCAATGCCAAGCTCTTGCAAGTCCTCCAATAGTTCCCTCTGTGCTGTCAAGAAGTAAACTACTGACTTCCGGCTTAACGCGTCTGCTACCACGTTAGCCTTGCCTGGATGATAATGTAGCTCTATCTCGAAATCTTTTATCAACTCGAGCCATCGACGTTGCCTCATATTTAACTCCTTCTGCGTGAAGACGTACTTGAAGCTTTTGTGGTCTGTATAGATCTCCACTCGTTCCCCATATAAGTAATGTCTCCATAGCTTCAGAGCAAATACAACGGCTGCAAGTTCCAAGTCATGAGTCAGATAATTCTTCTCATGTACTCGTAACTGCCTAGATGCATATGCAATCACCTTGCCATGCTGCATCAATACGCATCCTAAGCCTTTTCTTGATGCGTCACTGTAGATCACATAACCTCCTGATCCTGACGGAATCGTCAATACTGGTGCTGTAGTCAGTCGCTTCTTCAACTCTTCGAAGGCTGCTTGACACTCGTCAGTCCATATAAATTCTTGGTCCTTACAAGTCAAACGAGTCATAGGTGTCGCTATTCTTGAGAAGTTTTCCATGAACCGTCGGTAATATCCCGCAAGTCCAAGGAAACTCCTCACCTCTGCTGCTGATTTAGGAACAGGCCATGTCTCAACTGCTGAGATCTTCTCTGGATCAACAGAAATACCATCTCCTGTAACAACATATCCAAGAAATGAAACTCTGTCCAAGAAGAACTCATATTTGCTGAGTTTAGCATATAACTGCTCTCTCCTCAAAGTCTCTAGAATAATCCGCAGGTGCTCCTCGTGCTCCTCGTGGCTCTTCGAATAGACAAGTATATCATCTATGAAGACGATCATGAACTGGTCCAAGTACTGGTGGAAGACTCGATTCATCAAGTCCATGAAGATCGCTGGAGCATTGGTCAATCCAAATGGTATGACCAAAAACTCATAGTGCCCATATCTTGTTCTGAATGCGGTCTTCGGAATATCCTGCTTTCGTACCTTCACTTGGTGATATCCCGATCTCAAATCTATCTTCGAGAATACCTTAGCTCCACTGAGTTGATCAAACAGGTCATCAATACGTGACAATAGATATTTGTTATTCACTGTCACTGCATTCAAGGCTCTGTAGTCAATGCACATACGCACTGACCCATCCTTCTTGGGTATAAACAACACTGGTGCTCCCCAGGGTGATGCACTCGGTCGGATGAAACCTTTCTCCTCTAGCTCCTTTAACTGTGCCTTCAGCTCGTCCATCTCCTTCTTCGCTAGTCTGTAAACATGCGATGCTATAGGTGCTGCTCCGGGTGCTAGTTCAATTAAAAACTCTACGTCTCTGTCTGGGGGTAGTCCTGGCAAATCCTCTGGAAAGACGTCTTGAAACTCTGAAATAATAGGGTGATAGACAACATCGTCCATTGCGAGCTGCATACCATCAAGGATTTCTGTGGATCCTCGGGCAAACTCAAGTTCAGGCTGGCCTGGTACCTTAAAAAGAATGCTTCCTCCAAAGCAATCAAAGAAAGTATGGTACTTGCTTAGCCAGTCCATTCCAAGCACAATATCAAAAGATGGCATAGGAAGGACTAAGAGTTGGGCGTTCATCTCTCTGCCACGTATCACTATAGGGCCCGATCTACAAACTCGACTAACTGGTACAACTCCTCCTCCGGTTAGAATTCTAACACAACTAGATAATGGTGTAGAAGAAATGTTGTGTTTGGCAATAAAACTAGATGATATGAATGAGTGTGTGGCTCCCATATCAAATAATGTCACAGCAGGAAAAGTAAAAGCAAGGGTAATACCTGCTATGACATCCGCCTCATGATCCATGTCATCTACCTCCAATACAAAAGCTCGCCCGTTCCTCTGCGGCTGTCCATGTCCGGTCCTCATATACTGCTCCTCCTGAGTGGGTAGCGGTGGTCCTCTCTGAAATCCTCCTGCTGCTGGGGGTCGAGGTGCTCCCGGTTCAGTCATCTGCTGAGCTGGCTTTGGTGCTGGAAGCGCTAATCTCTGAACTGGCGGTGGAAGTGTCTGCTGCATGTGGCAGTCTTTCGCCATGTGCTGTCCAGAGCCACATCTCCTACACTGACCCAAGCGGGTCCGACAATCTCTCGAAACATGTCCGATCCTCCCATAATAATTACATTGGGGTTTCTCCAGAATCTGGTACGGTCCGGCTCTGTGTTGCTGATGCTGCTGTGCCAAGGGACGTCTGATAGGTCCCCCCTGTTGTGTCCTGGCTGGTCCCTGCTGTATCCTTGCTGATCCTTGTTGTGTCCTCAACTGACCTCCTTTTCCTCTGCTAATGGTTTCCTGAAATCTGGCCTCTGTCAGTAGTTCAGCGTAAGAGACTCGGGACTGCGAGCTTGTATAATGTTGTAGCTCCTGGGTCAGTCCTCGATGAAATCTCTTAGCCTTAGCCAAGTTATTTGGTATCAAAGCAGCGCCATATTTGCTGAGTCGACTAAACTCGGCATCATACTCGTCCACGGTTCGGTTTCCTTGCTCTAAGTGAAGAAACTGATCATACAAGGTGTCCCTGATAGTGTCCGGGAAGTACTTTTCCTCAAAGCACTCCAAGAACTGCTCCCAAGTCTGGTAAGTACCCAACTGGCGCTCCATGGATTCCCACCAGTGATGAGCATTACCATCTAGAAGCGTCCGTACACCCGTCATCCGTAGGTCCGTAGGTAACTACGATGCCTCCAGTAGCTTCTGCGTGTGAGTGATCCAGTTGGTAGTCTCCTCCGGGCTCTTAGTGCCCTTGTACTACCTTGGACCCATCTGAACAAAATCCTTTACTGATCCAACCCTAGCTCGAGGTACTGGAGCTAGTGCTTGGGCTGGTACAGTAGCCTGTGCAGCCATCCTCTCCAGGGCTGCCAAAAATTCTTGCCTCTGCTCGACTGCCTGCTGCCTCTGTTCCTGTATCATCATCTGAAAGAATTGGAACATCTGCGCTTGGCCATCTTGCGGTACTGGGACAGGTGGAAGGTTCCCAATAGGTGAAGCGGGAAGATCAGATGGAACTGAAGTGTGAGTCTGTCCATCTGGCCCCTGAAGCCTAGAAATCGTTGGGGTCCCTCCTTGAGTCTGACCATTGACTCCAGAAGTTGTGTCGCCATCGACGGCAGTACATCCATTTTGCAAATCCATCTCTCTGCAGGTGATGTACGAAACGATTAGAAAAGTACAGGAATCAAACAGGATGTAAGTATTAAATAGGAAGGATGAATTTCAATCAAGCGTGGATGAGATCCTTGTACTATATTCCTATACGCAGGCTTGTTCGGTACAGTTACGTAACCGAGATAATATATTCTTGACCTGCATGGGCCACCACAAAAACATTTTATGCCCCAGTCCCAAAATACGTAGGACTAGGAATACGTAACACGCCAGCTGTATGTATACGAACTCCAATATATGGAAACCATATACACACGTACGCTGTACATGAATATCCAATCCACAGTGGTAATATATGTCACAACAAGTCACACGCAGTTCTATATCTCATCCACAGCACAAGTAATAGATAAATGGAAATCAATAACTGAATATCAAAGAAACAGTCTCAAAATAGGAATCTCAAAGTGTGATAGTCGGGTGGAAACAAATCCACTGTAATTCGACTATAATAAACTACTAAAGAGAGAAGAGAATAAACTCTAATATAAGAATAAATGTCTCAAAAAGAATAGCAACTAAAATCTCTAAACAGCTGCAATGAATCACATATAATCAGAAGGTAAGATCGCCTCAGACTGATAGGTAGCGTCAGGTCCAGGTCCATACTCTTGCGGGTACTCCTGCTCATCTATATCTGGAAAGGGACCAGGTCCTCAGAGGGACGTAACAAGATACAAAAAACATATGCCAATAAAGTACTGAAATGTAAACATCCATTGGGGTCGCCTAACCGTCTAAGTGAATGCAGTTAAGAACACCTTTCCCCACAAGTGAGCTATCTGGCTGAAAATTGGGTTTTGGCATGGTTCTCTTTTGGAGATCCAGGGGCCCAAAGGCACGTCATCTTTTGAACGGCGGAGGCCCGCCAATGTACATAATATATATATGGGTCATCACCGCCCATATCTCCAGTGGAGAATCCGGGTGCACAGGAGAAAAGTGCAAAGGAGCTCAAATGCGGTACTTGTTGTTCTCCCCACCCAATGCTCTAAGCATGTCATGTCCATGACACGATAACCTCTAATAATCGCCAGGTCTACTAGCATGCAAAATTTTTATTGGCAGTTATCCCTATCCGTCGCACGACCTATACGTACCAGTGGCCAGCCGAGTACGCAAGTCCGTGTCCTACATGTGACTCACACTCGTGTAAGAATAGTGTCATGGCCAATGAAACATAAATGCCTCATGAAGATGGGGTAGTCTCAGAAAATAGGTCCAATGCATATACATAAATAAAAATATAGTACGACGATACCGTCGTTGCACCCAAGTTTCCTTGGACGCGCAGTTTATATAGCAGTTAAAATAAATGAACTAAATAAGCAGAAAATAAATATGCATGCCTCATATGGAATATAAATACAGTACAATGGCAAGGTATACTTGCCTGGCAAGAAATCTGTAAAGTGTACGCGCCCAAATGTCAAGGACACGGAACCTGGAACTAAGGACTCCGAACAAACGTCTCCGGATGTTGAAATAAACATCACCAACATTTTTAGAATGAGCAAAATAGCTAAAAAAGTACATCCCTTTCGTCCAATTTGGACACAGGGGCAAAACGGTAATTTCGGGCAAAAGTGGAGTCCACGTGTGGCCCACTTCGCACCGAAAAGCGTGCCAAAGGTAACAGTCTCTAAATGGGACAAACTATAGGTCAAACAACTCTAAATGTCAATACGAACCCAACGGTATGTCCAAATGTGGATTCCGATGAGCCGAACACAATTTGTCCAAAAAGTCAACTGTGGGGCCCGCCAATTGGCGATTTGGTCAGCCGTCTCAGAATTGCTTGAAAATTGGATCACAGGACCAGCGCGTTACCACGAGTCCAGTGGCGCAAGTTTCGTCGCAATCTGATAAGCGTGCACAAAATACGTGCGAGTTCCACAAAAGTTGCGACACGGGGTGTGTCCGCGGATACGGCCTGATTCCGGTGCGCACACGTGTCCGAATCAGTCCCCACGAATTTTTACGTGTCTGGTTATGCTGTGTGCACCATTCGGTACACTTGGTACACGGCGGGACGGTCCCGTTTGGCGGGACGCGCTCCGTTTTCCAACTTTTAGAAATCTGGAAAAAGTGGGTTCGCATAGTTTTGCGACAAATTTAATTATGTCCACAGCAGCTAATAATCTAGGGTTATTTAACAGAAAATAAACTAGGTCAAGTGTTCTACATATATCAAAAAGAATCACTGAATTCGGATCTCTGTGGTGGGAGATACGAACTCGACAATATGGGTGGTCACCGCAGTTTTCTGCGATCCCAGAATTGGTCTGCTCTCTCCAACTTGGACGCTATTTTTTTTGCCTAGGGTACACGTTTTTCGAGGTTGGCTATTATACAAATATGGGAGAGGGTTAAGGGGTGAGCATACCGGTGAAGACGGAACGGCGTTTGGTTGAGCGAGTCGACGGAAAACAACTCCGGAGCGAAGGTGTCTCGTGTGGGAATCTGCAGTGCGCGAGGTCGGAGTCGTCGGGATGGTTTGGACGGCTTGGCGGAGTTCTCTGGCTGCGATGACGGCTCTAGATGAGAAGAGGGGGTCTGGATATTTTAGGTTAGGGTTTTATGAAATAATATGTATATATATATATATAATAGGGAGAGAGAATAGGGAATAGGAGGCGGGTTTGGAGCGGTCCGCAGGGGGTAAGGGTCTGTGAAGTTAGCAAATTGCTAAAGGGGCTGAAAGGGGGCGGGTCCCCTGGGAGTAAGTTGCTAAAGGGGGCGGGTGAAAGGGAGCAAGTAAGTTGCTGAAGCAAGTTACTAAAGTTGCTGATAGTAATAGGATTGTTATTATTATTATTATTATTATTATTATTATTATTATTATTATTATTATTATTATTATTATTATATTTATTAGTAAATTCTTAATTAATAATTTTTTTTCTTTCTTTCCTTTTTCCTTTCTAAATATATATATACATATATATATTTGTGTATACCTATATATTATATATATACTCATAAGAAAATTCATTGATTAGAATAATGCACACCATTAGGCTAGCAACTGCTTAAGGGATCTCCTGCATAAAATAAATTTCGAAAAATTTCTGATGGTCCCATAAGTCCTCTAAGTGCCCGAACACCTAAAATAAAAATTATTAAAAATCTATTTCTCCTATTTAGCCCCTATTTACTATAATTTAATTAATAATTAATAAATAAAGGATATATACGATTTTCTAGGAAGGGGGTTTTACAGCTAATGGTGGTGGTGGTGGTGATAAAACCGGACAAGGAGGAGGCCGGACGGGGATCAGATCGGATGAGGGAGGAGTGGGGAAGTCGGCCGGACGGGGGTGTCGCCCGGCCGGAGCTGCACAACGGTCGGCTACTGCGTAGTCGGGCACTGCAGTCCGGTCGGGGGAGGACTGAATCGGAGAGGCTGTGCACAAACTGGCCGGAGCAGTCAGTGCACAGGGTCGCCGATGTAGCACTGGCCGAAGCGGGGGAAAACACCACACTGCCGGCGGAGGAGAAATGTACAGCCGGGCGGGTCAGGTAGATGGTTGCACAGCCGGAGCAATGGAAGGAGAAGGGTCGAGGGGGGGCTGTACAGCACAGACCGGTGCGGGGGGGAAGTCAGTGCCGGCTGCTGTGGACAGCCGCGGTGGGGCAGCTGCACCGCCGGCTGCTGTGGACAGCCGCGGGGGGAAGCAGGGTCAGCCACGGGGTCAGCCACGGTGGGTCGGCCAGATCAGTCGGCCGGAGGCTTCTCTCAGGGAGATGATTAATACAGGAGGAAGAAGAAGAATAAAGGGAGAGGAAAAATAATAATGGAAGAAGGAGAATAATTTGTATGGAGAAATAATGGATGAGTGAGGAGAGAGAGAGGGGGGGTTTTCTTTTTAGTTTCCTTGGGATTAGGGCCGGTTGGTGAGTTATGAGGGTGGGGTGATGTGAGGTTTTATAGGGGATTGGTGAATGGATGGAGGGTGGAGATGCTCCTATTCAAAATGGAGGGATAGGATTTGTCATAAAGAAAAATAGTTTCTTCATGAGGAGTGGTGAATGGATGGGTGTAATTAGGACCCAATTTTGTGACCTCTCCATTTGGTTTGGCCAATGGGGTGAGGGCACCTAATATCACTAAATTATAATTTAGCCCCTTAAATTTGGGAAATTGCACGAACACATAAAATGTCGCTAAAATTTTGGAGAAAATTGCGGGTGATGGTTTGGATGGCGAGGGGGTGTTGGGGGTTTGGCACGGGTTTAATTTTATGGCCATCGGGATTAATTATGGATTAAAATAGGATTAGGCAAAATTGGTATCCCCGATTTAAATAGAATTAAAGTGTCCCGTACTTTTAAATTAATTGGGGGCACTTGGGGTCAAAATTCAGAAATAACGCAAAGGTCAAAAATGGTGGGGGCTTGGAGTCGGTCTTGGACCCTTTAGTTGGTCCGGCTCAACGGGTTAAGTTGGTATCTCAAAATTGAGGGTAACGACACAGGTGTCCGACACGAAATTAAATATGGGTTATAATTTTTGGAAAGTTGCGCAATTAATTTAAAGCACAACGAAATCTGATATTAAGTGACGGAAAAGTCCAGTACCTAATTTGGCGAGTCAAGTCAGAAGTACAATAATTGAATAGAATTTATGGGCTGATATTGGGCTCCGAATAATTTAGTAATGATAGGGCGCGCCAAGGGTTTTAATTAAATGAATTAAATACCAGATAAACTTAACTCCACTCTAAACCTCAACATCTGCTGCTAAATCTAAAATTTTCCAAATCCAACCTGACTATCTATAGAATAAATCGAGGGGGTTTACATCAATGCTTCCGCTATTGATGACTCCGTGAACTTGTTACCAATCGCCTATGCGTTTATTATTTTGCTACACTCGGATAATCTGTGTGACTCTGTGGCTTAGACCTCTTATCGCATGTTCATATCATGGCCTTGCACGGGCGTGGCTTACGCTCGTGCAGCATCACACCCAGATGGGTCAAGCGATCATCCCGCGGGAGCGCTGGCACGGTGATTCGCACCTAGCGGGGATGGTCGATTTGCCTGCGGAAGATTGGGGCATGACATAATGGTATCAGAGCATGGCTTTACGCCTTTGGACTTCGTTTCAATTTTTTTAATTTTGAAAGCTCGTTCGTGGTTTATGTACATACGCTCTCTCAATGTCCTATCAGAATGTTCTAAACAATGAGTCTAAATAATTTTAAAAAGTTCATGTGAATGATATGATTGTTGTACGAAATCATAATACAAAGGCCGTTGTGTCGACTGTCACGCCCCGGCCCCGAAGGCCTCCCAACCACCGTTCCCCGCTGGACCGGACGCGAATCACCGTGCCTCGGCGCTACCGTGGGGCGCGTATGGCCGTTTGATACCGAGACTTGATGTCGTGCGAGCCTGGGATTACGTCCGCACAAGGCAATATCGTTTAAGTTTGGCTATCATCACATCAATCGAGAAAGCAGCGGAGGGACATTATTACAAGCATTTAGCATCTGAGTATTCGGGGCAAATCGAGGGACTGGGTTCTATGTTTACAAAGGCATTGTTCCATACATTATGCCCATCTATACGAAAGCATGCTCGAGGCAATCGAAACCAGGTTTCCGGGTCTTGGGTATGAGGCACGTCTATCGCTCCCTCGGATAATCCAGTACCTGCAAGCAAGCAAACTATTAGTGAGTCAGCACTTTTATAAGTACTGGTGAGTATAAACAACTGAACATAAGTAAACATTCACTAAAATCAACACTAAGTAATCATGTTATAAAATATTACATTACTAGTGATCTTTCTAGTTTTACCTATGTTCGTTACATGCAACAGAAGAACGGAGTCATATTACTTTATTTTGGAAACATCTTTAGAAAACAGAGTTCATATTCGATATAAGCAAGCAAGCAAGACAAACCGATTGTTCTGTTTCAGGGTGTGCACAGCGTGTCTCGTGAGCTATACCCAAAGACTCTAGGTACAAATGCACATCTAGGAACAAATGCATATCTAGAGGAAGTCCTCTATCAAGCCAACAAAATAAACTATCTTATATGCAGTGCGGTCCCCGAGTAACTCAGGATCGGCAGTGGTTGATCTAGCTAACCAATAACTCATTTATCTGATGATATTGGCAGCTGTGACACATGGTTTCTTTCCACTATCTCTGTAGCAGTCTTGACACATGGTTCATCTCTCCACCAATAGTCATTATTCGACCGATGTGAATGCATGAAACACTATCAAATAAACTCTAGGATGCAGACGAGACGAACCATCAGACCATATATCTTTGTTACGGGGCAAGCCGTGTTATCTTTGAACACATTCAAGCACACGATATGGTTCTATCGGAGCACAGGCGATAGTGGAACATGTTCATGTAAACTCTTAGTCTTAGACAAGCGTTTCAGGGTCTTTTAGTTAAACAGACAAGTTCATTTTAAAGACAAGCTATGTGAGTTCTCTTATTTAGCATGCAAGGCAGGCTCTACCATTCTCTTATAAAAACAAGCATTCAAAAACTTAGATTCATTATTAAGGCATGCAAAAATCAGAGAACGAAGTTCTGACCACTCACCTTGATACATAGTATCGATGCGGAGTGGGGCACTACATACTTACCTACCAACAAAAAAATTTGTCCTCAAAACTTCAAGGATAAACTTCTCGATATTCCGAGCAGCGATAGTCCTCGTCCCTCGTCGTAATTAATCGAAACAATCAAGTCCAGAAAATATTTGCATAACTTTGAGAATATCTATGGACTTATTGTATGGAACGCTCCATTGCAATATAATATCGAGCAAATCTTAGAGTCATAGCAACGGATTGGGCAAAGAATCGAATCCGCTCTGATACCATTATGTCACGCCCCGACCCCGAAGGCCTCCCGACCACCGTTCCCCCGCCGGACCGGACGCGAATCACCGTACCTCGGCGCTCCCGTGGGGCGCGTATGGCTGTTTGATACCGGGACGTGATGCCGTGTGAGCCTGGGGTTGCGTCCGCATAAGGCAACATCGTTTAAGTTTGGCTATCATTGCATCAACCGAGTAAGCAGCGGAGGGACATTGTTGCAAGCATTTATGCATCTGAGTATTCGGGGCAAATTAAGGGATTGGGTTCTCTATTTATAAAGGCATCGTTCCATTCATTATGCCCCTCTATACGAAAGCATGCTTGAGGCAATCGAAACCAGGTTTCCGGGTCTTGGGGATGAGGCACGCCTATCGCTCCCTCGGACGATCCAGTACCTACAAGCAAGCAAACTGTCGGTGGGTCAGCACTTTTATAAGTACTGGTGAGTATAAACAACTGAACAGAAGCAAACATTCACTAAAACCAACACTAAGTAATCATCTTATAAAATATTACATTATTAGTGATCTTTCTAGTTTTACCTATGTTCGTTACATGCAGCAGAAGAACGGAGTCATATTACTTTATTTTGGAAACATCTTTAGAAAACAGAGTTCATAATCGATATAAGCAAACAAGCAAGATAAGCCAATTGTTCTGTTTCAGGGTGTGCGCAGCGTGTCTCGTGAGCTATACTCAAAGACTCTAGGGACAAATGCACATCTAGGAACAAATGCATATCTAGGGGCAGTCCTCTATCAAGTCAACAAAATAAACTATCTTATATGCATTACGGTCCCCGAGTAATTCAGGATCGGTAGCGGTTGATCCAGCTAACTAATGATTCATTTATCTGATGCTATTGCCAGCTGTGACACATGGTTGCTTTCCATTATCTCTGTAGCAATCGTGACACATGGTTCAGCTCTCCACCAATAGCCATTGTTCGACCGATGCGAATGCATAAAACACTATAAAATAAACTCTAGGATGCAGACGAGACGAACTATCAGACCATATATCTTTGTTGTGGGGCAAGCTGCCTTATCTTTGAACACATTCAAGCACACGATATGTTTCTCTCGGAGCACAGGCGATAGTGAAACATGTTCATGTAAACTCTTAGTCTTAGACAAGCGTTTCAGGGTCTCTTAGTTAAACAGACAAGTTTGTTTCAAAGACAAGCTATGTGAGTTCTCTTATTTAGCATGCAAAGCAGGTTCTATCATTCTCTTATGAAAATAAGCATTCAAAACTCAGATTCATTATTAAGGCGTGCAAGAATCAGAGAACGAAGTTCTGTCCACTCACCTTGATACATAGTGCCGACGCAGAGCGGGGCACTAGACCGACCTGTGTTAGGCTTGGTTGGAATAGACTCGTGCTAGAATTTATAAGTTGTGTACAAACCCGAATACCTATATGTGATTACCTAACTGGTTAGTGTGCGAAATAGAATATCGATCGAACGGTTAGCTATGCACACAGCCTTTCGACTAAGTTGTGTTGAGTATCGTGCACCAAGACCCTTTGGTGCAAGCTAGTTGCAAACGAGATGGGGATATCATTCAGAAAAGACAAGTCAGACTTAGAATGGTAACTGATAGAAATATTATCAAATTTATCGCTTAGGCGAATATAAAGAATCGTGCTTGGATTTTGGGAAATAGCTCGAACGATATTTCATGTCGGAAGATACAAATCGAATATGGTTTCCTTGGATGACTATCAGGGATATATATACGAGCCTAAGATCTATCAGGCGATACCTTAGTATCGTCCAGGAATTCTAAGGAATGACTTGGTAAAAATGTCAGCGATTGATGCGAATACTGATTGAGGATTTGATTGGGTAACTCGATTCCTGAGTGGTGTATGAATCTTTTATAAATGTCTAAACGGATTTATCGGTCTCGTGCGATAATTGGATTGAACGATTTAAGAATATCTTGAATAAATGATAAGGCTTATATCGATTAGGAATTCATGGAAATGAAAATTGATATCTTGGTTAAGAAAACTTGTTAGAAATTTGGAGGATCGTGCGAGCGATTTTGGATTGAACCAAACGGACTAAACTTGAATACAATATCACTCGAATAGAAGTTAACCCAAGAATGAATATTGTGGTTCGATGAAAGAGATAAGCGATAACGGATTTGACTTGGAGTTTAGAAGAACAATCTTGAATCTAGTTTGAAACGATAACCTTCGAAATCAGTCCCAACGAGAACGATTATCCTGCGGGATCGTCGGCGTGGTAATTTCACGTACGGCGGGGATGATCGAACTTACGAAAACATGTTCGATGATTATTCTAAATGAACTCGAGGAATGGAACGTATCAAAAGTGGATAGACTTTGGCTTGAATATTTGAAACTTAGTTTCTTGAGGAATGTCAAAAGTAGACTATGGATTTACCGAACGGTAACGTTGAAGTTGGATGATTTTGCTAGAGAAATTATAACCACTGCATGAATGGACATGACTTGATGGATTTTATATATAACTTGAATGAAGCAAAGTGAAATGATAAGGTGTCTCAATCGTTTCGAAGATAACCATAATGTTCGACGTTCTTCTCATGTGCAAGCGTAACTCTATGCTCGTACATGTGTCACGCCCCAGTCCCAAAATATAAGGAACCAGGACACGTGGCATTGGCCAGCTGACACGTCACTAAGGGTTTACCTAATTTAATGGACCCTAAAGAGACGTGCTACGCTGTCCTAAAATACTACAAGTTTAATACAGGTAAATCTAATCTCATCCATAAAATATCAAGAAATACTGGAATAGGTGCTGAAATATATATAAGTACTAAGCTGAAGTGTCATAGTACAAATCAGATATCTGGTGGGAACAAACCCACTACAAAAGATAGAAGTGCAGAAAATAAGATAGACTAGAGTATCGTCTATCTAGGTAGTAGCTCCAGCTCCAGGTGAACAAGCTACTAAAGATCAGGGAGAAGGTGCTCCAGCTCCAGGTGTACTCAGGCAGACTCTGATGGTAGTTCCTCTAACTCCTCCTTAGTGGCATCTCTAGTCTCCTGTCCAGGTCCATACACTGTGGGGTAGAATGTCTCATCTAAATCTGGAAGGGAACCAGGTCCTCAGTGGGACATAACAAGATACATAAAACATATGCCATATATAAATACTGAATAAAGTAAATAAAGGTGTGCTAGCCATCTAAGTGAATGCAATATGAGACAACTTAGTACGTATGGAAAAGTGTGGACTAGACATATGCTGACGTAATTCACCAACCGTAGTGACTGGCTAGTATATGCCACATATGCCCCCGTTCAAGGGCACTCTGCAATTTCCCATCTCCGAAGAGCATAGTAACGATAATATATATATATATATATATATATATATATATATATATATATATATATATATATATATATATATATATATATAACGTCCGTATCACTCCGTTGAGTGCGGTATCTGTATAAAAGAGGTGGGTGTCCCATACGCCTATTAGTTGTTCTCCCAGCCCAATGTAATTAATGCCAAGTCATAGCTTTCCTGAATTTTCCTGAGTTCGTGCTAAGCCGTGATGCACGTCACATGCACCGGTAGCTAATCGAGTACGTAAACTCGCATCCCAATATGTATTACAACCATGTTGCGTGTACTCGTGTCAGGGTCTAGGAGGATATTAGGATACCCTCGCAGTTGTCAGGTAAGTCTGCTAAGGACTAAGTTAGCTATACTACTTGTCAACGTACTTGTTGACGGTACCCAAGGCAATCTCAGATACAACAGTTATATGTAAGTCTACTGAAAATAACATACAACAGTTAAATGAATTATACAGTAAAACTTGACAAGGTATACTTGCCTATGTCTCTGTGCTGGAAGTACCAAAAACCTGTTCTCGCAGTCAAGTCTGAGGGGTCCTGTGACTTGGGGTCACTGACTGCGCTGTAGGTGCACTATGTTCAAGACGTACAGGATTCGTGAATTAATCATTTAAATAATGCGTAACTTATGTATATTCAATAAATATATATATATACATAATTAATATATATATACACATTTATAGCATATAAATATAAATATATAAATATAGTATTTATATCCTCAATATAAATATATACATATATATATATATAAGTATATAATATAAATACATATACATATACATATTAATATATATATAATATGTGGCAAGAAGAAAGATACAATAATAATAATATATATGATATATATATATATATATTATATAATTAATAACATATATTTATATGATAATATATATATACATATGTATATATAATAATTAAAATAAAAGCATATATATATAAATATACATATATAGCTATATAGCTATATATATAATATATATAATAATACATATAGTATATAAATATATATACATATATACTATTTATATGCTTAAAAATATAAAATTACATATATTATTTATATATATAAATATATATAATCTATGTATATATACATATAATATAATATATATATAAATAATATATATACATATATATATAATAATATATATATATAAATATATATATATATATACATATATATATAAATAAAAAATGAACTACATATATATATATATATATATATATATATATATATATATATATATATATATATATATATATATACATATAATAATATATATATTTCATTTATATATTCATATTATAATATGTATATAATTATATATTGCTATATATATATATATATATATATATATATATATATATATATATATATATATATATATATATATATATATATAAATAAACAAAATACATATATATATAAGTATATAATATAATATTATATATACATATACTGTATATATTATATACTATAATAATAATAATAATATATATATATATATATATATAATACAATATATACAAATACATATATATATATATATATATAAATATACATATATATATATATACATAAATATATACTTAATACATATAATAATAATATATATATAATATATAATAATACATATATATACTGTATATATACAGTATTAAATAATTATATAATAATATAATATATATTATAATATAATATAATATATATATATATATATATATATATATATAAACATTTATATTAATATACATATATATATATACATATATATATATATACATATATACATTCATATACATATAACTATGTATATACGTAAAGATAGGGGGGTATACCTGTCAGACAGGGGGGGCCCACACCTCGTCGTCGGCGGGAGGACAGCGTTGGAGCGGCCGGTGGCTGACCGGGACGGCGGCTGCAGCAGCAACTGTTATCAACAGCAGCAGCAGCGACGGCTTGTAGCAGCTGCAGCGGCGCAGGCGGTGGCGGAGGCGGCGGTGCATGGTGGGGGATCGACGGAGGGGGCGACCGGTGGTGGTGGCGGTGGTCTGAGGCGGCCGGGGGAGGGGTTTGAGGCGGTCGGGGGTGGCTGGGTTGCTGTGGTCGGGGGGGGTCGGCGGGGCACTGCAGGGGAGATGACGGCCGGGGTGGTGGTCGTGGGGCGGCGGGATGGTGGTGGTCCGGTAGAGGGTGTCGGGACGGAGCGGATGGGGGCGGTGGCGATGGTCCACAGTGGCCGGAGGTGGTGGTTGGACGCGGTCGGGAGGGAGGAGCTGTTGTTGGTGTTGGTGGGGAGTTGGTTGCTGCGGGGGCTGCCGGCGGCGGATGCTGTAACACCCCGTTCCGCTCAAGCGGACTGCCGTCTCAATCGGCAATCGTGCAGCTGTCCCGACCCACTTATGCTAGTCGCTAGGTGATTCACCCCTGCATGCTAATAAATCCAACGCACCTAGCTAAGGGAATAATCCCAACTCATATTGCTTGCTAGAACATGGAAATGAAATACTGCTTATATTCAGATCCTCGCATGCTAATTCCCTTAACGGTTTCAACTCTCGGCTTACCTTCGGGTTCGAGCAACGTGCCTGCTTATGTTCCTTAGAAACGCATGCTTGTCTGCTTGAATGTTACCGTATTTTCATCCAAACCTCGGGAGACTACTACGTAGTCGTTCCGTGCCTGAACGAACCTGCAAGTATCCGGGACCATTAGGTCGCCAAGGCAATCCCCGAACCAGGGGCACGCATCAGGGTAACGAATACTGAACGTGAATCCTTAACGTGACAACTGAATGATAATCACATCAAGTTTATGTCTGAACGAGAATCATGTCACGTAACGAACGAATCTCAGCTCTTGGAGCAAACGCTCGTTCAGATCACGAATCGTGGATTATCATTCAAGTTGTGGATTGAACTGACCCTGATCCTGACCTGCATGTCGCGGACAACTTGGAAACAAGGTTTAACGGTTCCACGGGCGGTCATCGGGGCACTGGGACTGTTCCGATCCGGATGGAACATCACGATAGTCTCACGTGCGGACAGGATGGCGTGTAGCGCCTCACATGCTTTGTTGCACACCATCCTTGTTCAAAGACTAAACGGTCCTTTATGGCTATGCCAGCGACTCCTGCTCATATAGATAAGTTATCCTCGCTTAGCGGCTATCCGCGTACGAGTCACTGCATTGCATCGACTGAACACCTGAACGATCATGTTAAAATGACCCTCCTGTTTGCATATGCTTGCCTCCTGAATGCTTATACTTGCCCGTGCTTGAATTAACATGTTGCCTCAATGTTTGCCTTAGACAGGGAAGGAGAAATGGTAAGTTGGTAAGTCTCGTCGTGTTTCCTCAAACATCGCACGGCGCACTGCCTGACACGTTAAGCTATTCAATGTTTGCATGAAACTGATCCTAAGGCAACTAGAAAGACAACTTAATAGTTGTGCACGGAACCTGTATTACGTGTTTGGATTTGTCGAGCGGGCGAGTAGCTTCCCCACCAGTGCATTCAATGTACTGATAATCCACCAGTTTGATATGCAGGGTGCGGGAGAACCTCGTACGGTGCGGACGCCTCCTTCGTGCGTGCTAAGGCCAGGAGTTCCCTCTGAAGCCTTGCAACGGTGCGTCCGGGACTGAAGCACATATACAAGACATAAGTTGTGAACATCGCCTGACCATCGCCTGTACAAATCATTCCACAGTTGTAGCTACTTGGCACGCTTTTACTGTTTCAGAGAGAGAGGCTTGAGCGACTTGTAATCTCGGCTATACGCCGCCTGTAACACAAGTTTATATCAATAAAAGAGCTTGCTTTATTTCAACTTGTGTTTCTATGCTTCCGCTATATTTGTCGACTCAGTGAACCTGTTACCGATCGCCTATGCGTTCATGACTCCGCTGCACTCGGACAATCTGTGCGACTCTGTGGCTTAGAACTCTTGCCGCCAGCCAATGAACTATGGCCTTGCACGGGCGTGGATCACGCTCGTACGGCATCACGCCCGGATGGGTTAAGCGATCGTTCCGCGGGAGCGCTGGCGAGGGTGATTCCCGCCTAGCGGGAACGGTCGATTGCCTGCGGGAGATCGGGGCGTGACATGTTGGTATCAGAGCCTGGCTTCTACGTCTTTGTCCTCAATTCGATATCTCTGTTTCGAAAGCTCGTTCGTGGGTTATGTGCACGCTCTCTCTCAATGCCTCGATGGGATGTTCCAACAATAAGTCTAAATACTTTCAAAATACGTTTTGAATGATATGCTTGCTTGTCTGGTTGTGTGCTGCGAGTGGCCTTTGTGCCAACCTGTGTGAACCTTTGAGAGTATCGCTAGTAGCTTGTCCAATTTTTCACTAACCCTGAGTTTGGTTGAATGTATCTATTCGAGGGACGCCTTGAACTAGTGCACCTTCCAAGACTTAAGAAAAGGTGAAACTCGAGTGCTGAGACTTCGCTATCACTGAGCTGGTTGACGTGTTTACGCTAGAGGGGCCCTTCGAAAGTGCGCACGATCCAGTCTAAGCGATATGCTGATTTTGAAGCTTGTGCAAGTGAAGATCCAAATGAACAAGTACAAACGACTTGTCTAGGATTGCCTCAACCCTAGATTACTGCTTGTCCTTAGTAAGTCTCGAGGACGAGACTTTTTCTAAGTTGGGTAGGATGTAACACCCCATTCCGCTCAAGCGGACTGCCGTCTCAATCGGCAATCGTGCAGCTGTCCCGACCCACTTTGCCTCGATCAAGAAGCAAGGATATCCAGACTTGTCCCTACAGGAATCCGGCTTGGACTTTCAGAGGCTCGCTCAGACGTATCGCTCTACCGAGGCGAATCATCGCTAAGGTGGGTGGCTACGGTGAACTTGTCTTTGCTTAGCCAGCACACATAAAATCTGAAATATTTATGCTAGTCGCTAGGTGATTCACCCCTGCATGCTAATAAATCCAACGCACCTAGCTAAGGGAATAATCCCAACTCATATTGCTTGCTAGAACATGGAAATGAAATACTGCTTATATTCAGATCCTCGCATGCTAATTCCCTTAACGGTTTCAACTCTCGGCTTACCTTCGGGTCCGAGCAACATGCCTGCTTATGTTCCTTAGAAACGCATGCTTGTCTGCTTGAATGTTACCGTGTTTTCATCCAAACCTCGGGAGACTACTACGTAGTCGTTCCGTGCCTGAACGAACCTGCAAGTATCCGGGACCATTAGGTCGCCAAGGCAATCCCCGAACCAGGGGCACGCATCAGGGTAACGAATACTGAACGTGAATCCTTAACGTGACAACTGAATGATAATCACATCAAGTTTATGTCTGAACGAGAATCACGTCACGTAACGAACGAATCTCAGCTCTTGGAGCAAACGCTCGTTCAGATCACGAATCATGGATTATCATTCAAGTTGTGGATTGAACTGACCCTGATCCTGACCTGCATGTCGCGGACAACTTAGAAACAAGGTTTAACGGTTCCACGGGCGGTCACCGGGGCACTGGGACCGTTCCGATCCGGATGGAACATCACGATAGTCTCACGTGCGGACAGGATGGCGTGTAGCGCCTCACGTGCTTCGTTGCACACCATCCTTGTTCAAAGACTAAATGGTCCTTTATGGCTATGCCAGCGACTCCTGTTCATATAGATAAGTCATCCTCGCTTAGCGGCTATCCGCGTGCGAGTCACTGCATTGCATCGACTGAACACCTGAACGATCATGTTAAAATGACCCTCCTGTTTGCATATGCTTGCCTCCTGAATGCTTATACTTGCCCATGCTTGACTTAACATGTTGCCTCAATGTTTGCCTTAGACAGGGAAGGAGAAATAGTAAGTTGGTAAGTCTCGCCGTGTTTCCTCAAACATCGCACGGCGCACTGCCTGACACGTTAAGCTATTCAATGTTTGCATGAAACTGATCCTAAGGCAACTAGAAAGACAACTTAATAGTTGTGCACGGAACCTGTATTACGTGTTTGGATTTGTCGAGCGGGCGAGTAGCTTCCCCACCAGTGCATTCAATGTACTGATAATCCACCAGTTTGATATGCAGGGTGCGGGAGAACCTCGTGCGGTGCGGACGCCTCCTTCGTACGTGCTAAGGCCAGGAGTTCCCTCTGAAGCCTTGCAACAGTGCATCCGGGACTGAAGCATATATACAAGACATAAGTTATGAACATCGCCTGACCATCGCCTGTACAAATCATTCCACAGTTGTAGCCACTTGGCACGCTTTTACTGTTTCAGAGAGAGAGACTTGAGCGACTTGTAATCTCGGCTATACGCCGCCTGTAACACAAGTTTATATCAATAAAAGAACTTGCTTTATTTCAACTTGTATTTCTATGCTTCCGCTATATTTGTCGACTCAGTGAACCTGTTACCGATCGTCTATGCGTTCATGACTCCGCTGCACTCGGACAATCTGTGCGACTCTGTGGCTTAGAACTCTTGCCGCCAGCCAATGAACCATGGCCTTGCACGGGCGTGGATCACGCTCGTACGGCATCACGCCCGGATGGGTTAAGCGATCGTTCCGCGGGAGCGCTAGCGAGGGTGATTTCCGCCTAGCGGGAACGGCCGATTGCCTGCGGGAGATCGGGGCGTGACAGATGCGGTGGCCAGGGCGGTGCTCCGGCGGCCGGGGAGGAGGGCAGGGGGTGGCGAAGGGGTAGGCAGAGGTTCGGCGGAGGTGGTGGCCAGAGATGGGTGGTGTGGGTGTTCGGGAATTGGGGGGGCTGTATATATAGGTTTAGGGCTTAATGATAATTTAGTAAATAGGTTAAAGGGTAGGGATATTTTAGGGTTTTTGTATTTTAGATATTTTAGGATATTTTCCTGATATTTTTGGGTGGGTCCCACGTCCAAATGGACGGTGTAGGTTCACTGTAAACTCTCTCACCCAAAATAGGTATTTTGTGTATATTTTATATTATTATATTTATTATAGATGTTGAATTTATTTAGAGTATTCTCTTAGTTAATTAGAAAATAAATTTTTTTAGTATATTTACATATATAATTATTTATTTAGAATTATTTTTAGGCTATTTTAGATTATTGAGATTTTTCCATAATTTTTAGTTAATTAAAAACTAGTAACACTAATTTTCTAGGACTTTGAAGAATTTATTTTATGTTCAAACTTAATTAAAAATATTCCAAAATTTTATTTTAGGTTCTAAATAGTCAAATATATTTTCTATAATTTTCTGAGAATTTTTTGAATACTTTTAGTATTTATTGGGAGTTATTTAGACTAATAACTAATTTTTAGGACTTGTAAAATTTATTGTGCAAGCCCAGGAATATAGAATGGACCCACGTTATTTTCTAGGGTTTATAATATTATTATGCAAGACTAATAACTAATTATTGAAGTGTGATTGAACAACATTAATTGTATACTAGCATAAGACGACAGTGGTTATTCAGACAATAGAAGTTAGAGGTCCTTGCCCACATTTGGTCGACTAGCGACATAGACAAGGAGGTTGTATGATAACTATAGGGATTGTAGAGTCTTTTATTATTTTTGCTTAGTTATTTTATTTTGTGAACTTGAATTAATTTGTACCTCCTTTCATCATCATCTAGCGTACTTATATTTGCTGCAGTACCTTGACTTATGCTGCTATTATAGCCTAGTTTTGCAAGCTTACTCTTTTATCGAGCTTGATCATGAGATATGTATTATTGGGGACGCCTACTAATATATTTCAGAATCAGTGTATTAAGGTCTAGCTAACCTTAGTGCGCTTGATTCGCCCTTCGTAATACTACTTTACGTGGATTGAGATATGTAGTGATTGGTAGACGAATATACTTGCCCCTAGATATGTCTGAACGGATCGTATCGGTTACATAACTGTACTAATACGAGTATGAGAACAAAGAATTACCAAAATAGGATTTCAATCCACAACTGCTTTGACAATTCCCATTTGAATTCCTTAAACTCCTTGATCCCGATACTTCTATTCTATTACCTCACCCTTGAACTCTTTATTATTGGTCTCCGTCTTTCCTTATTTCGGAAAGACGAAACCTCGTGCTTGGTATAAGTTTAATACACAGAGAGTACTAGATATACCCCGTAGGCCGATCACATACTTGAGGATTATTCTTTTATAATTAAGGACATATCATATATGATATAATCGGCGTTGAAGTTTTGAGGATTGAATGACATGAGTAAATAAGTTAAGGAATATTTTTCTTAAAGTATATAGCCTTCTGTGATAGATGGGTAAATTCTAAGTTGGGTAGCAGTGCATTGCCAACTTGAGAGGAATTTTTTTTAGATTGTGATCAAGTAAGATTAGATTGGGAGATTCAAGTCATGTTAATTTTGAGAAATTTTAAAAGAATGATTAAGATAATGAGGATTTAACGAATTTTAAAATCTTGATATTGAGGACCCAATATTTATACTTTGAGCACATGATTTAAATTTTGAATATTGAAGGATGAATCATCGATTTAAATTTTGAGGATAAATATAGAATTTTAGACTTGAACAATTGGTGAATTAGATTTAAATTTTATAATTTGAATTAAAATTTCAATTTTGATTGTTGGGTCACCTATTTGAAATATTGAGGATGTAAATTGAGTTTAAATATTTGAAGAGTACAAAATTCTTAATTTGAGAATAGGAATAAGATTTGATTAGAATTGTTTATTGTTCAAAGTCTAGAGGAGATTATGATAGTTGAAAATGGTGATATAAATTTTGATGTGGGATGTCATATAGACTTGAGTTAGATTTGAATGTTGATTATTTAAAAAAAAATCGAGAAGAGATTACGACAGGTTGAATTTTGATTTAAACAGTGGTTATCTTAATTTTGAAGTGATCGCGATAGATTTGAATAGATTTTGTTATTTAAATTTTTGGAAGAGATTGCGATTGACGTACCTTATGTACGAATGTGAAGGATTTAACAAATTATGCCTTATTTTAATTTCGAGGACAAAATTGCTTTAAGTTGGGTAGATTGTAAACTCCTTCACCCAAAATAGGTATTTTGTGTATATTTTATATTATTATATTTATTATAGATGTTGAATTTATTTAGAGTATTCTCTTAGTTAATTAGAAAATAAATTTTTTTAGTATATTTACATATATAAATATTTATTTAGAATTATTTTTAGGCTATTTTAGATTATTGAGATTTTTCCATAATTTTTAGTTAATTAAAAACTAGTAACACTAATTTTCTAGGACTTTGAAGAATTTATTATATGTTCAAACTTAATTAAAAATATTCCAAAATTTTATTTTAGATTCTAAATAGTCAAATATATTTCTAGAATTTTTTGGGAATTTTTTGAATACTTTTAGTATTTATTGGGAGGTATTTAGACTAATAACTAATTTTTAGGACTTGTAGAATTTATTGTGCAAGCCCAGGAATATAGAATGGACCCACGTTATTTCTAGGGTTTATAATATTATTATATATTTTCTGAAATTATTTCAGAAATTTTGGAATAATGTTAGTATTTATTTTTAGTTAAATGGATAAAACTAATGTTTAGAGCTTCTCCTAATTATAGTAGTAAACTTATGAATATAAAATTGTCCCAAATATTTTTCTAGGGTTTATAGGTTCAAAATATATTTTATGTAATTTTTCCAGATTTTTATGATTATTTTTAATATTTATTTGGAGTTATTTAGATTTAAAATGACTTAAATAGTGTTTTGATAAAGTCAAATCAAAAACAAATAATATAACAAAAACCATCCAATCAGATTCTGACACGTGTCAGCCTATAAATATCCATTCAGCTGCAGGTACATCCTTATATATATATATATTATTATAACCCTAATTATCCCATTATTTTAGAGAGAGAGAGATTTTGGAGAATTGTCATCTAGGGTTCCTTCATCTTCCACAAGCCATTGCGCATAGCTCCGGACTCCAAACGAGACCTAGTTTCTTGTGTTAGAAAGATATTGAGGTTAGATTTCTTATTATATAATTTATTTTACGAAATTATGAGTATTAAATTCTGGAATATTCGTAGAGCACAGCATGTCCGAAAATAGACGTATTTTAATATTTTTGCGATTCCGGGAGAACCAGGAATCAGAATCATAAACCGTTTAAAGTTTTGGAAATCTAATGTCGATATAATTGACATATGTTTTTCCTAGAATTTAATTCGAAGTATTTATATACTTTTAATTCTGTAGAACTTTTAGGTTAGAATTTAACCATCGGTGCACAATACAAAATTTGTATGTGCCATAATTTCCAAACGGATTTGAATTCGGACGAGCCATAAATTCTAGCATATTTTTGACGCTGAAATCTATAGGAAATCATGCATGAAAGTTGAGTTTGTGTCGGTTGACTTTTCGGTCAACAGATCGCCTCGATTTGTGTGCCATGAGTCTCGAGTTGATAAAATTCAGTTTCTTTGGACAAAATTTAGGAATTAACATAAAAATCAGAATAATAAGATTAAAATAGAATTTTAGAGTAATTATTCTAGAATTAAATAAATTAAAATAAATTATCTTTTGACATGATAAATTTGTAATACATAGGCTATTTGGACTGTGACTTGGACTCTGATTCATACCAGCAGCAGGACCCCAGGCAAGATACCTTGCCAAATTGCTTACAATATTTTGCATGCTTAGTATATTTCTGTATATTTATTGTATTTCTGTTTATTCTTGCATGTGTAGTTTTCTTTCAGTCATTACTATGTATTAGATATGTTGACACACACATGGCACTTAGTATCATAGAGGACAATCATTAGGCGTATGGGCTTTTAACCACTCTGGTAACACCGTAGTCACTAGCACGCACTATGGTGGATCGTGTCCGATGGTCGCTACCCCCGCGGTATATCGATTGATGGAGTCCGAGGGTCGCTACCCCCGCGGTATGTCGGCTGATGATGTCCACTGACGAGCTTGAGGTTGTGAGGATTAGATCGAGTAGCCTACCCTTGCCCATACGTCGAAAAGTTATCCTCATTTGCATTCATATAGATGGTCTTGTACAACGTACTTATTTATTTTCAAATAATATGCATGTTTACTGTATTCGAATTGGCTCGTATTTTCTGTATCTTGTTACGTCCCTCTGAGGACCTGGTCCTCTGCCAGGTGTATCTGTTCTTGAGTAATTACAGGAGCGCAGATTTGGATGATTACTTGTGTTGTGAGGATGTCTTCTCTTCGAGCCCATGGTCGTTAGCTGGTATTCCTATATTGTATTTGTTGTGTTGTACTTTTCCATTCGAGTTGGTAGTGGATTTATTTCCATCCAACTATCATCCTTAGATATTTATGTTGAGATCTAGTTATATAGATGCTGGTTATCATTTATATCTAATTTTTGTGGATGAGATTTAGATTATACCCTGTGACTTGTGATACATTTTATACCACTTGTGGACTTGATATTCATATTACAGCGTACGTGTGGATTTGGTTTCCATATATTGGAGTTGCCATATCCATGCGGCTGGCATGCTTACGTGTCCTAGTCCTACGTATTTTTGGGACTGGTGCATGACATTCACCGGCCAATCGGAGGTTGACACCTCACACTGGAAATTTGTAGGAAAACCCCTACAATTTCATAAATTGCACAGAGGTCCTAATAATTGGGAAATTGCGCAATTACGTAATTTGTCTGATAAAAACACCATATTCCTAAAAATGCTAAAATGTACAGAACTGAGGGGGATTGCTGTGTGAGGGCCCTGAAGGGGTGGGGGTGAGCCTGGGCAGGGGCTGGGCCTGGTTTTTTGGTGATGCGGGTCACCGTATTAATTAATTAATAATTAATGCGCACGATATTTACTAATTATTTAAAAAATAGGTAGGGCCATAATTTTAGTGCGGTGTAAATATACTAATTGTAGTATACTCAAAGTAGGATAATAACGTATTTTTGTTTGGGCAAAACAGGTGCCTGTTGGGCCTCTAATTTCTATTGGAACAGAGATGGGTACAGGTCTGGAAATTAATTAATAAATAAATACGTACGTTTGTAACAATATTTGTGCGACTAAAATGAGACACAAAACAGAGTATCTGGGAGTTACACAAAGTTCAAAAAAATAGACTAGCATGTCTATGAGAGGTATGTGAACTTTATTTGGGGATAACAGTTAGTGTAATGCTCTAAATAATTAGGTGATGGACAGGTGCACAAATCAATAGGATATGTAAGCAAAATAAATAAAGAAAAAATCTGTGATAAATCCTAATTTGGTAAAATAATCCTAATTTAATATTAAATGCTGAAATCTGGTCGAGGAAGTTTACAACATGCGTCGCGCCCGTATTAGGACAATTATCCAGCGGGAGCGTTGGTGTGGTAATCTCACGTCCAGCGAGGATGATCGAACTTGCAGGAGACCAGAGCGTGACAACTGATGGATCTTCTTGACTTTTGGTTCGACACGATAAGACAAAATTAAAAATGCAAGTGAATCAAAAATATTTCAGGATAAGTTAGCCTAGAATCTGGAATAATCACGCTTGATAGTTTCATGAACGGATACATAAATCATGTTGGATGACTTGAAGTTATACTCAAAAAAGATTTAGAATTGAATCTTGGCTTGGTGGTCTAGACTTAAAATGGATATAAGGATTCTATCAAAACATGTTTGCAAGAGATAGACTATGCGAATCACTAGACTTGTCCTACAACTTGGATATATCATGGATTTGACTGAATGGACTCGAACCATATACAAACGAACGTGTTAATGAGAGTATGATGATCCGTACTTGAGGTTTAGAAATCTGAGTAAAACGAGCTTGGGTAGAATATCTTGTACAAACGAACAATAGTTTGACCTTAGAAATTGGGACGAGCATCCGATGAATTTGTACGATAAATCGTGTGCTTGAACTTGTACCTATGATCTTGTGAGATAACCTAGTAATTAGGCAGACGACCTTGTGCCGGGTGAAAGAACCTATATGACCGACTTTAGAATATTACTTGAACAAAGCCATAGAACTGGGACAGCAAGACTTAGTGTTAGACTGGGAACAGTAAGCGTGTGCTATGTTTGACCCGAACGGAAGTGCAAATACTTGATTTGAGTTGGATTGGAAAATGACTTGAAATTTTATTGACCATGATGGAAGTATCATTGTGTTTCATAGGACGATAACCCTTGAGATTTTCGCAAGTAGCTTGTCCGATTTTACTATCTCTAAGTTTGGTTGAATGCATATGTTTGAGGGATGCCTTGAACATGTGCACGATCCTAGACTTAATGATATGTGAAACTCGAGTGCTAAGACTTCGCTATCGCTAAATTGATGACATGCATATATTTGAAGGACGCTTAGAATATGTGAACGATCCCGACTCACCATATGCTAATCTCGAATGCTAGTACAAGTAAAAAATGTTAGACTCGCCTGGACAAGTATAACGGCTTATATAAGTTTGCCTCAGCCTTAGATCATCATTCACGATGATTGTAGCGCACCCTGCGTTAAGCTATATGTTCCGCGATAAGGCGCAATGGAGACTAAGTCAGAACTTGGATTGAATGATAGAGTCATTCAATGAGACCGACCCAGCATATACGCGATACTGTATAAGGAAAAAGTAGGAAATTGTGTTCGAACGGATCTAGTGGTACCGATTGCTACGCTTGAGATAGATTCGATAGTGCTTTAGAACGGCTTGCCCTCGGAAAGTCTCGAGGACGAGACTTTTTTTGAGTGGTGTATAATGTAACGACCTATTCTGTTCAAGCGGACAGTCGATTCAAATGGAAAAAGTGCAACGAACCGACCCGCTTTGCTCAGCGAGAAGACTCGTTTGAGACAAAGAATTTTTTGACTTGGCCCTTCAGGAGTTCAGACATAGACTTTCAGAGGCTCGCTCGGAGTATCGCTCGACCGAGATGAATCATCGCTAAGGTGGGTAGTTATGATAAACTTGTCTTTGCTTAGCACACTTAAAATATGGACGATACATGCTAGTCGCTAGGTGAATCACCCCTTGCATGCTAATAAAGAATCCAACGCACCTAGCTAAGGGAATAATCTCAACTTGTATTGCAAGTGTTAGAACATGAAAATAAAACTTTTCTTATAAATGGACCCTCGTATGCTACCTTTGTCTTATGCAACTAGACCCCGCTATGCCTCGAGTTAAAGATATATGTATACTCTTCAAAGTGCATTGTTCACTTGTTTACACTTCACGCCCCTAGATCATATCGCTCGGTATGTCCCTTTACGGTTTCACCCCTCACGTTATCCTTAGACCCGTGCCAATATAAATATGCTTATGTTTCATATAAATGCATGCTTGCCTACTTACTGTAGTTTGTACTCATTGCCTTATTTTAATGCTTGTCACATAAATCATGCCACAATCAAGTAAACACTATCTTGTCTTGCATTTCATCTAAGTTTCCCGAAAGACTATCAATAGTTATTTTGTGCAAGTATGGACCTGAAAGTATTCGGCACCGTTAGGTCATCAAGGCAATTCCCGAACCAGAAGATCTGCACCAAGTCAATAATCCAAGAATCATAGCTCGTGGAGCAATACTGATCCCAGACTAAATTAAATAGCTCGGGGAGTCGATACATATATTGTGAACAATCATGCCTTGAACTTGTACCTGATATATATATCCTGACTTGATCCTATACCTGACCAAAGGCCCGAAAGATTAGAGACTTGCATGTTGCGGACAACTTGGAAACAAGGGAGATCTTCGGAACTCGTTCCACGGACGGTCTCCGGGGCACCGGGGCCGATCCGATCCAGAATGGAACTTCCTATATAGTCTTCCTGTGCAAGGATGGGATGGTTTATAGCACATCGTGTACTCTTGTTGCATTCCAACCTCGCCATTGACTATGTTCCTTTATGGCTATGCCAGTGACTCCTGTTCATATAGATAAGTCATCATCGCTTAGCGGCAACCCGCGTGCGAGTCATTGTATCGCATCCAGTAAGCTAAAACACCTGAATGATATGAGTATAAGACATCTATATATATACTGAGCAACTTGAGCGATCCATTGAATACTTGAACATCCACTGCAATACTTCTGGATAACCTGTATACTCATGCACCTGAAACATAATCTCGTTCACAACACTTGGGTTTTCATATGCTATTGCCCCTGAATTTCATTATATATGCTCGTGCTTTATTTAACTTGGTTTGCCTTAGACAAGGAAGGACGAATGGTAAGTTGGTAAGTCTCGTCGTGTTCCTTTATATCGCACGACGGACTGCCGCACGAGTTAAACTTTTCATAAATGCCATAAAACTGATCCTAAGGAAAGACTAGAAATATAAATTAATAGATGGTGCACGGAACCTATTTAACGTGTTTGGATTTATCGAACTGGCGAGAATCCTTCCCACCAGTGCATTCATGTACTGATAATCCACCAGATTGCTTGCAGGGTGCAGGAGAACCTCGTTCGGTGCGGATGCCTCATTCGTGCGTGCTAGGGCATAGAATTTACTCCGAAGCCTTGGAGTGTTGCGTCCGGAACTGAAGCACATATATAGGACATAATATTGGAACATCACCGATGTATCTTTCCACAAATGTAGCCACTTGGCACACCTTTTACTGTTTCAGAGAGAAAGGCTTGAGCGACTTGTAATCTCGGCCTAGCGTCACATGTAACACTTGTTCACATCTTATTTTATTTCTATACTTGTGTTATTCAATGCTTCCACTATCGACGACTCTGTAAACTTGTTACTAATCGCCTATGCGTTTATTATTCTGCTACACTCGGATAATCTATATGACTCAGTGGCTTAGACCTCTTACCGCCTGTTCATATCACGATCGTGCACGGGCGCGGCTTACGCTCATGATGTATCATTCCCAGATGGGTCAAGCGATCGTCCCGCGGGAGCATTGGCACGGTGATTGGCATCTAACGAGGATGGCCAATTTTCCTGCGGGAGTTTGGGGCATGACACCTATACCATTGGGATCCTGCCGATATCGATGACAAGGCCAAGATCGAAGTTCCTGACTATCAGCCTCACCGTGAGTCTCGGTTGTATGTTCCCGACTTCTGTCTTCCACCGAAATGTGTTAACGTTCCGACGAGCTTCTTCACCCTTGGCTGGCCCAACCAAGTGGACAGTACGATTCTTCCGAGATTCGAACTCCTGAATTTGTCTACCTTCGTGTATGAACCTGAAGCTCTCCCATACACATGCATCCTCGAGCAGAATATCATGCAATGTGCATGCCGTCGATGACCCACAGCTCCCACTGGACTGTATGAATGATGATGCTCCTGCCTCAGATTGAGTTTGCTGCAAACCTTGATCTCCTTCCTGCCTTCGAACTGATGAAAACAATGTCACTCCATGAAGTTTTGACAAACCATCAGTCGCCAAAATTGGATCCGTGGAATAACCCCCACCTGGAGACTGACCAGCTGTCATGGGATCGACAAACTGACCCTCAATCTTTGACTTATCATCATTCGTCGCTTTGTCTCGATGAACTGAATCATCCGTATCCCTTAAAGTATCTCAAAGTCCCTCCAAAACAAGTTTCCGATGATCCACCTCCTGTCGAATATCCTTCGAGCCTCCATCCGGTGTTTGTGGCCTGCATATACACCTCAGCGGCATGAGCCTGTATATGTCACAACACAAATATTCTTGAGCCAGCTGTTTGGAAACCTTCATAAGCATCTAATTTTTGTCCCCAAACAGGCTGCGACAGCCATTATCTGCCAACCTCCCTACCAAAATTAAGTTGTAGCGCAAACTCGGTACATATCGTACACCCTTGAGAACGAGCTTCTCACCAAGCTCTGTTGTCAAGTGCACATCATCGATGCCTACAACTACAGATGTCCCCTTATTGTCCATCTTTACAAGTCTAAAATTATTGTCACGATATGATATAAAGATCCTCCTATGTAGAGTAGCGTGATACGACGCCCACGTATCCATGACCCAATATCCATCATGACACATGCCACAAGGTTCCTCTGCGTCGGTTGTTGTGATGATGCGATCTCTCATAGCCGTGTGATCCTCCTGATAGTCCTTGCCTTTGGCCTTCCCATCTTTGAGCTTCATGCAGTTCCTTTTGATATGACCCCTTTCACCACAGTGATAGCAGCCCTCATTCCGGTCCACAGTCGCAAGATTCCGAGAACTCCCCCCTATCCTAGTATGTCACTTGGGTCTTTCCTTCCCGTAGGAAGCCACCAGAGCGGACTCCTGCGATAATTTAACTTTCTTATGTCGGACCTCCTCATTCAACAAGCTGCTTTTGACTGCCTCCATCATGACAACTCCTTCCGAAGCGGAGTTGTTCACCGACACCACCAACGTCTTCCAGCTTTCCGACAGAGAACTCAAAAGTAGAAGTGCCTGAAGCTCATCCTCAATCACCATCTCCATCGCAGACAGCTGATTGATAATGCCCTGAACCTCGTCCAGATGTTGTGCCACCGGTGCACCCTCCGTGTACTTTGAGTTGGCGAATAAGAAATATCTAGTTGTCAGTCGTCTTTCGTTCGTACAATGAATACAGCTTCTCCCATAATGCTTTTTCAGAACTTTCCATGGACACGTGGTGAAATACCGAATCATCCAGCCATTGGTAGATGAATCCAACAACCTTTTGATCCAGTTGTTTGTCACAACCTGCACCCGCATGGACACGAGTACATGGACACATCCAGACTACACCGCAGTATCGATGGTAGAACGCTGTCTAGGTCATCAATATATAGCTATCAATCTTACTAATACAACTAATTTTATCGTATACTCAATCACCATAATCTAAAAGTAGAATAAATAAGAAAGATAAACCAAAGGAAAGAAACTAGACATAATATGGAATAAAAAGTACTATCCTAGATCTCTACAACTGTCACCTCAAAGTCCACAATGTAATAACAGTCATATCTATGGCATCACTCTAAAATCCCGGAAGGTAGAGCACAACAATCACTGAAAAATATTATCCAGTCAGGATTGGAGTAAAGCACACCTTTAACAGCAGTTCCAATAAATGATAAAGACTATGTAGCAGTAAATAGAGAGAATATACAAGATATATAGAGTATGGCAGGAAATATACAGGAATAAGGAATGCAAAAAATACATACAAGAGAGATGAGCATCATATGTAAGAGTCAAAAAATACAACTAACTAAGTGAGTGAGTACTAGCTTCAATATGTGATCGGCTTGGAAACTTGCTCAGGAATTATGGCCTGGTTAATCATACGTGCGGCGTATGATTAATACTATGCAGGAAAATAGGAACTGCAGGGGTATGATCACATATCTACACTAACACTCCCAGCCCCCGACTGGTATAGTGGATCCAACCATGGCCCGCTATGACACGAGATTTTATGAGGAGGGCGCTAATATTCTCATGAATCAGTATTCATACATGTACAAGAACAACAAGGCTTGCACAGGAATATGCCAGAAACTACTAGGAATAACATCTCATGACGGGATCCAAAAAATACAAATCCGTGTAACTATGTATCAAGAAGTCAAGAATATCTACACTAAATACAAAAAATATAGAAGATATCATAAACGAAAAACTATCAAAGAATATACTCGTCTGAGGTCCGGAGCAATGAATATCAAATAGTGTCTGAACTGGAGTCCAAGTGACCTATATATAATGTATTAAGGTCAAATAGTATTTTAAAGTCAATAACAAATTTAATTAACTCAAAACTAGGTTTCTATGTCAAAACTATGTTATAATAGTCAAACTAGATCAAATCTAGGTCAACACAGTCAAACCAGGTCATTTTCTAGTTTCTAGGTTGATTTTACCTATTTACAAGGTTTATAAAGTTATATTAGGCCTTAACAAGTCACTATTTGATTTTTAGGTGCTAACTAGATCAAACTAGTCAATACTAGTTAATACTAGGTCAATACTAGGTTTCTAGGCTATATTAATAAGTTACTAGCATATATTATCCTAATATATACTTCTACCTAAATTTTCTAGCAATACCTTGGCCTATAGCTATTTACCTTACCCCGTATCACTCATTTACCTAATACCTTAGCCCGTATCTCAAATACCTTAACTACTAGTTAATACCTTAGTTATAGGGTCAATACCTTGGCTAAACTAGATTTTAAAGTCATACGAGTTAGCTATGATATAATAATATCATATATACTATATAGATATACTAATATATACAATAACTTAGTCTAACACTTAATACCTAGCCAATACCTTAGTATTACCTCATTACCTAGCTATTACCTTAGTATTACCTTATTACCTTAACATATTATCTTGTATCCTAGTTTCTAGACTAATACCTTAGCTAATACCATTACCCTGAGCAATACCCAATACCTTAACTCATACATTGGTCCCTAACCCATTACACAAGCAAGATACAACCCTTACCATGGTATCTTAATCCAATACCTAATATCATAACCTTACCTTAGTATCCTAGTATTACCTCATAATAATTCTAATATTTTGGTATTTTGTTATTCTAAATACATTGATATATCCTAGGATACCACACTCTAATTTACCTCACACATATCTCACTTGTTTGTATATTGTACCATAGTACCACATTAAGTACCATATGATACCAACCCCCAAGATACTAACCCATGACCATAACCTACACTTATCTTACATCCAAGATACTCACCATACTCTTGGCACTTGATATCTTAATATTATCCATTATTTAGTTCTAATACCCAATATCTTAGTATCTTGACAAATAACTTATTGTAAACTCCCTCACCCAAAATAGGTATTTTGTGTATATTTTATATTATTATATTTATTATAGATGTTGAATTTATTTAGAGTATTCTCTTAGTTAATTAGAAAATAAATTTTTTTAGTATATTTACTTATATAAATATTTATTTAGAATTATTTTTAGGCTATTTTAGATTATTGAGATTTTTCCATAATTTTTAGTTAATTAAAAACTAGTAACACTAATTTTTTAGGACTTTGAAGAATTTATTTTAAGTTCAAACTTAATTAAAAATATTTCAAAATTTTATTTTAGGTTCTAAATAGTCAAATATATTTTCTAGAATTTTCTGGGAATTTTCTGAATACTTTTAGTATTTATTAGGAGTTATTTAGACTAATAACTAATTTTTAGGACTTGTAGAATTTATTGTGCAAGCCCAGGAATATAGAATGGACCCACGTTATTTTTTAGGATTTATAATATTATTATATATTTTCTGGAATTATTTCAGAATTTTTGGAATAATGTTAGTATTTATTTTTAGTTAAATGGATAAAACTAATGTTTAGAGCTTCTCCTAATTATAGTAGTAAACTTATGAAAATAAAATTGTCCCAAATATTTTTTTAGGGTTTATAGGTTCAAAATATATTTTATATAATTTTTCCAGATTTTTATGATTATTTTTAATATTTATTTGGAGTTATTTAGATTTAAAATGACTTAAATAATATTTTGATAAAGGCAAATCAAAAACAAATAATATAACAAAAACCATCCAATCAGATTCTGACACGTGTCAGCCTATAAATATCCATTCAGCCGTAGGTACATCCCTATATATATATATATATATATATTATTATAACCCTAATTATCCCATTATTTTAGAGAGAGAGAGATTTTGGAGAATTGCCATCTAGGGTTCCTTCATCTTCCACAAGCCATTGCGCATAGCTCTGGACTCCAAACGAGGCCTAGTTTCTTGCGTTAGAAAAATATTGAGGTTAGCTTTCTTATTATATAATTTATTTTACGAAATTATGAGTATTAAATTCTGGAAAATTCGTAGAGCACAGTATGTCCGAAAATAGACGTGTTTTAATATTCTCTTGATTTCGGGAGAACCAGGAATCAGAATTATGAACCGTTTAAAGTTTTGGAAAGCTAATGTCGAGATCATTGACATATGTTTTTCTCAGAATTTAATTCAAAGTATTTATATACTGTTAATTCTGTAGAACTTCTAGGTTAGAATTTAACCATCGGTGCACAATACAAAATTTGTATGTGCCATAATTCCCAAACGAATTTGAATTCGGACGAGCCGTAAATTCCAGTATATTTTTGACGCTGAAATATACAAGAAATCATGCATGAAAGTTGAGTTTGTGTCGGTTGACTTTTCGGTCAACAGATCGTCTCGATTTGCGTGCCATGAGTCTCGAGTTGATAAAATTCAGTTTCTTTGGACAAAATTTAGGAATTAACATAAAAATCAGAATAATAAGATTAAAATAGGATTTTAGAGTAATTATTCCAGAATTAAATAAATTAAAATAAATTATCTTTTGACGTGATAAATTTGTAATACATAGGCTATTTGGACTGTGACTTGGACTCTGATTCATACCAGCAGCAGGACCCCAGACAAGATACCTTGCCAAATTGCTTACAGTATTTTTCATGCTTAGTATATTTCTGTATATTTATTTTATTTCTGTATATTTATTGCATGTGTAGTTCCTTTCTGTCATTACTATATATTAGATATGTTGACACACACTTGACACTTAGTATCATAGAGGACGATCATTAGGCGTATGGGCTTTTAACCACTCTGGTAACACCGTAGTCACTAGCACGCACTATGGTGGTCGTGTCCGATGGTCGCTACCCCAGAGGTATGTCGATTGATGGAGTCCGAGGGTCGCTACCCCAGAGGTATGTCGGCTGATGGTGTCCACTGACGAGCGCATGAGTTGTGAGGATTAGATCGAGTAGCCTACCCTTGCCCATACGTCAAAAAGTTGTCCTCATTTGCATTCATATAGATGTCTTGTACAGCGTACTTATTTATTTTCAAATAATATGCATGTTTACTGTATTCAAATTGGCTCGTATTTTCTGTATCTTGTTACGTCCCTCTGAGGACCTGGTCCTCTGCCAGGTGTATCTGTTCTTGAGTAATTACAGGAGCACAGATTTGGATGATTACTTGTGTTGTGAGGATGTCTTCTCTTCGAGCCCATGGTCGTTAGCTGGTATTCCTATATTGTATTTGTTGTGTTGTACTTTTTCATTCGAGTTGGTAGTGGATTTGTTTCCATCCAACTATCATCCTAAGATATTTATGTTGAGATCTAGTTATATAGATGCTGGTTATTATTTATATCTGATTTTCGTGGATGAGATTTAGATTATACCCTGTGACTTGTGATACATTTTATACCACTTGTGGACTTGATATTCATATTACAGCGTACGTGTGGATTTGGTTTCCATATATTGGAGTTGCCATATCCATGCGGCTGGCATGCTTACGTGTCCTAGTCCTACGTATTTTTGGGACTGGGGCGTGACATATTTTTATGGTGGCCCATGCAGGTCGAGAGCATATTGTCTCGGTTACGTTACTGTACCGAACAAGCCTGCACCTAGGACTAGAGTATAGGATCTCATCCACAATTAACTATGACTCATCTTTCTTCTAATCTATTCTATTTGAATAATTGTATCCTGCTTGATTCCTGTACTCCCATAATAGTTCCTTTAGTATAGTCTCTCCTAGAATATAGAAGTTCCTGTTGTTAGATGATAAGTAGGATAACCTTCCTATTAAGAGTACAACTAGAGTGCTGACACACCACTAAGTTTAGGATGTCTAGTGAATCCTAGAATTCCTTATCTCAATAATTGGTTTACCATTACCCCCTGATGTGTTATGAGGACTTGAGAGTAGTATAGACACTATTAGAGTTAGTTAGAAGTTTACCATTATGGTTGCCCCTAGCATTGAGAAATCAATAGAAAACCAAAGTGAATATTAGGACTGAACCTAACCCACGCCGTTAGATGAGTATTGGAGAACCATAAATTTAGATTCTTGTCTTGAGATAAGCAGACAGTACCATAGAAAGCCAAGAGCAATGCATAAAATATTTTCCTAATCATACCTCAAACACAGAGACTAGCATACCCCTTTTCCTTGGAAAACCATGATGCTATCTAGAGCCCCTCTATTTTTATATATTGTTCCCCTGTGACCATAGCGTTCGCTAATTGTGCGACGACCAAAATTACGTTCTTCTTTTCTTTATCTTTCAACTCATGCCACCTGACACTTCTGATAGTAGGCCAAGTAATTTATTTCTTTGTTAAGGACACATAGTTTGCTAGGATTATAGTTGTAATCTTGAATTTTGAAATTGTGTGCTTAGTAGTTAGAACTTGATAATTAAGTTATTCTTGTAGATTGAGACTTGGTGCTTATCCCTTAGTTTTAAATTGCGTCACTTGTATCACACCTCAATACGAGTTATATTTCCTTTCCTTTGAGGCCAGTAACTGTTCCATTCTTACTATTGATACTTGCACTATGACTAAGAGCTAAGACGACCATGACCTATGTAATATAAGAGGATACCCTAACAAGTACCAAGACCCCTTCTCGAAGACCTTAACAGGAGCTTCTACAGTACCCTTAAGACTGTCACAGTATTAGTTTATTATTTTAAGTTGGGTAGTATACCTCACAACCTAGTATCACATAGTCTTTTGACATATTATTGAAGTATGATTGAACAACATTAATTGTATACTAGCATAAGACGACAGTGGTTATTCAGACAATAAAAGTTAGAGGTCCTTGCCCACATTTGGTCGACTAGCGACATAGATAAGGAGGTTGTATGATAACTGTAGGGATTGTAGAGTCTTTTATTATTGTTGCTTAGTTGTTTTATTTTGTGAACTTGAATTAATTTGTACCTCCTTTCATCATCATCTAGCGTACTTATATTTGCTGCACTACCTTGACTTATGCTGCTATTATAGCCTAGTTTTGCAAGCTTACTCTTTTATCGAGCTTGATCATGAGATATGTATTATTGGGGACGCCTACTAATACATTTCAGAATCAGTGTATTAAGGTCTAGCTAACCTTAGTGCGCTTGATTCGCCCTTCGTAATACTACTTTACGTAGATTGAGATATATAGTGATTGGTAGACGAATATACTTGCCCCTAGATATGTCTGAGCGGATCGTATCGGTTACATAACTGTACTAATACGAGCATGAGAACAAAGAATTACCAAAATAGGATTTCAATCAACAACTGCTTTGACAATTCCCATTTGAATTCCTTAAACTCCTTGATCCCGATACTTCTATTCTATTACCTCACCCTTGAACTCTTTATTATTGGTCTCCTTCTTCCCTTATTTCGGAAAGACGAAATCTCGTGCTTGGTATAAGTTTAATACACAGAGAGTACTAGATATACCCCGTAGGCCGATCACATACTTGAGGATTATTCTTTTGTAATTAAGGACATATCATATATGATATAATCGGCGTTGAAGTTTTGAGGATTGAATGACATGAGTAAATAAATTAAGGAATATTTTTCTTAAAGTATATAGCCTTCTGTGATAGATGGGTATATTCTAAGTTGGGTAGCAGTGCATTGCCAACTTGAGAGGAATTTTTTTTAGATTGTGATCAAGTAAGATTAGATTGGGAGATTCAAGTCATTTTAATTTTGAGAAATTTTAAAAGAATGATTAAGATAATGAGGATTTAACAAATTTTAAAATCTTGATATTGAGGACCCAATATTTATACTTTGAGCACATGATTTAAATTTTGAATATTGAAGGATGAATCATCGATTTAAATTTTGAGGATAAATATAGAATTTTAGACTTCAACAATTGGTGAATTAGATTTAAATTTTATAATTTGATGATTTGAATTAAAAGTTCAATTTTGATTGTTGGGTCACCTATTTGAAATATTGAGGATGTAAATTGAGTTTAAATATTTGAACAGTACAAAATTCTTAATTTGAGAATAGGAATAAGATTTGATTAGAATTGTTTATTGTTCAAAGTCTAGAGGAGATTATGATAGTTGAAAATGGTGATATAAATTTTGATGTGGGATGTCATATAGACTTGAGTTAGATTTGAATGTTGATTATTTAAAAAAAAAATCGAGAAGAGATTACGACAGATTGAATTTTGATTTAAACAGTGGTTATCTTAATTTTGAAGTAATCGCGATAGATTTGAATAGATTTTGTTATTTAAATTTTTGAAAGAGATTGCGATTGACATACCTTATGTACGAATGTGAAGGATTTAACAAATTATGCCTTATTTTAATTTCGAGGACAAAATTATTTTAAGTTGGGTAGATTGTAAACTCCCTCACCCAAAATAGGTATTTTGTGTATATTTTATATTATTATATTTATTATAGATGTTGAATTTATTTAGAGTATTCTCTTAGTTAATTAGAAAATAAATTTTTTTAGTATATTTACTTATATAAATATTTATTTAGAATTATTTTTAGGCTATTTTAGATTATTGAAATTTTTCCATAATTTTTAGTTAATTAAAACTAGTAACACAAATTTTCTAGGACTTTGAAAAATTTATTTTATGTTCAAACTTAATTAAAAATATTTCAAAATTTTATTTTAGGTTCTAAATAGTCAAATATATTTTCTAGAATTTTCTGGGAATTTTCTGAATACTTTTAGTATTTATTGGGAGTTATTTAGACTAATAACTAATTTTTAGGACTTGTAGAATTTATTGTGCAAGCCCAGGAATATAGAATGGACCCATGTTATTTTTTAGGGTTTATAATATTATTATATATTTTATGGAATTATTTCAGAATTTTTGGAATAATGTTAGTATTTATTTTTAGTTAAATGGATAAAACTAATGTTTAGAGCTTCTCCTAATTATAGTAGTAAACTTATGAATATAAAATTGTCCCAAATATTTTTCTAGGGTTTATATGTTCAAAATATATTTTATGTAATTTTTTCAGATTTTTATGATTATTTTTAATATTTATTTGGAGTTATTTAGATTTAAAATGACTTAAATAATGTTTTGATAAAGGCAAATCAAAAACAAATAATATAACAAAAACCATCCAATCAGATTCTGACACGTGTCAGCCTATAAATATCCATTCAGCCGCAGGTACATCCCTATATATATATATATATATATATATATATATATATATATATATATATATATATATATATATATATATTATAACCCTAATTATTCTATTATTTTAGAGAGAGAGATTTTGGAGAATTGCCATCTAGGGTTCCTTCATCTTCCACAAGCCATTGCGCATAGCTCTGGACTCCAAACAAGGCCTATTTTCTTGCGTTAGAAATATATTGAGGTTAGATTTCTTATTATATAATTTATTTTATGAAATTATGAGTATTAAATTATGGAAAATTCGTAGAGCACAGTATGTCCGAAAATAGACGTATTTTAATATTCTCTCGATTCCGGGAGAACCAGGAATCAGAATTATGAACCGTTTAAAGTTTTGGAAAGCTAATATCAATATCATTGACATATGTTTTTCCCAGAATTTAATTCGAATTATTTATATACTGTTAATTCTGTAGAACTTCTAGGTTAGAATTTAACCATCGGTGCACAATACAAAATTTGTATGTGCCATAATTCCCAAACGAATTTGAATTCGGACGAGCCGTAAATTCCAGCATATTTTTGATGCTGAAATCTACAAGAAATCATGCATGAAAGTTGAGTTTGTGTCGGTTGACTTTTCGGTCAACAGATCGTCTCGATTTGCGTGCCATGAGTCTCGAGTTGATAAATTTTAGTTTCTTTGGACAAAATTTAGGAATTAACATAAAAATTAGAATAATAAGATTAAAATAGGATTTTAGAGTAATTATTCCAGAATTAAATAAATTAAAATAAATTATCTTTTGACGTGATAAATTTGTAATACATAGGCTATTTGGACTGTGACTTGGACTCTGATTCATACCAGCAGCAGGACCCCAGGCAAGATACCTTGCCAAATTGCTTACAGTATTTTTCATGCTTAGTATATTTCTGTATATTTATTTCATTTCTGTATATTTATTGCATGTGTAGTTCCTTTCTGTCATTACTATATATTAGATATGTTGACACACACTTGACACTTAGTATCATAGAGGACGATCATTAGGCGTATGGGCTTTTAACCACTCTAGTAACACCGTAGTCACTAGCACGCACTATGGTGGTCATGTCCGATGGTCGCTACCCCAGAGGTATGTCGATTGATGGAGTCCGAGGGTCGCTACCCCAGAGGTATGTCGGCTGATGGTGTCCACTGACGAGCGCATGAGTTGTGAGGATTAGATCGAGTAGCCTACCCTTGCCCATACGTCGAAAAGTTATCATCATTTGCATTCATATAGATGTCTTGTACAGCGTACTTATTTATTTTCAAATAATATGCATGTTTACTGTATTCAAATTGGCTCGTATTTTCTGTATCTTGTTACGTCCCTCTGAGGACTTGGTTCTCTGCCAGGTGTATCTGTTCTTGAGTAATTGCAGGAGCGCAGATTTGGATGATTACTTGTGTTGCGAGGATGTCTTCTCTTCGAGCCCATGGTCGTTAGCTGGTATTCCTATATTGTATTTGTTGTGTTGTACTTTTTCATTCGAGTTGGTAGTGGATTTGTTTCCATCCAACTATCATCCTTAGATATTTATGTTGAGATCTAGTTATATAGATGCTGGTTATTATTTATATCTGATTTTCGTGGATGAGATTTAGATTATACCCTGTGACTTGTGATACATTTTATACCACTTGTGGACTTGATATTCATATTACAGCGTACGTGTGGATTTGGTTTCCATATATTGGAGTTGCATATCCATGCGGCTGGCATGCTTACGTGTCCTATTCCTACGTATTTTTGGGACTGGGGCGTGACACTTATCCTCCTAGGTACTTACCCAACTAACTATAATACTAATACTTGATACCAAATAGGATACCTTACTCAAGCTCCAATACTCACTTACCCTCACTCATGATACTTGAATGTTATGATACCAATATCATCATGGTACCCAAGTATCACACTAGTATATTGCTCCAAACTCTAATATCTTGACACATAACTTACCTATACTTGGCTCACTTGATAACCACGTCTATCAACACTAACACACACACTAACTAACACATATTACCTAATACTTATATATATATATATATATATATATATATATATATATATATATATATATATATATATATATATATATATATATGTTATATCATACATATGCTTGGCAACCTATGATACCTACACCCACTTGATATCCATACTACCTAGTCTCATAGGATACACAAAATACCTATGTCGTATAGTCAGTTCTCTACTTGTAACCAATATTGTACCTATTAGACATATTCAATAAATTCTAGGGTTAAATTATATCGTAGCCCTCCGTATTAGATTTTTGAAACTTTAAACGGATCGTATTTTTGTCTCCGGAAGCTCCCAGAATCGCGAAAATATCAAAACGCGTTCGTCTTTCGGACATCTAACACTCAAACAGTTTTACAAAAAGTTCTATAACGAATTTGGCATATTGATTTATATATTTGGAAAGCTAACTTCGATACAGTTCTTTTTTAAAAATGGGAGATTAATCAGAGTCCTAAGTTAGGAGTTATGGCATTTCTAAGTTATTATGGCTGCTAAAAATGAGGATGAATACTATGACGAATTTGGGTTATTTTGGACAAAAGAACATATGTATACACCCAATTTATCAATTCCACCTATATGTATCATGGTGTATGATGATACAGACTCTACGTGTTCAATTTTGGATACAAGAACTGTAAACCCCCTGATTTTTCAAAATTTTTAAATTTTGAATTTTCTCAATTTTCTGAAATTTTCTGGGATTTTTCTGTAATTAAAATCAGGGTTTTAATTATTAAATGATTTTTAATTGATAATAAATGATATTAAAATATTATGAAAATAATATTTTTGGGTGTAAAATGAAAAACTGGACTTAGGGTAATTTTTCTGGAATTTATCGGGCCCCGGACCTATTTTAAAACACCTAAAAAGTATTTAACTAATTATTTATTTATTTATTTAATATTTATTAATATTATTATTATTTTTATTATTATTACCCTCAGCCCATTGGGCCGGGCCGGCCCAGTCCCCGCCCTAGCGGGTCGGGTCGGATCCGCCCGCCCGAACCCGACCCGAGACCCGCCTCACCCCCACGACCCTTTCCCTCTCCCCGCTTCCTCCGCCGCCCGCCGCGTCCTCCGCTCCGCTCCGCCCGGCCGTCCACGACCTCACCCCACGTCCTCCGCCCGTCTCGGCCCCCAGCCCCCTCGCCCCGCCTTTAAAACCCCTCCCCGTTCTCTTCTCCGGCCACCCCCTCGAAGAGCCCCAGCCGACCACCGCCCTAGCAGCGTCGCCGTACCCCGCCGTCAGTTGCCTCTGCCCGGACCCGCAGCACCCCAGCGCCGCCGTCGATGCCGCGGCCAGCCCCCTCCCTCTTCTCCTCCTCCTCTCCGCTCGTCGAAAGCAGCAACGGCCGCAGCAGCGCCCCAGCCGCCTGCCGCACGCCGCCGCCTCCTCGCCACGCCGCGCCACCCTCCGACGACAGCAGCGCCGGTCCCCTCCGCCTTCGCCTGGCCGCAGAGACGCTGTCCCCGCCGCCGGCTGAAACCCTAACCCTAACCCTAGTTTTTCCCCTTTGTATCCGACACGTGTCGGACACAATTCGACCCCGGTTTTCGGGTCCCGTTCAGGTGCGTGTATCTCTCTCCTCGTAGCTCTGATTTTGTTTCCGCAAATTGCGTTATGAAGCCTGTATGACCCTCTCGGTGCCCGGACAAACCGTTCGGGGCATCGCGTCCTGTGGTGATCTCACACCGCGATCCAAAAACAGGAAAAACCAGACCATGTTTTACCCCGGAACTGAGTACGCTCCGCCAAACGGGACGACTTGGTCGCGCGCGGTCTTCACAGATACGTGCGCATCGTTGATACGGACGTGCGGGATTTCGCGGAAGTCGATTCGGGTGTGCGTGCACACCGGGATCAACGCGTATCCGCGGACATCGCCCCGTATCCGACTTTTCGGCATCTCACCCTAACTTCGTGCACACACGTCGGATCGAGACGAAACTTGTGCCATCGGACTCGTAGCAATATGTTGGTCCTGTGGGTCAAGTTTGGTTCGATTCTGAGAACGTTGACAAAATCGCGTGTCGTGGGCCCCACAGGCCCCGCTCGACGGGCGATTTTGTGATCGGCTCATCGAAATTCAATTCTGAAAGTTCTGTTGGGTTTGTATCAGCGTTCCTGACCTGTTGACACTAAGTTTGGTAAATTTTGAGACCGTTGACCCTGACACATTTTTCGGTGCAAGCGGGCCCACATGTGGACCCCGTTTTGACCCGAAACTGTCGTTTTTGCCCTTGTCTCCAAATTGTACCCAAGGACAGGCGTTTCTAGCTGATTTATATTTTCTGGATCTGATGGTGATGTTTATTTCAGCAACCGGAGTACCGCCTGCAATTCCCGCTGAAGTCAGAACTGTAAACAGAGCCGGAACCACAGGCAAGTGTACCTTGCCAAACCCTGCAGTCTGTTATTTATTTCCTTGGCTTAATTAATCATCACAAGGCAAGAAAAGCTAGTCAATTCTCAGTAGTTCCTGTGATAATATTTTGCTGGATTCTTTGTGTAAATTCATGTAAACTTGTTTTAACTGCTTAACCTAGGAAACGTGTGACGTACTTAGTGTCCGATCATAGTCGGGTGCCAACCCCGTACGCGGTATTGGGTACGTCATTAGAGATGGACATTCGATACCCATACTCTTGGTACTTGTCCTATCAAGTACAACAGGACCCAGGACACTTGACACTATTCATGAGACAGAATCCTCTTGAGATATTCACGGTGATTCTGTATAGGATACAGGTTATGACATGGACAGTTTATTCCTAGACATTATATGACTGCTGCATTAGTTATGATCTTGCGTGTCATGGACATGAGACGTGTGATTACATTGGGTGGGGAGAGACACACAGGCTACAGGCTATTTTTATATATATATACTATTAGTGTGAGGTCGTAGACTCTCCAGCAGAGCTAGACCCTTTACGTGTTATTACTGCTACCGGCTCCCCGACACAGAGCTTGTAGCGGTCTCAGCCTGAGTTCTAGTGATGCTCTCAACTTGCATTTATCACTTAGCTGGTTACATAGTTTACCCTGCTGTTTCCTTTATTTCTGCACTGCTTATATTTTGGCTTGTATTATCTGTACCTTGCTATGTCCCCTGAGGACCTGGAATGGATGATGTCCCCAGGTATAGCTGAAGAGATCCATCCAGAGATATCCCATACCAGAGCACTTCCAGGAGCTGTACCAGGACCTGAAGACGAGCTCGCACCAGAGGACTTCTTCTGAGCATTGGCCGTATGTAGTCAGTTATTTCTATTTTCAGTTGATTATTTCCTGTCTATTTGCATTTGTTGTATCAGACATATTCTCGGATTGTTTCCCAAGATATTTATTGAGATTTGCTTATTTATTCTATTTTGTATTACTCTGGCATTAATCTGTGTTTATTCTGTGGATGAGATTAGAAATACCTGAGACTTGTACATTATACTGCTAGACTACAGCTTAAGCATGCCCTGATGGATCCATTAAATTGGGTTGTCCATCGGTGCGTGCTGCTGGCCATTGCCCACGTGCTCAGTCCCTCGGTATTTTGGGACTGGGGCGTGACAAGAACACATTGACACCATCAAATAAATATCACTAGTCCTCATTAGGACACAATACACACACTCAATGGACACAATTAGGATTTTCTCCAAATTGAGCCCCAAAATTATGACACCAACTTAGATCTACCAAATTGAGTGCTTCTAATGCCTAGATCTACCATTGGAAAGTCAAATATATCCATTGAAAGGTTCTTACATGACAAAGGGGTGTTCCTAACCATGAATTTGATAAAATTGAGTGAATTACCTAGTGTTTTGGTAGCCTCTTTGGAGAATTCCGAATTTGGACACGGAAGGGATGAGTCGGATAAGATCTCCTAGTAAACTTCTCTCATATGGATCTTCTTGTGCTCTCCAATGCTCTAGGCCTTCATGATGGTGAGAATGAGTGAAATTGAAAGTGAATTGAGTGAAATTGGTAGGAAATTGGGTTTGCTTGGAGAAGAAGAAGCTTTAAAAAAATGAGGCTAATGAGTAAAATAAAAGGAATGGATGAGCCATAAATTAAACTTATCTCTTATAGTAAGGTTTGGTCATGCCAAAATATCAAATTTGCCCCTCCATTTGTCATGAATGAAATCTAATTAACTAAAGAAAAAAATCTCTGCAACTAAGAGGAATATTCTCTTCATGACAACTAAACTTAATTAATTATAATTACTAAAGTCATGTCTAACAATAATTAGCACTAACACTTGCAAATTCTAATTGGCTAGCCACTAACTAACACTAATATATTCTAGGCAATTACTAATATAAAATAATATTAAAAAAAATTAACAACATACAAAATTACCAAATACTCCTATGGTAGAAAGTGATAGTTACATCGTTTTCAGTCATCAACACCTTTGCCCATCGGCTTGGCGTTGTCGCCCTCCAACGGACCATGTAAGTTCTTGCACCAGAGTAGATTCTCCATCCTTGGCTTCTAAATCACCCAGTTTTCCCCTGTGAGGGTAATCATACGAGTGTTCATCTGCTCCGTAGACATAGTTGCATCTTTCCTCTCGAGAAGAACTTGGCTTTGATACCACGGGTTGGGCGCATCACGGAAGCGTTTGCCAACCCACCTGAGATAATCAATCAATCTACAAACTCCAAGCACAGATGAAGACAAGTATATGGCGGTAACTACGTCACCTGGACAAATTTCAACATTTATAACTCAGATAAAATTACAAGATTGCAAAAATTAATATTGAAACCCTTTTCCCTAATAGGTTCAGCCCCCTCACCACACTCAAGAAGGAAAGACGGAGATTACAATTGAAATCACTCACCAACCCGTAGCAATTTTTCTAACCGAAGTTGACGACTCCTCGATTTGATCTCTTCTTCCTTCTGTCTTGTATAGCGAAATCCTAAGAGCAAAGTACGGACTTTCTCTTAGATTTTCTTATGGATGCGCATCTCGATTCTCCACCTTTGTGCATACTTTGTGCCTCCACCCTCCTCCTATATTTATAGGATGAGAAACCATATTTTAGGTCATAATATGATTTTCTAAATAGAAAACCCTAAAATAAGAATCTTATTACACCTAAAATAGCCCAACACCAATTATGGACGTCCAAATATAGTTAGATTAAATATATGATACAAATTTAAAATCTAATCAAATCTTACATTTAATGTAGATTTTCAAATTATATCAAATCAAATCATTGACCATATTTTGACTCCAAAATTTACCAAATTCAGACTGGACCCCTATACTGGACATGCATATTTGTTATTTATTGCAGAAACCAACCACCAATGTAATTGATGTTTCAGTTCTAAATAAGGCATCTCACTGTTATAAGGCTTTCTTATTAGGATTTTTATTTCATCTTGTATTTTTTTAATATAATTTACTACTCCTAATATCTTTATTTATTCCATTGATTTATTTGGCCCTTTTTATTTAGGATTTATTATATAGTATACTTTAATTTAGAATTTATTATGTTTAGTATATTTAATTTAGGATTCTCCAGTTATAATGTTAATTTATTTATTTAGGATTTCTACCTATAAATAATGTAAGATATTGTAAAGCTTTGGACAAGTTGAATAATATTGATTTTGCATTGATATCGAGTTTATATCTTTTCTAATTCTTGTTCTAAGTATCGAGATGTCAATCATCGTATTTTGGTCATTGATTTGGTGATCGATGCTTATGTGTTTTGTCATGTGGTATTAGAGCCTTAGTGTGTCGCGAGACATGTATCGAACCAACTAAAACAATGACGACCAATATCTTCCTAACAAAGGACATGAGGATGAAGATATCTTTGCAACGATCCGTCGCATCAAAATTTTATTGCAAGGAAGGAATCTACACATCTACTAAGTTGAGTAGACCGTAGATTTTCTGGAACCCATGAGGAAATCGATATGGATATTTGCAAGCTTGCTTCAGTACAATAAGCTAATTGAAGCGATAAAGTGGACATGTATATGCCACCACTAAAACCATGTTACGTCACAGTTCCAAAACGCAACCCATAATTTACAGTAATAAATAACATGTAGGCAACAAATGCAACTTTGAAGGCATTTCAATCTAATCCCGTCGAAGCGTACTTCGTTATCTAGTATGAACTCCAATCCATAATTTACAATAACAAATAACATGTAGTTATCTAAATCTCATCCACAAGAATACTAATAACATTGAACTAACAATAACAAAAATATAATGTTTAAAGTAACTATGTCGAATAACATGTCCAGCAAGAATGTGATTAGTCTGGTGGAGACAAATCCACTGCACGTAGACTGGAAACAAATACGAAAAAGTAAGATAACAAGATACAAGTATCTCTAACTAGACAACAAGACTCGTATCCCAGTACAAAATCCTATCCAATCTCAAGGGTACTCTGTTGGGTAGACATCATGAATATGCTCCTGCCTTCGGTCTATTTCCGTATATCTTCGGGTAAATTTGGTTGTCTAAGCTTAAAAAAAAATCAGGTCCTCAGAAGGACGGAACCAATGTTTTAAAAACCAGACCAATGATTGAACCGAAAACCTTTGGTACAGATCTGACCAGGGTTCAACCGGGATTCAAATAGGTCCTTTATGAGAACCAAATGATTTGAGACATGTAAGATATCCACATTTACTTCTTGGTTTGGTTTGGTTTGGTTTGGTTGTATGTTTGGTTTGGTTTGGTTTGATCTACTTTTACAACTATAAGGTCTCTCAAAACCAAATCAAACCAAACCAAGAATCAAATGGTCCAAATCTCACGTGATAAATTTTTGAGTTTTTTTTTAAAAAACCATAATCGACCGGTTCGATTGTGTATCGGTTCGGACGGTTCACCGGTTAAACCCTGGTTCTAAAAAAAACCATCGGTTCTTTAAAAAATCCAGTTCAAGTTAGACCGGACCATTTTTTTAGCAAAATTCGGTCAGACCCGGCCCAGCCGTTGATCTGGGCCTATTCTGACTACACTGGACGGAACAAGATATACAAGGAATATGCCATAATATAGATATGATACACACCAAGTCTTGGGGTACACTAGATCTAAGTGAATGCATATTATGACAACTTTTACACACAAGGGCTCTCAGAATAAGGGTGCATGGACAACAGAGCTCATCTGAGTCGCTAACTGCCAACATATGAAAACAAATAGTAGTACATACATCTAGTGATCGTCATCCCTGTCCAATGTCGTTATCCGAGTCGAATCCACAACGTGTCATGTCCGTAACTAATATGTCCAATAATATATTTTTATATAACAAGTACAAGTTATACCGACACGTGATCCGATCGTAACAATAATCAGTCTGATAAGAAATCATGTGCCCAATCATGTTGTATCACATAACCGTGTTAAGTTTATGGGTCATACGAGATATCAAGATTTCACGATGCAAAGTAATAGTGGTCTACCATCTAGGCTAAGCAAATCACAAAATCGATGTCTATCATCAATCACACCCGAGCCATCCTCGGGTTCACAAATATAAATAAATATAAAGAGCAAGTAATGAAAGTAACCATAAAATATGTAAGAAGTTATCTACATATGGCAAGGTATCTTGCATGGTTGTTGGTTGAATGAGTGTCAATGTATCCGACTCAATTGCATCAGCTAAGGGTGGGCTCAAAAGTTGAGCGGAACAAACATTTTCAGATACTAAAATAAATACTACCATTGATCCCATAACACGTCAACGACCAAAAAAAAATATTATTCATAAGTCCAATTTAGAGAGTGTGCCAAAAATCGACATTTCATAGCCAAACAAGGTCAACATGTAAGCCCACGAGGTACAAAAAAATTGGGCCAAAGTGGCATGTGTCGAAATATGGCAAACAATATATGAAACTATGCTCGAAAGACAAGCTTGCACTCATCTCTGCTTTCAGAAATGAAATCCAATTGGCGGATTGAAAATGTGTGCGCCACCGACGAAACACGAGCCTGCAAATTGTGATCTGATAGACAGTCTTAGAAGTGGACGAAACTTGCATCACAAGGCATTCTCTAATGATTATTTTGCAGGGCGATAAGTATTAGTCTTTGTTTTGCAGTGATGTACAAGTCATCTATGGGTAAGATATTTATGTTCAAGTGACATGGTTATATGTCATGAATTGTTAGTAGCCTGAAATAAAAAGATCATTATAATAATTGTATACTTCACATATATACTATGTTGGTTTGGGTGATTCAAGATGGAACCTCGAATCAGTGCATTCTCCGATGTACTGACCTCCTCCTCCACAGGTGCTGGGAACCACGCGGACATACAGAGGCATTAAGAGTCTCTGAAGAATCTGAAGCTCTTCTTTTCGAAGCATTTTAAGTTTTTTTTTTTTTTTAAGTTTTCAAGGTCTTTATTTTTCGCAATGTAGCAAAAGGGCACGGTGTATATGCAACAAGATATTATTTCATGTCAGTATTTCAATTTCGTGAAATTGTAAGTATTTCAATTTCGTGAAATTGTAAGCCGAGTTGGCATTCTCAGTATTTTATGAAAAGTTGTATTATGCTACAAATGAATAAATAAAGAGCTTTTTTTTTTTTTTTGGCTATATATTGTCTTCAAATTTTTGTTTAAAAAGTTGCTTCAACCTTACCTTTTCGTATGGATTAATACAAGTGCACGGTCTTGTCTTGTACAAGTACAATTTAGACTTGTACGATATTACGTTTGTGGAAACTTATTGATTTGACGAAATTGGAGAGCGACATTAAAGTGTCTCGTCAATGCACAGCTAAAACCCGCATACGATTTGAGGAGTTTGAACCAAAATAAACAGAGCATACTCTTGCTATATTACCATCGGTATATTGTTCTACACTTCCAATGGTGCAAACCAGCTCTAACACGGCCTTTTTTTCTATTTGACCATACGGCCTACCAAATCATGCAAAATAACCCATACACTATGAATTATTGTACGACAAGGAACATGGCCTATGCTAAACTACAACTGAAACCAACACGTGAATCTAATAAAATCCATACCATAATAGGAAAGTTCAGCAACTGAAACCAACACGACAAGGATTTCGACCATTTTGGTCCCGATTTTGATCCATCGATCGCCTAACACCCCTAGCAAAATTTACCAGTAAGCAACTACGCTAGCGTGCTTCTTAGCAAAGGTATCCATCCTAGCGTATACTAGTGGTTTGAATCTTTCTGAATAAGATCCGATCCCCACAATCGATATATCGACAGTATACTGCCAGGATGAAAATGTTCGAAAAATAAGGGTTTGGGCCTTCTATTCTAATTCAATCCTAGTCCAAGTTCTCTGTCATGTTCACCGGGAGTTCCTACAAGGTCAAGATGGTTCACACACTGTGTCGATTGAGCAGAAAGCCAGGAAGACTTAACAGATATCATATGTCATTAGCCTGAGGCACGAAAATAGAGGAAATCCCAAATATAAACACTAGTCTAGAAATCCAAGATTACGAATAAAAACTAAGTAATGAAATCAAATTACAGGAAATACAAAATCGAGATATGGCAAATATACAATATAGTACACGAACAAGAAAATACAAAAATATGAAATCTGGGAACGGTCCTCACATGCATCAAGTGCATTACCAAGTAGTATTATTGCTAAATATAAAGCAATTGAGTTGCTAAGATTTTCTGAAATCGAGATAAGTGGAAACTTTTGAAAGAATTTCTTATCGCGGTAATGAAAATCATCGTTGTTCAAAACAAAATTCGACGATCAACTCACAGAAACCAGCAAGTTTGAAAAAACTTATGCAACGCTCAAACTTGTAATCTCTTTGTTTTTAGACAGAACACGAACATGGCTCTTGCTCTTGCGACTGCTGCTACACACTCACTCACTTTCTCTCTCTCTCTCTCTATATATATATATCTTCTTGTGTTCTGTACTGAGTGTGCAAAAACAAGGACTTGTATAGGGGAGTCAATCCTACAGCAACATAATCCACTGTCAACGTGGGTGAGAAACCATTGAATCAAACCCCATAATGTATGCAGCTACCCCTAAATAAGACAGTTACAATAAACCATCCACTAGCTGCAAATAAAATATTAATCACTAAATTAATCTCTCTTAACTCTTATAAGGAAGCTTGGAAAGTGCTGACGTAATTGATAATTTAATTTTTTTTTTTTTTTAAACAATCTAACTACTCAAGTCTTAAAATTATATCATATAAACATATATATATATATAACAAAACCAAATAAAAATATATTCAATATTCAAATTATATTTAACCTAAAAATTTTATATCTAAGTTCTACAAACATATATATAACTAATTTTAATTAAAATATATTCAAATCATATTTAAACTATTTTAATATAATTTGAATTTTTATCTAATTTTTCAATAACTTCAGAAAAAAAAATATATCTAATGTTTCAATAAATATATATATAATAAATCTTAATTCCCAAATATTTAAAATATATTTACACAATATTAGAAAAAAAATATTTTTCGTGCGCTCAACCCTGACCAAAGTAATTGATTAGAGAGGAGGCACAAAATGATTGTATAACAGGGAACTATGAAACTATAAAGCCCTTCCCTTTCCTGGACTACCATTTACTAAGTTATATACCGAAGACATTACCCTAGCAGTAATGTGGCAAACCACCTTCAAGTAGACCAAGGTTCGAATCCCCCCCACCGGTTGGTGGCGGAGCTAGGTATATCAAAAAAAATTTTACTTTATTATGTAATATTTTCCCTCTTAGTCCAGATCTTTCTCTCTCTCCCTTAGTCCAGATCTTGTAGTCAACACTGTTACATACCCTTGAAAATAATCACTCTGAACATCATATTTCTTATCATGTGTTTGGAAACAGGGTTCAGATTGACTGTGTACGTCTCACAGGCCTTGACAATTCCATGTAGAGGGCCATAGCAAGTAGAGAACATCAAAGAAGTTAAAATGAGACTGGGCTTCTACTATTATAGAATGAAATGATCATGTGACAATCTTCAAAGAAAGCAGCTCCAAATAAGAAAAATATTCAAGACAACTCACATCTTAACAAAAAACATAAACAAGAAAGAAAGTATGTGTTACTGCACGAATTGAAAACTGAAAATTACTAATGGCATTCGAACATCAATAGCACATCCCTCAAAGAACCACACCACAAAACTTAATAAACAAAATGCCAGATCAAGACAAAACTCCCAAAACTGTAACATTCGCTTCAGCCAAACTGTACTGCTCAAGTTCAGGCCGCCCGCCTCTACCACACACTAAACATTGTTTCAACATATACAAAAAAGGTATATAACCCTACAAAACGCGATGCTTAATAAACCCAAAAAACACCTCCAGAGTTATAAAAACTACTATCCTTTACTTCGAGATGTAAGTAATACCCAAAAAGAACTGTACGGTTGAGGGGGGAAAAAAAACCTGTCATCAAAAGAACTCCACAACAAACCCAAACCCCATCAGCAGTAAAACATGACTTCCTTCACATTCTCCTTGACCTTGGGAAGAGGCTTTGCAGTCGTAGCTCCCCCAGCTCTCCCGTGCACGGTGCTACCAGGTCCAGACGCAGATCCAGCCTCTGAGTCCCCCTCAACATAGTCCCTTGCGCGGAAGGCAGCAAGATGGGCATAATACGCAGGTGGAACTGTACAAAACATCATAAAAATAACATTAACAAACAACTATAGCTTTTGAGGGAAACAACATTCAAGAAAACTTACCAATAGACACGGAACGAGTGCAACGAGCATAACTGCAATTGACAAAAAGACATAATAAGCCAAATAGAACAATTATATGGAATCCATAATTCATAAGATTTCTGAATTTTCTAATTTTCAACTTACGTATAACACAAGTTGTTCGTTAGAGTCTGAAGTGCATCCGCACTGAAATTGTTTTCATCCCACAGGACATGGTAATGTGTGGGCCGACTCGTTCCCTGCAAAACTCATTTTTGAGTCAATTGACAACTGATATAGAAGTATAATTTGATCATAACATGAAACCACCACTTTTTACCTGAATGCCGGCATGGCTACACAAGTAGAAATCAAACTCAGTTGGGTGGCAAATTTTTCTATCCACCACCGTTCCTGAGAACATACAAAATCTGTTATCATCCATTGCTACGTCCATGAAAATACAACATATCATGAAAGAACACAAACCTGGCAATATGTTTCCACTCCTGTCAGTTTGTTGATTATGAACATTAGGGAACAATCTTGTGTGATGTCTCTTTTGCACAACCACAAATGTTATGGGAGGAAGATAACCTTCCTCTAACGAAGCACATGCCTGTTATACATGATGGAATCATTAATTTTTGTAAAAATTACAATTACCTCGGAAAAAGAAATTAAAAACCACAAATGTTATGGGAGGACCTCTAACGAAGCACATGCCTGGTATACATGATGGAATCATTAATTTTTACAAAATTACAATTACTACCTTGGAAAAAGAAATTAAAAACTAAAACATACAGCCAAGTAACTTACCTTTCTAATTGCATCAATCTCATATAACAGGACATCATTAAACTGTCCTTCACTTACACCATCCCTGTATATAAGCAAATCAAGAATATTTACAGAAAGAAAACATTATATTATATTGATTAGAAATATAAACAAACCTGTAGAATATGATTCGACTGGGTTTTTGATTCGTTGATCTTCGGAAGGCAATTAATAGTTCTCTGAAGAAGAAGAAATAAACTTAATACAAATGTTCCTTACTAACACTAGAAATGTCCTTCAGTTATACCTAATCATTCCTCCATTCACAATACCCTTCTGAGGATCCTGGGTAGTAGTGAAGAGGTCATTTATTATCTCCCTCCTCCGTTGGAATTGGGCAGAAATAATTGCTCTATACTTTGTCACCTCAGGCCAATCCATGGAACCAACCACCTATAAGAAAAAGTAAAACAAATATCATTAAAACCAGTGTAGTCAAAGGCGCGCCTTGCTCCTAGGCGCAGGGTTAGCGCCTCAGGGCACTCCAGGCGAGGCGCAATTCTTAAGGCGCACCTAACGCGCGCCTAGGTGCGCCTTTTCCGAGCGCCTTAGAATAGCCAAGGCGCGCCTTGAAAATCTTGTCAAAAAAATAACATGTTTAGACTATTTTTTAACTGTTGTACTGTTTTTTAGACTATTTTTTGAACTGATATACTACTTTTTTTTTTTACTGTTTTCTTTCTCACTCAATTCAAAGTGATTGCAACCTAGACGGGGGGAATTTGAAGCACACATGTTTATCAATGTAGAAATCCGATGTGAATATATATATATATATATATATATATATATATATATATATATATATATATATATAATTTTTGGGCCTCGCGTCGCTCGGGCGCGCGCCTTAAGTGCGCCTTGCGCCTCGGGCGATTTGGACCCTTTGTGCCTCGAGTGCGCCTTGCGCCTTTGACTACCTTGATTAAAACTAGGAAAATTTTGTGAATTGATCATACACAAAACTGGTCAACCATGATTATATGTTGTCTAGAGAAATATGGTCTCAACTCAAGATCCTGCCTATGATCCTGTTTATAGGGAATATCTCGATCTTCCATAGTACTTTGTAATAATCTTATAGGAACCTCGGGTTAGATCTCGTAGCTTGAACCCATTATTAAATTAACCAATACAAACTCTTACAGTATGTTTTATAATAAATTTCTCACAAGAATAACGAGACATGCAGATTTCTTAACACACATGTAAACAAAATTAGACATTGTCCAAACAAACTCAACCAAATAATTGCATTAAAGATGATAAAGACAGACCGCAGCAATTGAGGGTGCTGAATCCTCTCCTGGAGGTGGGTGAGTGACATCAGCCCCAAAAATGATTGTCGGTACATCTGTTACAAGAGGAATCCTCTTGTACAGAGCATCCTCTAGCACAGTATTGCGCCCTCCGACCTACAAAAATACAAAAGTCGTTAAAAATAAAGAGAATATCCAACAGGTTACTTATGTGAGCTAGTATAAGAGCAAAGAATCTAACCTTAATATTGATTTTCAATGCAACATTTTCCATGTATTGTGGTTTGCACTGAGAAGCATGTTTAGGTTGGCAGCATTGGGATACGATTCCTAGTTCTGTTTCGCAGATCCTTTTAATCTTCGCTGTTAAAAGCAAAAAAACAGAAGTATAAACACTAGTAATAAAGAGGGCAACATTAAAACTAGTAGGAAAATAAAGATGCACATACGATACGATCCACTGATTTCTGGTAAAATGATAACAAGCAACTGCAAAGGTCTTCCCTTCGGAGCAGTTTGGTTGTACACATCCACTAAACCAGACTCGATATTGTTCGGATGACCAGCTAAGATGTTGATTACTGGATTTGGATTAATTGCCTAATGGAGCATACCACAATTAGCAATAACAAAAACTATCAAGTACATAAATTCAAACCAAAATGAACAAAATATATACCATTCCTGTCGTATTGCAAACCCCAAACAAACTATTGCAAAAATACACAGCTGCATCCATTGGCAATCTTGAATAATTCAGACAGGCCCAATTCTGAATCCTGCCGCCATTAATCATTTTCTACACAATTAATTTTGAACAATACCAGGGTTAACTCAGCAAAAATACAAAACTGCCGAGAATAAAAAAAAATTCTACAACTCAAATGTACCAACAATAGTTAATTAATATCAATCAACCCAAAAGGAGTCCAGACTTGAAAGATACCAAATAAGTGTAACAAGGCTAAAACCTCATGACAATAATACATATTCCATCAAAGAAGTTATGTAAAATAAAAATCCATGAAAAAACAAAAAATTACTACGGCTAGGATAAAAAATGTCACTTCTCTGATGAGTGAATACTAAATATAAAAGCATACCGAGAAGCTTACAATGTGTTCCTTAAAATGTGCTTAAAGAAGTTAATTATTCTTACTTTGTTAATCATGTTCCATGCCCCTACTCTTGGATTGCAAATCTTCTCTTTTCCCGATTCATGATATTTTAGCTGCAGAATTATAGAAAATAATTAAAAGTAGAGCTATGTGTTTCAGTACATAATAAGTGCATCTAGATAGCTTACTTTAGGAGGAGGCAGGACCCTTGCCTCAACAGAGGCAAGTTGATTTGATACAGATAATCCAAATTCTTGTGCATGCTTATCCTCGTTATATTTGTTATGATTTACCATCTGTAATAGCACACAAAGATGATATATATATATATATATATATATATATATATATATATATATATAAGTAGCTTTGAGAGAAATTGCAACAATTGAGTAAAGAAATTCAAGGATCTGCACCTTCAAAATACTGTTCTCTCTCTGTTGGGGCCGCTCGCATGTCGCCCTCAAGATCCCAGTAACTTGGTCCTTGTTAAGCTTTTTAGAAAATCGTTGCCCCTCGACAATTTTACACACCTAAAGTACAAGATTTTACAAAATATTAAAGATCATAAATATGCCACATAGGCTAAACAATGTAAAGGAAGCTTTAGACAAAATACGAAGATTGCATTCAATTTCAAAATTGGAAGTGCAGAGCAAACCTCCATCGGAAGGTAAATGGGCCTGCTATCACTACCAGCTTGTAGGCATGGCCATGAAACATGCCTACATCGAATCTGGTACTTCTCCTCGAAGTATCTTGTTACATGCATTTTGTCTCCGCTCTCACCAATAGGAAACCTATAATATGAAGCATTGATCGGTATACAGCTTTTACCATAATTTCAGTGAGCACCAGGTAGAATTACAGAGCAGATTTGAGAAATCCTACGTTAACTCCCTGAGAGGGGCAGAGGTTAGTCCTGTAATCTTATAGCGGCGGCGACAGTCGCCCGTGTGAGTAACCTCTACTTTTACTCCTCTTAAAGCTTTCTTTAGCTGCCAATTTGCCAATAATTAATATATCTAAGAGAACTTATCAATATGATTCATACAAGTGAAATGAATGAATTTAATCTGTCACATTAGAAGCTTAAAATAACAAATAAAACTAAAAAATAGTAACGAAGGGAACCAACAATATGCATGGAATTGTTGGTGAGATAAGGAGTAAGAATCTCTTTAAAATATACATACACTGATACGGTCTCTGTCAGTTAAGGCCCTATTTGTGTCACGAATGTTAAGGTACTGTCTTGCAAAGTCCACTACTTGTAAAGGCTCGTAAAATGATGTTGCAGAAATATCTGCACATTTAAGTATAAAAAATCAGCAACCTGGTGGGAAAAAAATACAAACAGATAGGAAACAAAGAATTGGAAATCAAACAAAAGAGTACAAATATAGACAAACATGATACCTATATTCAATGAGAGACCCATCTGAGTAGGACGTATACTCTGATAATATCCCCTCCAACACTCAATCCCGCTACCGATACTCATCCTGCTTCCAAACACTGGCGAGAAGAACGATCGCGACACATTGACATAACTGGAATAGAAAAGATGGGCGAGTTATAACATAAATGTGTAAAAGTAAACATGATATAATTTTAAGTTGAACATATTTAAAGACAAACTGGTCATTACTTTTTAGAGGGAGTTTCCCTCAGTACGACATCAAGAACTTGAATGGTGTCTTGAGGAGTATCGTGTTGCCTCCCTTGTAAGAACTGTCTCAGATGATGCAAATCAGCTCGTCCAGCAAGTTTAAGAACCACATTGTACTCTTTTACACCACTACAAAATTACACGATTATAAGAAAAACATCAGCATATTAAGCTGATCATGCATTTAAAGGAAGAGGAATGATGTAATGTTCTTACCGCTCTCCTGTCAACGTGATCTTAAACATTTTAGAAGTGAATGGCAGTTCCCCAGCAGTATAAAGGCTCTTCCTTCCATCATACGCAGGAATACGCATTCCTAGATGACTTTCCTTGTAGAGAGTTACAAGTTGACTAATAATAGATCGGCAGACAGATTTCGATATAACTTCGGGAGTTATATCAACCTATTAATAAGAAGAAATGTCATTGATATTTGATACTAACATGAAATAGGTCACCCTAGTCAAAAAGAAGAGAGAGAACTATAATGTGGACATACACAAATCAACATACATTCATTAACTTGATATATATCAAGTACCAAATAATATAGACAGACATTCTAGATTAATTAGATTAAAATATTCTCAGCTCCTCAAATACCTTATAAATTAAATAGGAAAATACAACACCAGCATGACTTGTCTATGGGGGAAAAAATAGAATAACCAGGAACATGGTAGAAAACACAAAGTTAATTCATAATTAAACTATACTATTGCTAGATATCATCTTATTGGGAAGAAAATCAAACTAAAGCTAATATAAAATGGATTAACATTGTAGTCTACTTTTATTAACAAATAAATAGAAATAGGTACAAATTAGAATATTCTAAAAGGTACAACAGCGAACATTCAAGAAAAGAAGGTTCATGTAATACTGAAAGAGATTTGTCAAAAATATATATAACTATTGGATTATATTGAGAAGTTTTTTCAGATATATAAATAGCGGAAAAAGAAGCCAAACGAATCTAAAATTGTCAACCATAGGAAAATAGGCATAAAATTATTCCAAACTATAGAAATAATTTTTTTTGTCAATGACAGCAAAATACAAATTACTCAATCTCAGACAAAAATAAATATCTAACTCTCAACCCATATAACCCTGAACCCTGACTACAACCCTAATGGTTGCAGGGACTTCAACTTTCAATAAATCTAAAATTAAAATAAATATATGATACTGACATCAAACCTATTTGGCATGTCCTAGTGTACTTTCGAGTATACAATGTCAAATTTGTATTTAATACATCACAGAGACAGACACATCAAAAAGTTTTGGGGCTTCTCCTGTTCCTAGCAAATAACTTGCCAACAAATGGTACAAAAACAAAATGCTAATTCGAGATTGAGATAATACTGTTATTATGTTTCATCATATAATATGGACAATCAATGTACATAGACAACTCTACGCAAGCATGATCAAAACATATATTTTGTCTTAAAGAAAGAAGAATGGACATTAGAATATTCTAAAAGAAACATAAGTGATAATCCAAAACACTATAAGTTGAAAACCAACAAATACCATACAATAATTTATCAAATTTACAGAAAAATCTACTAAAAGAATAAGCAGCCAAAAAAGAGCACAAAATAAGTCAAAAACAGAATAGTCACCAAGAAAAAATTCCAAATAAAACATAAAACAAGATAAGGTAGTAACTTGATGGGTGTTTTAGATTATCATCAAATACATAATAATATCTCAAAAGTAAAGGAACTATTCTAATCAACACATGTAACAAATTAAAGAATACCAATTACAACTATCTAAGAACCAAATGTCAAAAACTAAACAAATTAAAGAATACCAATTACAACTATCTAAGAACCAAATGTCAAAAACTCTCTAAGAACCAGATCAGATATTTAATCCACACAAAAGCTACATTACAACTACTAATATCTAATTAAAAATATATAAACATTATAATATTCTAAATAACAATAAATTGGCATTACTAAACGCTCAAAGTTCAAATCAAGACAAACCCGATATTCTAAAATTATTCAAATATTCAATAAAAGAATCAGTAATCTGGAATAGAAATATAAACAAAATCTAATTAAATAATAATTTCACAAAGCAAGCTTAACAACTATTAAATACATAACTTATATTCTAAAATTATTCAAATATTCAATAAAAGAAAGCATAACACCTACAATGTAAATACATAAGTAGTATCATACATAAAATAGACGATTTGTATAAAATAAAATACTACACCAGAAATTGAACTATACTAATGACATAGTCATCTAAATCATTTATATCCACATGAGTGTTCGAATATTAAAATCTACAGTGATATATAGTACTAATTACACTGATAATCATCAAATCCTTAGGAAAACAAATAAATATAAGCATCTAAAAGTAAGCAAAACTTAAAACAAAAGCTAAAATGAATAATAATTTTAAAAAAAATGTTCCAAGAACAACAGCATTTCAACTATTCATGGAAAAAAGGAATAATCGGCAGAAAATATCCAAAAAAAAAAAACCATTTACATTTCAAAACGTCATCAATAATATTAAAAATATGAATGGAAAAAAACAAAAGCTAAAATGTACAATAATTTTACAAAATTAGTTCCAAGAACAACATCATTCTAACGCCAAAAATAAAAAACTGTCACACACAACACATCATCAATAATATTAAAAAAATAAAAAAACTGTCACACACAACACATCATCATATTAAAGATATTAACGTATATAAAAAAATTCGCTGATAGTCGAAAGAGAAGGTTTGCTCACATCGTAATGAAAAAGTTTAGTATCAGCAACGTTGACGAGGAAGTGATTCGCTCGGACGATGCACGGAGTTCCGGCTCTCCCGAAGCCGGGCCGGGCCGGATGCTTCATCGCTTTCGAAGAGACCGGCTCCATCTCAGTCATCTGCTTCTCCGACTGAATCGTCATCTGCTCTATTCCCAGTTGGATTTCCTGGTGAGGAACTAGCGCCGGAGTCAACGTTGACACCGCCGGCGCAGCGTGGGGCGGAACGGGAGAAGGCACATGTGAACTGGGAGCGAGGGCGCGAGCGGGAGGCGTCGGCTGGGGCTGATCTCGCCGCTGCGGCGGAGGACCGTAGCTCTCTGCCGGTCCTCGGCCGCCGCCGCCGCCGGGTCCGCCTCTTCCGCCACCGCGGTTGAAGTTTCCACCGCCGCGACCACCACCGCCGCGACCACCTCCGCCGCCCCTACCGCCTTCATTTCCGCCACCGCCTCCGCCGCGCCGTCCTCTCGATGACATCTTGGTCGATTTTTTCTCTTCAAAATGGGTTACTACAAATAGAAGAGAGGAAGAATAAAGGAAAATAACGAGAACAGAGGAAGAGAGTAACTACAGATAGTGGAGAATATCTATTTAAACAGAAAGAAAGAAGAAGACATTAAGTGCACCGAAGAAAAAACCCAGAAGCCTGACTCCAGTCATAACTCAACTCTACTGTCGATGAGGCCCACATGTCATCCACACTCACCTGTGACTACTTTGTCGCCTTATATGTCATTTGTAACTGAACGACGTGGTGGGGGCCCACGCCAGGACGCTTATGGCGGGAAAATAAACATTAGAGTGACTGTTATACCCCTGTATTTAATGCTAATTACGGCCACGGTTCGAGCATCCATCCTTCCGTAGGAAGGAAACTGAAAATTTTCAAATAAAAAAAAAACCATAAGATTATCGTCCCGTTACCGTACTGCGTGTGTGTGATTTGATATATGTAGCATTTATACGGGGCGCAGGATTTAAAAGAGAGGGTCAAATCTAATAATTACCAAAAAAAAAAAAAAAAGTCATAGGTATTTATCAAATTTACCATAACTAACACTCAAACAAATATATAAGGCTGCAAAACAACATATAATGTACGATTTTTTTAAATAAAGTAATAAATTATCAAATAATTGTGCAAAAGGGGAGGGATTTGTTTGAATTGCAGGAAGAGGGACAACTCGCCAACTGAGTTGGCGGTGCCCAAAGTTCGAGAAGAACTCGCCAACTCAGTTGGTGGGCTCTGGGCAAGCTCACCAACTCAGTTGGCGGGCCCCTCTCCCCCCTTTCCCTCTCATACTCTTTCTCCTCGGAGACCCCCCTATCAATACTAATATTGCAATATCTACAAACAAAACATGCATGTATACATGGTATATAAGTATGGTACCATCTAAAACATGTACAAGATATGTCGGTTATATTAACAATATATGTTCTACTTGTTGCACGGTCTATTATTTCAAACTTATAACTATCAATAGCTAATATTTCTAGGCGATTCTTCTCTTTGATAATACAAGCCATGGTCTTTAACATCTTCGGACAATAATATGTGTCTATATTTTCAGCATTCTTTCTAAGATTGTCATGAAGTGTAATAATCTTGGCTCTAATACCATCGAGAAGTATTGTTATTGGCTTATCTCGTAATTTCTTAATCCAGCTATTGAAACATTCAGCAAGATTAGAAGTGTTAATATCTAATCTAGGACAAGTAGCATACGATGTTATCCAATGTTCAAATCGACGACTTTTATCGTTTACACCAATAAGCCAATCGTACAACATTATGTTCTCGGCTTTAATTATATCAAACACACTCTCTGCATCTGTTTCATTATATGATCTAGCAAGCGAGTCTAACAAGTATTGAAAACTGGTTCTTTGGTAACTTTTTCATGTTTTGTTTAAAATGCTGAATACAAAAAAATTGAGGAGATGTGGGAAAAATAGCACGAACATCATTTATGAATCATTTTTGCTTGTCAGATATAAACGAAATTGTACTCCAATCATTAAAACAACTTTCAAAAGATATTTTAAGATAATTTAAAAACCAAGACCAAGAATCACTATTCTCACCTTAAGCAACAACATAAGCTATAGGATATAATTGATAGTTAGGATCGTGAGCACAAGCAATAAATAAGATACCTTGATATTTAGACGAAAGAAATGTAGCATCAGTACTAATAACCGGTAAACAGACCCTTAAAAACCCGTCAATACATGACTTAAAACAAATAAAAATTCGTTAAAAGCTATTATTTTTGGCAGTTTTAATAAAACATGTACTACCTGAATTTGTCTCCATAATTCTATAACAATACTCCTCAAGACTAGCGTATGCCTCATCATAACTACCATTAATTTCAGCTAATGCTGTCTTTCGGGCTCTCCAGGCTTTGGAACAACTAACTTGTATACGGTGCTCCATATATATATATATATATATATATATATATATATATATATATATATATATATATATATATATATATATGCGTATGCCTCATCATAACTACCATTAATTTCAGCTAATGCTGTCTTTCGGGCTCTCCAGACTTTGGAACAACTAACTTGTATACGGTGCTCCATATATATATATATATATATATATATATATATATAACAATTTGTGATGGACTATATGACTGGTTATCTCTAATAATATCAATTATCATGGTCTTAATCCATGCAGCGGTAGCTAGTCGATGATGTCCTGTACTAAGTCTCCCTAAACAAGAATGACGATTTTCTAATGTACTAACTTTAACTATATCTCCATTTCCAATAGATTTGACATATATTCTCCAATTATAATTCGGTTGATCACAACTATATATAATTCCACGAGCATTATTCATAACACTGGCTGAACAACTAAAATTATATTTAATTGCTAAATTACTTATAAAGCTTCTAAAGTGAGAACGGCTAAGAAATGATTGTCCCTTAAATACTTCATCAGTGACAGCTTTTACAACATCATCATCTACCGTATAAGCTACATTTTCAACTAAATCATCACTATTTACATCGTCGTTGTCACTATCATCATCATGGTTAGATTCATCTGATGAATGACCTTCTTGGAAAAATGAAATAATTTGTTGAGAAGAACTAGCACCCGAACTAACATGCTGATATTCAGAAAAATATTCATTATTTCTATTATCTAATGTTGCTGCTACTTTAATAACATATTTTTTATATACCGTAATTGTGAATTAATCTCAAGAATATAATTTCATGCATCTTCACTATCTATCAAAAAATAATTAGAACCAAAAATATACTTCAGAATAAAATCATAATGAATAGAACAACGTTCAATAATATGATTACGTATATTTTCAAAACTAATATTCGAATAAGTTAAAAAATTATACTTTCTCCTCCTTCGTAATTTAACCCATTTACTTTACCGCATTGCGAGCATACAATTCTTACGCTACTATCCATGACGGTTGAGAACTTTTGCTACAAGAAACTTAGATGAACTTTAGTTGCAGGCAGAACTTTGGCTGAAGCTTTGCTAGAGGCAGAGAGACAGAGAGAGTGCTGGGGATTTTGCTAGAGGGAAGAGAGGAAACAGAGTGAGAGTGTTGGATGATTTGGTTGAGATAGGAAATATATAGAGTGAGAGTTTTGAATGTAATAGTCGTTGTGCAACGGCTATAATCCTCTCCCCCCAACCCTCAACGGCTAAAATTTCTCCCTGAGAAGCCAACGGACCCTCACTCGTCAAATAAGTTGGCGGGCTCAGCGTCCAACACACCCTCCCTCGCCAACTCAGTTGACGGCCTCTACCTATCTCGCCAACTCAGTTGGCGGGCGCTTTCATCCTCCAACAACCAGCCAACTCAGTTGGCGAGTTATCCCCCTCTCTGCAATTTCAACAAACCCCTCCCCTTTTGCGCAATTATCTGATAATTTATTACTTTATTTGAAAAAACCGTATAATGTACATATTTTTGGGTAGGAAAGCAAATGAGCCAAGCGAGCTATTCAAAGTTCATCTCGATAAAAGTTCGTTTGAGTTCGGTTCATTTAGTAAACGAGTCAAGTTCAAGCTTCATTTTCGAGCTCGTTTAATAAACGAGTCAAGCTCAAGCTTATAAGTACTCGGCTCATTTGAGCTTGCGAGCTGACTCATTTATGAGCTTGCAAGTTGGCTCGTTTAAAAGCTCATTTATGAGCTTCTTAATAATTGATATTAAGGAACTTTTTTAATTATTTGTTTATAAATAAATTGTTAATATTACAGATACTTGAATTCAAGTCTTGCTAGCTTGAAATCGAGCTCGTTAAGCTTAAAATCAAGCTTAATGAGTTTGAAACAAAGTTAAATTAGCTTGAAATCGAGCTTGATTTTGGGCTTATCAAGCTTGTTTATCAAGCTTGAATCAAGCCAAGCTCGAACTCAAATCAAACAAGCTCGAGCCAAACTCAAGCTCTAAAATAAATAAAAATTTATCAAGCTCGAGCTCGAGCTCGGTTAATTTTAGTCAAGCTCAAGCATATAAAAGCTTGGCTCGGCTTGGCTCGTTTGCAGCCCTATTCCTGGGATCTAACAAGATCGTTCATCCAAATCCAAGGTTAAATCCGTGATCGCTTGCCTCAATTTATTGAACCACAAAATTCTCTAACTTGTATCAATCTGTATTATCTTTCAACTATCGATATCATATGAAGTCTTTCAAATTTGAAACTACAATCATCCATACTCGGGCTAATCTATCGAGCGATAACCTACTCAATCTAAATTTTCGACAAGCTCTATCCTTCGTTCACGCTATCATTCCAATTGCACTAACTCTGATCGCATCCTCGAGTATTCCATCTTAAACTCAAGTTTCAATCCGTTTGATTCAATTCAAAATCGCACGTACAATCCACTATATTTTCTCGACCAAGGTATTAGTTTCATTACTCTGAATCATTATTCGATATAAGCCTTATCACTTGCTCAACACATTCTCAATCGTTCGAACTAAATCTCGCACGATACCTTCGAATTCGCTACTTGCTAAGCATTACTTATATTAAGGCTTTGTTCGGTCACATCGTTTGCTGACTGACTCGTTGCTACCCTAATCCTCGATTCGCTTGAACATTTCCTAGACGGTTCATACACCACTCAGGGTTCGAAATATACTCTACGAATCTTCAAAACTCATTCTATTCTCAAATCGTTTATTTATTTCTGAGTTATCTCATACACCACTCAGGAATCGAGTCATCTAATTTGTAACTACCACTTGCTACCATAGGGGTATTTTGATAATTTTGCATGTTGTTAAAAAATTTATACATTATTTTATATTAGTGGTTGCCTAAAATTATATTAGTGTTAATTATTTGCTAGTCCATTAGAATTTGCAAGTGTTAGTTAGTGTTATTATTGTTAGTCATGACTTTAGTAATTAGAATTAATTTAGTTTTGTTGTCATGAAGGAAATATTTCTTATAGTTGTAGAGATTTCTTCCTTTAGTTGATTAGATTTTATTCATGACAAATGGAGAGGGATAAACTTAATATTTTGGCATGACCAAATCCTACTATAAAAGAAGTTCAATTTAGGGTTTATTCATTCTTTTTATTTCATTCATTAGCCTATTTCTTCCCCAGAATTCTTTCTTTCCAATTTTTTCCAAATCTCTACTAAACACTAATCAAATCCTTTCATTCCTAAGCAACTACAATCTCCATGGAGACTTAGGAGTTTGGAATAGCAATAAGGACATTGGAGGAGAGCTTTGCTATGAGGAGTGTGTCCATCTTTGTTTTTTTTGTCCTTTGGAGAAGTTTTATTGGGAATACATCTCCTAATAGGTATAAATCATATTTCCATCAATTTTATTATTAATCTGTCATAATAACCTATAGGTACCAACCCATGGCTAAAGACCACCCTTAGGGAGAAGAACTAGGTACTATAAGGGCCTATTGTAATAGTTATGTGATTTTTGTGGCCAAATTGGAGAAAATTCAAATTTGGACCAACAAGTGTTTGAGGGAATAATCTCTTGGTAGTTTGGGATCCTATTTCATGGTTTAGTAGCATGTACGTGTCCATAATTGGATACGTATAGGCCGTATAATGATACATCGTGGTACGTGTCGGTAGATTTAGAGATTTTGAGCCAATAGGTGTAATTTCTTATAATTACATGATAATTAGCTATTATATATGTTTATATATCATAATTTATATATTAAAAGGGTGTAATATGTTCTAGAGGTTAGTATCATGGTGGTGTTGGGGTAGGAATAGAGTATCTTGGTGTACCATGGTGTAGTATGATACCAGTGCATGTTAGGTATTTGACAATTGGTATCAAGTGTCAATGTGGGTGGCATGAGAATGTTTGGTAGTATTTTGGTGTGTGTTTGTGTTGGGGTTGAGAGGAGTGTGCTTGGTATGGTTTTGGGGAGTGTGTGTGTGTGTGTAGAATGCGAGTGGGGGGAACTCTTTTGCTGCATTCAGCAGCTTTTCAGCTGCTTTCAGCTGCTTTTCAGTAAGTTTATGCTGCTTTATTAGCAGCTTATAGCAGCATCAACAACAACTTATAACAGAAGCAGCTTATAGAAGCAGCAGCTTCTGCATCATCTGTCATGCCCAGATCTCCAACAGGTAATCGGTCGTCCCGCTGGCCACGAATCACCGTGTCAGCGCTCCCGCGGGATGATCTTTCATATTTGGACGTGATGCCGCACTAGCACAAGTTGCATCCGTGCAAGGCCATGATTCGAGCAGGCGGTAAAATGACTAAGCCATAGAGTCGCACAGAAAGCCCAAGTGCAGCGGAATAAGAAACGAAAAGGCGATTGGTAACAAGTTCACAGAGTCGTCAATAGCGGAAGTATTGAATAACACAAGTATAGAAATAAAATAAGCTCTTTATTGATATTGAATAAGTGTTACAAGCGGCACTAGGCCGAGATTACAAGTCGCTCAAGCCCTCTCTCTCAAAACAGTAAAAGCGTGCCAAGTGGCTACATTTGTGGAATGATACATAGACGATGTTCCAACATTATGTCTTCTATATGTGCTTCAGTTCCGGACGCAACGTTCCAAGGCTCCAGAGCGAACGTCGTGCCTTAGCACGCACGAAGGGGGGTTTCACACCGAACTAGGTTCTCCTGCATCCTGCAAGCAATCTGGTGGGTTATTAGTACATGAATGCACTGGTGGGGAGGCTTCTCACCCGCTCGATAAATCCAAACACGTTATATAGGTTCCGTGCACCATCTATTAAGTTATTTTTCTAGTCTTGCCTTAGGATCAGTTTTATGGTAATGATGTAAAGCCTAACTCGTGTGGCAGTGCGCCGTATGATATAAAGAAACACGGCGAGACTTACCAACTTATCGTTTGTCCTTTTCTGTCCAAGGAAAACCAAGTTAAACCTAGCACGGATATATATAATGAAATCCAATCAAATTGCATAAGCAAACACGAGTGTCATGAGCGAGATTCTATTTCAGGTGCACGAGTTACAGGAATTATTCAGGCATGCTATAATGGATGTTCAATTGTTCAAATATGTACAAGTGTGTTATACTCATATTCGTTCAGTTATTTTCGATTTTCTGGATGCGATGCAATGACTCGCACGCGGATTGCCGCTAAGCGAGGATGACTTATCTATATGAACACGAGTCGCTGGCATAGACATAAATGACGTATTGTAGTCTTGAGAAAGAATGGCGTGCAACGAAAGAACACAAGGCGCTACATGCCATCATGTCCGAACATGAGACTACTTAGTCTTTGAGCGAGAATTATGTACAACGAAAGAACACGAGGCACTACAGGTCATCATGCCCGAACACGAAGACTAACACAAAGTTTCGTCCGGATCGGATCAGCCCCAGTGCGCCGGAGACCGTCCACATGAATCCATTTAATATCTTGTGCACAAGTTGTCCGCGACATGCAAGTCTTGGGTCTTCCAGGTTCACAACATGATATGATAATTCTTGATTTTTTTTTTTGGACGAGTATTGCTCCACGAGCTGTGCTTCTTTGCTTTACTTGACATGATTCTCGTTCAGAGTTAAACTTGACTTGATGCATTCCCTTTGTTCGAAAACTTCCTTGGCGACCTAACAATCCTGGATACTTAGATTTGGCTGGTATAACCTAGATTTGACCTAGAAATTATATTTTTACTTATTTAAGCTTGTTTATCATTCCAATACACCAAATAACATAAAATTTTATATATAAGTCAGTGTGACACCAGTTCGGACACCGATTTGCATTCATTGTCTGGACCACAAGCGAGTACATCTCTATGTTAGTTTTTAGTACTTGATAGTGTACATATCACATGTTCTAGATCTATATTAGTTGATTTTTGATACGATGTTACACAGGCTGGTATTATATGGATCAAATCAGGAGATGTTATTTATTGATGTGTGCATCGGGCATTCCTTGTACTTATATCTTATTGTGTACATCGGGTGTTCCTTATACTTGTATCTATTCATGGGCTCCGTGTGATCATGCCATATTTGTGTGCTCCATATGCTCACACTATATTCGTGTGCTCTGTGTACTTATATTATATTCGTGTGCGTAACGTATCGTGATTAGATCCATGAATATTAGTCGGGGCGGGGGAGTAGAAGTTGGTTATGTGATCAACCCCTTAGTGTATTCTGTGCATGTCAATTATACACCTCACATATAATCGAGTTACCTTAGTATATTTGTGTGCAACCCAAGCCAATCACATAACGAACTTATGCTCTAAATTACATAGACAGGTTCACTAGTGCTCTTACTTCCAGTTTACATCATATTACATGTTTACCTTTCTAGTTACCTATCATGTTTATATGCTTATTACAGTTGTATTTTATTTCCTAGTTACATATGCATCTTGTATTCTTTTCTATTACTTGTTATATATGCTCTACCATGTATTTGAAACTGCTTTAAGAATTTTGTACTTCACTCCAATCCTGACTGGAAATATTTTTCAGATGACTATTTAGAGGACTGTGTCCCACGTATTATGGACCACATGTTGGAGAGCTAGCTGAGATAGCACCGTAGTATAAGAGGATCTAATACCAGCTGTTGAGGAGGCTCAACTAGTATAACAGACACTTAGCTAGTATTATTTATTGTACTGGATCTGTCTCCAGCTTTTAGACTATTAACAAGTTATTAATATTTAGACTTATTGTGATTGTTGCTAGACTTATAGACTTTGATATTTTGTTTTGTCTACTCTAGTTTGAGACTTTGTGACTCTTCTTCATTTGATATCGTGTCATTTCTTCCTTATAGATATTATGATTGAGTATTGGTTACCATTATATTTTCATATTGTCATCCTTTTGGAGTTGAGATATCATTGACTAGTTTATATATTATTGTGTAAGATGGTTAGATAGCATTGTGGACCTAGACAGCGCTCTACCGCTGATGTTATGGCGTAGGCTGGACGTACCCACGTACTCGTGCTCGATCATCTGGGTACGGGTCGTGACATATTTTGTGGTGGCCCATGTAGGTCATGCATCATAATTAGTGTGATGTCATGGTAGTGCAACGGCTTAGTTGTACTACTGCGAGCCTGCGATAGGATATAGGATGAGAGAATACTCAATCGCAAATTAAGATTCCTTGAGAGATTCTTGGGACGTCCTTTGAGGATCTTACTATAAACTCTAATTCGAAATCTGTTTTCACTTGCTTCCGTTCACTCTTACTTGATTGTTGTTGAATTTGATTCTTGATATTCTTTATTGACTTTGATTCTTGTATCAAGATAAATTTTATGGATTGAGTTGAGGTATATTATGATGACGTATTTTGATAAAAAAAAAGTGAGAAAGGTAATCGTCTGCCTTAGTTATGTAGCCTAGAGTTTATCGCAGTCATACTAGCTGGCGTGGCAAAATCGTAGAGACCTGATTCTTGATGTACATATCTTAGATATAGAATTTAGAGTTCCTCGTGGCTATACTAGTCGGCACATCGAGGATTCTACATAATATGACTATAGAGGTGCATACCTTAGTTATGGACTCTATCGTCTATCGCAAGTATGCTTAATTGCGTGGCGAGGATTCTGAGTAACATGCTTTTGGATAGACTTGTATAATTATCAAATTGTATCTTAATTAGTTCTTAACATATCATCTCTATCATTCAACCTTGTTATCATTGAGTTTTGTTCCATCACCTTATTAGCTCAGGATAGAGATATCTTTAGTACCCCTAGTTCAGTTCCTCATAGAGTTTTACCTTCATTAGTTTCGAGGCGGCTTCTTTGGCCAGTGTGGTAGTTGGTAACTTGCATATAGGTTGTGTCAAGTTGAGTATCAGTATTGATTATTGGGAGTATTGTCACATCCCAGAACCAGAATACTGAAGAGCGGGGGCAAAAAAAGTCAGTTACGTATACCAGAGTACTCTATGTAGGAACCCTAGAGGGGGTGAATAGGGTCAAGCTAATAAATCAAGCACAAATGATTAATAATAAACAATTTAAAATTTAAGTGTGCAAGAAGTAAAGCAATAAGAATACTGACACCCGATGTATCCTGGTATCCTCCTCGAGGCACTCCAGTCCCGGAAACTCTTGTCCGGCTTGAATCCACTATTAGCAAAATAGTTATACCACGAGCTTTGATCCGAAGTTCCGTTGACTTCTTATATAAGAGCTTTGATCCGTAGGCTCTCTAACTTCACACAAGCTTCGATCCGAAGGCTTGTACACTTCAACCTCTTATAATATGATTTTGATCTTCTTATAACAAATATAAAGATCTAACTTTTACAACTCAAGAACACTCTAACACAATTTGTGGATAGGCAAATAAAAGCTTTAGTGGAGTGTTTGTGGATGGCCTTTGGTAGATTAAAATTTTAGGCTCAAAGGGATCAACCTTGAAAGAAGGGGTTCAAGGCTTTATATAGGCCAACATAAACAAAGAGCAAAAATATGACTTTCAACCTGCGAATGGTATACCGTCGGTATACCGGTCTGCAGTAAAAATAGCTATAAATACGACCGTTGGGATCATTTAATGCACAGAATTTGATTATTGGATTGCCAACTGTGATGAACCGGTATACCGTCGATATAGACCAGTATACCGTCGGTATGCCGGTCCAAACGAGAGAGATCAACATTTATATAAAATTGGTATACCGTCGGTATACTCCAGTATATCGTCGGTATGCCGGTTTTCAGTCAAAAATGATCATGGGTTATTTTCTACCCTAGCTTTCGATTTTTCCATCCATTACTTGTGTTTATAATAATTCCTAAGACTTATTACAGACTCTAGACAGACTATAGCAGGTACTGACTTCTTCAGAGTATGGAAATGATGATGGCATAACTTGGCTTCTTTCCTTGATAGATGATGGCTTTTTCCCTTGACGACAGTTGTCCTGAGATACCCAGATTGTGAAATCTGAATATCTTTCGGGGTCTTCGTCCCCGAACGCCCATGGGATACAGTCACGGCTACCCAGTAGTGATAGCATAAATATTAGTGATGTCATAATGTTAAATAGAATAGATTAACCATATTCAAAAATATAGTTAGATCATTGGGCTAACACTCTATACCCCGAGATACGGTCACGGCTGTCTAGACATATGAGGGTTTACTCTATAATCCATCAAGTGATCCTGGGTCAAGAATCCTAGGTGTCTCAATCTCAAGCAAGCAACAAGTTTACAAGATGTATGATCACCAACATATAACAGTAAGGCATCCCAAACTATACATACCCAGATGATCACGAAGCTATTACCAAAATAAAGAACTAGCGGAGTACAATATTACATGATCAGCTCTAGCTATAGTCTAGAATATGCTTTATATGTAGGCCCGCAGGCTAGAATGTCAAGTCCTAAAATACGAGCTAAACACGTGCTCGGTGGCTAAATGTCACAAAAAAATAATGTACAAGATCAAGTGGGTAAGGAAGAAGAAATCTACTCATGTCCTCGAGTGCTCATCGTGTTCACCATCTTGAGGCAGGAAATACAGGAGATCCTGCGGTCCTGCTCCAAAATTTGGCCATACAGAACCAGTTTGATCAGATCCCAAAATAGCAAGTACCACAAGGGAGCCAAACTTATGAACTAAAATCAGCATGCAGATAAATCAATAAGAATAGTAGGTAGAGTAACAGTTAAATAAATGCAACGGGTAAAATAACAGTTAAGCAGTTCATGAGTAATTAAACAAGGACATCTGGAATCGATACTCTGGTTACCATTTTTGGATCAACTGTTAATGCAAATCAGGACGGGACGAGACTAGACTGGAAATCAAGCGATCACGGTCAATCATGTCCTACGGCTTGCTATCATTAGCTAACTAGGGTTATCATAGTCCAAGTTACTAACACACGCAGTTTGAGATTTCTTACAGCCACATGTCCTGTAGACTATCCGGGTTATCCAGACGAACGGGTACATAGTATAGATTTATTAGGTATAATTATTTCTTATCTTTTTTGGTAGTATAATACTCGTCAGTGTGCTGGAAGTGTGCCTCTCACGACAGAGACCTCCAAATCTATCAGATGTCGTTGGGATACCGGGATTCATGTAGCCAAAAAATCTCTCTAGATATTTTTCTATATTATTATTATAGTTATTAGCTTGGACAATTATCAAGGATTTTTGACCGTGGTGCTTAGGAATCTGCCTTAGACATGATGCAAGACAGGACAGTAACTTGACGGGTATAATCAAAATCAACCACGGGGATACATGCCATGCTATACAAGTGCTACTAATAGCCTTGATCAGGACAATTACAGGAATTCTCAAATCAGGAGTGCGCTACGTCGAGCCACTATCATGATTATCAGGACCAGGAGTATCAGTATTATCAGGATCAGGAGTATCAGGAGTATCAGGATTATCAAGATCAGGAGTATTAGGATGGTGCGCTACGTTAAGCCACTATCAGGAATATTAGGGTTATCAGTACAGTATCAAGTTTATCAGTACATGATCAGGATTATCAGTACAGGATCAGAATTATCAGTATTATCAATTCTATATCAAGATTCAGGAGTTTATTTATAATATACAATCACTAAATCATGTCAAAAAATCAAGATCAATATCAAAAAATTTATGTTCAGGAAATAACCAGGATTAACTAAAATAACAGGATAAAACAGACCTAGAGAATCATCAAGAGTTAAGCATATTAAAGAGAGTACTGGCATACATGCGCATAAATTATCAATTCAGGGTTGGCGCATAAAATCAGGTAATAAAGTAACATCCGAGCACAAAGGACAAAAACTACTATTGGCGCATAAATGCCCAAACGGGTATTGGTGCACAAAAGGCCAAAAACAGTTTTGGCGCACAAATCACTAATTCGGTCAGTTCTGGCGCACTTTGATACAAAAGTACCCCAAGCAAAAGGTAACGCACAATCATACTAAAGCGCACTTCAAGGACCTTGGAGCATAATGATAGAAGTGCGCGAGCCAGGAGCTTGGCACATAAATCTATCATTGGCGTATAAATAAAAGTACCCAAGATATAAACTTGGCGTACTTTCACCAAGTATGCCAGTAGTGAGGTTTGGCACACAAACAAGCGCATGAAGGTCTACTAAAAGATAAAACAAAAGTTCTAAGACATGGCACAACAGTCGAGACAACCCTGCAATCGAGAACACAATTTTCGAGAATGGTCAGAAGTCTTTGCTTAGTCATTACGTAATTACGAAGAGCTACAAAGTGCGACATCTCTGAAGAATGCCACATAGTGCGCCATACAGCAAAGTGCACCATTATCCAGAAATGACAAAGTACGCCGAAAAGAAAAGTTCACCAAAGTGTGCCAACTCTGCAATTTGTAAAGTGCGCCAACTTGGCTTTTTAAGCAGTGGCGTACATTCTTGATGACTTGCAGATCCATTCAAAAGTGCGCCAAGTAGGACTGGCATACTTTTAAAGGAATTGCCATTGTACAAAATGTACGTAGGAGTAGAGAAGTGTGCCCAGAGTACTTAACATATCTTGGCCCACTTTCTAAGAAATTTGTGAATCACACGACAAGTGCGCTCACTGGAACTTCGCTTATGCGACAAGGGTTTCATGCGTACTTTTTGTATGCATTCCCAGGCCAACTTTACATTCTCCGACTTGTTGTTCTCAGGCTCCATGAGCAATCCAATCTAAGAAAAACAAAATCATCAATGAGACAAGTTCTAAGTGTTACCAAAAAATAAAACCGATCAAATGATTAAAACAAGCTATACTAAGAATCAAAGCAAGATCCATGGTTGTTCCTTCGGTTGGCAAGATATACTTGCTACAGTCAAGTTCTAGCCTAATACCAACACTACCAAGGTCACCCACGGCCAAGGCCAAGCTCAGCTGTTGCTCTCTGCTGGGGAAGAAATAAAGAGGAATGAAAGAAAAAGAAAAGTGGAGGAAAGAGAAATAATTTGCTTATATAGCCAAGGGATAGGATTGTAGGCCATTGGATTATAATTCATGCCTCTCACCCGGGTTCATCACAACCATCCACCAAAAAAACCAAGAGACCAACGGTACAAAACATGCAACTAAGAAAAACTTACAAAAATAACATAAACAATTCATGAAAGGCATAAAACATGATGTAAGAAATAAATGAGCTATACATGTATAATGCACGTATATCGGGTACATTTACTAGAACAGTGAGACGAGTCTCACAAGTATAGATTGTAAGTCTGATAGTGGTTCCTGGTAGGGTAGGTGAGCTTTAGGTGTAACTACCACATTTCTAAAATAGAAATATTTTTGTCATTTTGTATTATTATAAATATTGTGTTTATATATATATATATATATATATATATATATATATACACACATATATAGTATTATTATTGGTTAGTTGATTAGACTATTCTAATTAGACATGACAATAGTGGACCTAACTAGACTTGACCCATTGATTCAATTAAATAGTTGGTCGTTGTTTGACTCATTAGTTTAGGAGAATGAGTTAGTTATTGAGTTTAGACTAATTAACTTGAGTCATTAGTTAGTCATGATTATATTAATTCTATTAAACCTATTTAGACTCAAGAATAGAATATTCCTTCTATAGGATTAGTTGATCATATTCATGAGAGAATGAGAGGGGCATTTGTGTTAATTCAAACATTCCCCAACCTAACACTTACCCTAATAAGAAGCTATATAAGCCTCTTCATTCATGAATAACCTTTATTTCATTCCAAATTAGTTCATCCCCAAAATTAGAGGCAAACCCTAATCCATTCACTACCAAATCCACCCATTCTCAAATCTCATTCCTCTCATTTTATTTTTTAAGGAGGCTAAGGAGCTTGGCATTGCTAGAGGAGCACCTGAGGAGGAAAATATTGGCTTGAGGATTGTGTCCAACCTTCATTTGTATCCATTTGGTGGAATACATTAGGAATCCATCTTCCAATAGGTAAAACTCTTGCCCCTCTTGTCATTTCAGTTTTAAATGATGAAATAAACCCCTAGGGACCTTCCCATGGCTTAGGGTTACACATATAAAAAAGAACTAGGTTCATATAAGACATATGGAGAAAGTTACATTGACTTTTGTGGCCAAATTGGAGAAAATCTGAATTTGGACCACAAGGTGTTTGTAGAAATATTTCATAGAGGGTTTTGGTTAGGAAAAACATGTTTTGAGAGGGTTAGTGTGTCCACAATTGAATATATATAGCCCGTATTATGATACGTCGTGATATGTATCGATAATTTTTTGTATTTTGGGGGCTTTGTACCATTTGGTCATAATTTCTCTTTAATGCATTGGTAATTAGTTAGTGATATACACCACAATTTGTATAATCCATGTGGTTCTATATGAATTAAGGGTTAGTATCATAATGGTATTGGTATAGGGAGTGTGTATCGTGGCTTAGTACACTGTAGGTGTTTGATAATGGGTGTGTATTTAGAGTATAGTGTTTGTGATGGTATTGGTTAATATAGGTGTGTGTGGGTATGCTAAAGTGTTTGTGCGTATATGTGTTGGTCGGGTTGTGCACATGAGATGTACTGTGGAGTACACATTTGTACTTACATCTGTGTGCTAGTGTGTTCATAATTAAGAGAAAGTAGGAAGCAACAGTGGCTTGACAGTGCATCAGTACAATGTGGTGTAGGGGGGATTTGTATCCACTTAACAACATTAGTTATGGATTGAATTGTTATAAGTGTGTGTGTTCTATTGATTAGATGACAGTAGGAAGGGTCGGGCAGTGTCTGCACAACACTGCAGGGAGTGTGTGTTCGAGTGTAGGGTTGAGGGTGATTAGGAGGAAGGGTTGTACACCTGTGTATAGGTGCTCGGGTAGCAGATATTAGGAACAATAGCAGCAGTAGAGTTATAGGTGAGGTGGGGCTTTGAAAGTGAGTTAGTGAAATATGGGTTAGAGTATGTGAGTGGTCTGTGGATGTGTCACTAAGCAATATGGTGTCGAGTTCATAAGAAGAGAGGGTGAGGGGACTTCGTATATTGCAGTACAGTATTCAAGGGGGGCAGGGAAGCTCGGGTACGGGTTCAGTGAAGAGGCAGCATAGAGTTTAGGGGTAGATCGGGTTAAGGTATCAATTGGGGTTTAGGTATGGGAGTATCAGGTGTATAAGCTTATGTGTAGGGAGTCTTGGGGTTCTATTTGAAGAAGAAGAAGGCATTGAAGAAGTAGAGGTATGCAGTGAACCAATGGGGGGGTTAGTACTGCACCCTGTGAGGGTGTTTGATGGATGGTGCACTAGGAGGAGAAGTATACCCGTTGTTAGAGTAGGTTACAGTTACCTGCAATGCAGTAGTGTGTTCCTAGGTGGAAACTACCAGACATGTTTTAGGGCATATTATGTGACCACTGTGAGGAAGTTTCGACCAAGGAGCTTGGGGTATTGCAGTTGAGGGGTAGTGAAGGGAGAAGTCAGATAGGAAGTGCACAGTGCATGTAGATGTGTATCTCATGAGTATGTGTATTAAGGTAAATGGAGGTAGGTATATATATATATATATATATATATATATATATATATATATATATATATATATATATATATATATATATATATATATATATATATAAAAGATGCAATTGAGTTGGTGTTAGGGAGTGTGTTTGTGAGATGGGGATGCAAGTGAGTGCACTAGACAGTTGACAATTAGTTGAGGGCAGTTTTCGAGCAAGTGTGCTTTTGATTTCAGCATGGTTGAGGGGATGTAGTGTGCTTTGCTGCCTTGGTTGTGATGTGCTACCTTCAAACATGGAACATGCAACAACAGTCTTAGCTTGCTGCAAGGAGCAGCAAGTATGATCACATCAGTTGCATTCTGCTGTGGGCAATGCAACATTCAATGCTATGACCAATGCAGCTTGTTCAGAGAGGGGGATGTGCAGGAATTTAAGTAGAATTATGTGCAGTAGACTAGGTACTGCATGGTTCAGCCTACAGACAGTAGCAAGGGTTAGGCCTGGGTAAATAAAGTGAACTGGGAAGGGGATGTTCACTTGTCCTACAGGCATGCGTGAGTATCAGTGGATAGGTGAGAGTGTATCAGTGTGTATTGGTTGAGTGTGGGCCATGAGAGAAGATGTGTATCAGGAATATAGTAATATATCTTGTATCATTAGTATAGTCTGTGAGTAAGTTTTGGGCACCAAGTTACTAAAGGTTATCTTGTAAGTAGGATAGATAAGTTGAATATGGACTGTGGTATCCTAGTTACCACTAAAGTGTAGGTTATGATACTTAGTTAGTGTGGTATATAGAGGTTGTAGGTTAGTATCTGTTGATAGTCAAGAAAGGTAAGTTAGGGTGTGGTGATATAGGGGTATTAAGGTATTTAAAAAACTAAGATACCAAGGCTTTGAGTATAGTGTGTACAAGATATTGGGATACGGGGTAAGGTATGGATAAGGTGTCAAGATATTGGTTAAGGTAATAAGGATAAGCCAAGGCAATCCATACTAAGGTAATATTAGGTAATAGGTAACTAGTGCATATATATATATATATATATATATATATATATATATATATATATATATATATATATATATATATATATATATATATATATATATATATATATATATATATTGATACCTAGTAGGTATAATACCTTAGTATCTTATAATGGCTAGTATAACCGAGATAAGCAAGGTATGGACCTAGAAACCTAGGTATAGACTAGTATGACCTATAATTGACTCGTTTGACCAAGTTTGACTAGTTTAACTTAGAGTTGACCTAGTTTAACTATTTTGGCCTAGTTTGACCTAGAGGTGGCTTGAAGACCTAGAAATTAACTAGTTTAACTTCTTTATCATTGCAAAACACTGTGTTGACATGATATTCCCTATTTAGGTCCTTGAGATACCGGGACGGACACTATTTGATATCCATTGCTCTGGACCACAGGCGAGTGCATTATCTGATAGTTTTTATTATTTAATAATTACTATATTTCAAGTATTTAGAAATATTACATCTGATTCTTGACACTATGGTACATGGACTGGTATATAGCTTGAATCTTCAGTCATAAGATGTTACAATGGTTATCGTATTGACATCGTATATGACATTGATATTAGACATCGTATATGGTATTGTTATTGGATATTGATCGTGTATCATAACGTATCATGGTTTGATCCATTGTACTAGTTGGGACGAAAAAAATATTAGTAAGAGATGTGATCATATACCTATCGTACAAGTGCAAAATATTGTTAGTGTTAATCATACACCTCACATATGATTAGCCAGGATATTTAGTTATCGTACAAGTTTTTAAGCCGATCACATATCGAAACTAGTATTTCAAATACTTTAAGCAGTTCTTCATATTCAATTTCATATATTATATTGCCTTGAATGTGATATTGTAGTTCCTTCTCTTTCATTTCATATATGCACTGACTATACCTTATTGCTTACATTGTCGTTCTCTTTACTAATTGCCATTGCATCAGTTTATTATTTTCTCACTGTATATAGCATCCTATATTTATTGTTTTATAGTCCTTGTCAATTAATTGGAACTGCTATTGGGTTGTACTTCGCTCCAATCCTATCAGAATATATTTTCCAGATGATGACTTAGATGACTGGTGTCTGACATATTACGGACCACAGGAAGAGTAGCTACAGTCTTTAACCTTGTAGCTCAGGTATGATTGCCGGAAGGTCTAGCCGGAATCACTAGTTATATTCGTTAGTTCCTTTTTGCAGATTTTGGTACCAGATTTATTTCCGGCATATATTGAGACTTGGATATCATTGTTCGAAGTTTAGATTTATATTATTGTTTAGAGTTTGTGGTTGTGATTATTCTTTGATATCTTATCATGCTTTAACTCTGTGATTGAGTATTTTATATTATATTATTATATCATTGTCTCCTTATGGAGTTGGATATTTATGTGAGATTGCTAGTTAGATAGTCTTGACCTAGACAGCGTTCTACCGCCGATGCTGCGGCGTAGGCTGGACGTACCTACGTACTCGTGCCCCTATATCGGGAGCGGGTTATCCCGCCCCGGCCCGGCAGGACCGGATTGTCCTCGCTTAGGCGTGATGCCGCGCGAGCCTAAGTTGCGCCCAGCAAGGCCAGGCATAGAATGAGCGGTAAGATCAAGTTCTCAAGTTCTATATAGCGGAAGCATAGAATGAACACAAGTATGATATAAAAACTATCTCTTTATTGATTCAGAATAAGTATTACAAGCGGCGCTAGGCCGAGATTACAAGTCGCTCAAGCTCTCTCTCTCTCTCAAAACAATAAAGGCATGCCAAGTGGCTTACAATAAGAAATAATATATAGGCGATGTTCCAATATTATGTCATGTATATGTGCTTCAGCTCCGGACGCAATGCTCCAAGGCTCCAGAGTTAGCTCCATGTCTTAGCGCGCACGAAGAGACACTCCACACCGAACGAGGTTCTTCCGTACCCTGCACACAATCTAGTGGATTATCAGTATATTTAATGCACTGGTGGGGAGGCTTCTCGCCCTCTCAATAAATCTAATATGTTCAACTAGTTATGTGCACTCTATCATTGTTGTCTTTCTAATCCTTCCTTAGCATCGGTTTTATGGCAAAGGTATAAAGCCTAACTCGTATAGCAGTGCACCGTGCGATATAAGAGTAACACGACGATACTTACCAACTTACCATCTGTTCTTCTATGTCCAAGGTAAACCAAGTTAAACCAAGCACGAGTATATATATAATAAAATCCAAGAAAAATTACATAAGCAAACACGAGTGTCACGAGCGATTTCTGATTCGGGTGCACGAGTTACACGGGTTATTCAGAAGTCATATACTAGATCTCAAGTATTCAAATGCAGATATAGATACATATGTGTTACGCAGAGCGGTCGCCTACAATACAATGACTCACACGCGGGTTGCCACAATAGAGCCAACTTAATATATATGACAGAAGGTCACTGGCATAACTTCCATAGTAGACAATATAGTCTTAAGGCAAAGATGGTGTGCAAGCAATATATAATACATGAGGCATTGTACCCATCCCGTCGAATAATAGACGGCTACTCAGATGGTTCCGTCTAGATCGGATTGGTCCCAGTGCCCCGACGACCGTCCGCGAAACGAGATTCGAAAATCTCCCTTGTGCACAAGTGGTCCATGATCGCGCATATCCTCGAGTATTCTATATTCTTGCAGGTACAGATACAAATACAGGTACGGGTATGGGTATAGATACCGATTCAAGTCAGGATCTTATTCATAACTATTCGACTTCTCGAGCCGTCAGATTCAGTACAGAAAGAGTGTTGATTCCAGAGATGTCATGATGTTATCTTGCTTAACTTCCATGTTATAGTCCCCCAGTGCGGGAACTTCCTTGGTGACCTAACGGTCCCAAATACTTTCAATGTTTCTATACTTAGCTCGGAACGACTATCTTGATAGCCTTCCTGCCTCAACTGAGCGAACCATAATAGTAAAGTGCATTGATTCATGGCATGCAAATAAGTGACGAGCATAACAAATATATAAAGCAGCTAAGCATTGAAACAATATGAATATAACTTTAAGGAAACATGCGACAAAGCCATACTTGTAAACTTAGCGATTACGGTAGCACGGGTCTAAGAGATAGTACGAGGAACTAACATTTATACAAGTTTTATTTCCATGTTCCAACACAAGCAATACAAGATAAGATTATTTCATTAGCTAGGTGCGTTGTATTCTTATTAGCATGTAAGGGGTTATCGCTTAGCGATCTAGCATGTATATCCAAATTCTTAGGTGTGATGGCCAAGCAAAGGCAGGTTCATCGTAGCCACCCACCTGAACGAGGGCTTGCCTCGGCCAAGCGAGACTCCGAGTGAACCGCAGAAAACTCCAAGTCTAAGTGCCGATATGCCGTTTGAGTCATCTTGCATAACTGAGCGAAGTGGGCTGTTACACGGGTCGTGACATTAGGTATCAGTGTATAAGCCTAGAAGTGACTCATAGTGTAATATCATTTGTAACAATAGATCTAAGATTGGTGTCAGAGTATAGTTAGTGACTGGTATCATGGTATTAGAAATAAGAGAGTTGTGAGGGGGAGTAGAATACTAATTTGTGATTCTAGGTATTTGTGTTATGTCATCATGCATTTTTCAGATGGATATAGGTTCATATAGTTGAGTGATCCAAGTAGCAATTGAGTATCATGGAATTTTTTGAGTATTAATGGAGCATAAATATTCTATTGGTGCTTAACACTCGGTTGTGTAGAGAATGTGTATCCATGAGATGTATTAGTCAATGTGTTATGGTAGAGTGGTACCCATAAGTGTATATGTGAGTGTGATAGTGTTAGAATATATTGTGCTAGGTAATAGGACTTGTGCTACCTGTGAAAGTTGTGCATTAGTGAGGGTAAATGTGAGTGCACATGTATATGTCTAGTATGGGTGTATCACCTAGTACTTGAGGCTGTGGATGTGTTAGTGATTGATGTGAGTGAGAGCATGAGTGGTGAAGTGGAGTACTAATATGGGTTTTTTATGAGTATTCTGCAGTAGGAGTCTGGATATTAGAAATAACAATAGTGAGTCGGAAGGGTAGGCTAGTGCCAAGTTGGTGTTATGAGTTATTAAGTGCATGTATCATGTATAGTTATGAGTTAGTATTTGTGCACCAAGAGTGCTTAGAGTGTGTATGTATCCAAGGTGTAATCAGGAGTGGGGATGAGTAATAAGTGATAGGTGTAGCGTATCAGTTTAGTACCAACGAGTGTTATTGTGTGAGGTAATATCAGTTAAGTGTAACAGGTAATATGGATGTAGGGTATATAAGGAGCATAATGGGAAGTAGGAGTGCAGTGTTCCAGATAGTGAGGGAGTAGGAATACAGTATTTTAAAGGATCGGGTACAATCAGACTAAGAGGGGGTATGAATACCACTGTAGCATCTAAAGATGGTTCTGCTTCAGAAGTCGCTGGCGCAGCGGGCCCTACCTCTTTGCTTCCAGTCCCTCTCGCATGAGACTTCGGCTTTGCCGTCGATTCCGGCTTTAGGTCCACATCCGTCTTTGCCCTCTTTGAGTAGCGAGCGTGATACGTCTCCATCTTCGGTTTGCGCTTGGCAGGCAGGAGATCATCAGACGAAGACGTTGTGTCTTTCCCTATCAACGGGTCTAGCTCTATGATCATGGGCCTGACCACCCCCTTGCCCTTCTTGGGCGTCCTACGCACTTTGGCATCCGGGGGCATCAGCGTAGTACCCTCGATATAACTTTTCTCTGGATCGAAGTCAGTCCGCAGGGCATTCGCCGTACAAAAATACTTCGCCGTAGTGTACAACATTTAGGGCACAACTCCGGCTGTTGGAAATTAGAACCTGACCCGGATGCCGAAAGCAGTACAGTAGCTCCAAGCTCGGGCCCCGTCGAGCAAACTGCTACTATACCCGAGAGAAGCACTCGGATGACCCAGCAAAAGTTGAGCGTAGCCAAATTGACGAGCAAACCGGCTGGGTAGATAAGGTTCCAGGCTACGTGTCACGCCCCAATCCCAAAATACCCAGGACCAGGCCACGTGACAATGGCCAACTAATACGACTTCGAAGGATTTTCCCAATTTAATGGACCCAACGAAGCGTACTACGCTGTCCTAAAATACTATCAAGTCCAATATGCTATCATACATCAGGTAAATGTCTAATCTCATCCACATAATACAAATAAGAAGTGCTGAAATAAATACTGAAAATAAGTGCGAAATCTGAATGAAATAAGTTTGATGGGGACAAACCCACTGAAATACAACAATAAAATAAAAGTACGAAAAGTAGGAAGATAACAAGACTAGAGCATCAACTAGTTAGATAAAGACGCTCTAACCCAAGGTAACAGCGTACCCCAAATCACGAAAACTCCTCTGAAAATGCCTCAAAGTCCTCAGCCACAAATCATGTCTCTACTCCTGCTCCGTAGATGGTCGGGTACAAGTGCTCTTCCGGATTTGGAAGAAAACCAGGTCCTCGGAGGGACGTAACAAGATACAAAAATATATGTCAAAAAGTAAATAATGTGTAAATTCGAGGGTGATCTAACCAGCTAAGTGAAATACACTTGAAGATAACCTTGGTACGTATGGATAGGTAAAAGGTATAAAGTGTAGCGTCAAGCCAGAGGCTAAGTACCTGACATTAGCTGTAAACTGGATGCCAGGAGTATATGCTGACTACATCACCGATCATGATAGCGCGCAGCTAGTAATCTCTGTCGGATGTATCGACAAGCATATACGTCCATAATCGGGTAGCACTGAGCCCAAAACCGGGTAACACATAGCCCATAACCGGGTAATACTGAGGCTCACAATCCCGTAGTTTACTCTGAAACTACGGTAGCCAAATGTTTGTCCCATACGCCTACTAATTATCTTTCCCGCCCAATGCCAATGTACAAGTCGCAAATACGACGTGGACATCTCGTACTATAATGCAAGTCACTAAAGAAATATACAACTAAGCTAAATACCATCACGCGTGCTGCTCACACCGATGGCCAGTCGAGTATGAAAAATGTGTCCCTACATGGACTCACTCTGTAACGTGCAATGATACGTGTCAAGGCCTGGGGAGTCATATTGATAACTCTAGAACTTTAGGTGCGTCCACTAGATAATAGGTCAGACACAAGTCATAACATCAATGCCTCCGTTGACTGCACCCGAGTCTTTCTCGGACACGCACAGTTATATTATATTAAAACAATAAAATATGCAACTAATAATATCCTAATTTAAACAGTACAACAAGGTAATGTATACTTGCCTGGAACTCTGGTGTGCACAAGTAAGGATCCGGAACTCGCAGCCAAGGTAGAATCGTCTTGGGTGCCTATGAATAAATAACAATAAATATCAATCACTATATTACTCTATGCTAATCATGTACACAAGTATAACTTACGCAACGTCATGAGTTACACATATACTAAACCAAATAAACGTTCTAATTAAATACATTGGCTAAGGTTGACCAGCCAAGGATCAAGGGGTTAGGGGTACACTTAGTCTACTAGTCCCACTGCATTTTACAAGTCATCCTATGGTATCATTTCTCATATGTTACAATCACGTTCACAGCTATGATTCGTATAGGTGCTAAGTTGTACCTCTAACACAGGGGTACTATGTATCCTACTTACTAAGATTTTTAGGACACGTCTGATATGGATAACCATCTAGGTCTCCATGTACGGGTATGCCATGTCCTCAGATATCGTGCACAACGAGACAATTAGTTACCAAAATACGTTACAATTCTAAATAACGTGTAACACTAGACACATGTCTTAGCTAGTAGGTTAGTGTGCACGAATGACAGTTTTAGTCTAAATACCTAGGGTCATTACAAGTGTATGCCATAATAACAACCTAATTTTCTATGAAGTATTACTAATACTAACCACTATGCACATATAAACACGCACATATAAACACTAGGTATTAGGTTTGACATATCAATATTTATCCATGCAATAATCAAGGAGGAGGAGTATGATGCAAACCTAGGTATGATCGACTAGGAGGGGGTGATGCACATCCGCGACTCGAGGACGGCCTGACTCCGGCGGGTGGGGGAGGTGCTCCGGCGGGTGCACAGTACAGCAGTAGCAACACTGGCAACAACAGCGACAAATGCAGCAGCTCGCAGCGGTAGCGGCTTGGTGGCGGTGGCGGGTTGCTGGTGGGTTGCTGGTGGTGGCGGGTTGGTCGTGGCGGGGTGTGCTGCTGGTGGCGGTGGCCGTAGGGATGGAGGTGGTGATGGGGTGATGGTGATGATGGTGTTGGTGATGACGACGGTGATGGGAGTGGTGGAGATAGGCGGAGAGGGAAGTCGGGTGGTGATGGTGATGGAAGTAGTAGAGATGATGGTGGCGTTCGGGATGATGATGCTGGTGCGGTGGTGACGACGGTGATGGGAGTGGTGGAGATGGCTGCAGTGGCAGGGTGACTGTCGTGGGTGGTCGGAGAAGGCGGTGGAGAAGTCGGGGAAGATGGGAGGTGAGGTGGTGGTGCTGTGGAGACGGCCGGAGGAGGAGGGTCGGAGGAGTCGGGGAAGAAGGAGAGGTCGGGGAAGGAGCTGCTGTCGCGGAGGAGGTAGGTGGCTGTGGCAGTGATGGCTGCTCGGAGGAGGAGGTGGATCGGGGGATGAAGTCGGAGACTGTGGTGGCGGCGAGGTGATGGCCGGAGTGGGAGGTGGCCGGAGTAGGAAGAGGGAGGTGGTCGAATGAAGAAGAAGGAGGTGTAGTTTTGTTTTAGGGTTTCAGGTAGGGTGATGGCTGTCACGCCCCAGTCCCAAAATACCAAGGGACTGGACACATGGCAATGGCCAGCAGCACGCACCGATGGACAACTCAATTTAATGGATCCATCAGGGCGTACTTAAGCTGTAGTACAACAATAAATAGATCAAATGGTACAAGTCACATTCTATACTAATCTCATCCACAGAATATAATCATAGTTCAGAAGCCAGAATAATGCAAAATAGAATAAACTAACAAATCTCAATAAAAGTGTCTCGGGGAACAATCCGAGAACAAGTTTGATACATCGATGCAATAGACAGAAAATAAAGGAACTGGAAATAGAAATAACTGACTATATAAAGCCAATACTCAGGAGAAGTCCTCTGGCACGATCTCGTCCTCAGGTTCTGGTACAGCTCCTGGAAGTGCTCCTGTACTGTATATCTCTGGATGGATCTCTTCGGCTATACCTGGGGACATAATCCGGATCCAGGTCCTCAGGGGACATAACAAGGTACAGAAAATACAAGCCATAATAATGCAGTAAAATAGTCAGTGAAATAAAATATGTAACCATCTATGTGAAATGCAGGTGAGAACATCACCAGTACTCAGGCTGAAACAACTACAAGCTCTGTGTCGGGGAGCCGGTAGCAGTGATATCATGTAGTTGTCTAGCTCAGAGAGAGACTGAGACGCCGGCATAATATAATCAACCTGTAGCCTATGTGTCTCTCCAGCAATAAATGAAACAATAGGGAAACACTAAATAACCAGCTAAGTGATATGCAAGATGAGAGCAGCACTAGAACTCAGGCTGAAACCACTACAAGCTCTGTGTCGGAGAGCCGGTAGCAGTGATATCATGTGGTCGTCTAGCTCAGCGGAAGACTGAGATGCCGGCATAATATAAAATCAACCTGTAGCCTGTGTGTCTCTCCCCACCCAATGTAAACATACGTCTCATGTCCATGTGGCCCCATGTCCATGTCACGCAAGATCATATCTAATGCAGCAAGTCATAATAATGTCTAGGAATATAATGTCTATGTCATAAAACCTGTATCCTATACAGAATCACCAGGAATATCTCAGGAAGATTATATCTCATGAATAGTGTCAAGTGTCCTGGATTATACTGTACTTGATAGGACAAGTACGAGAAAGATGGGGTCTCGGTATCCATGTCTAGATGACAATACACAACGCCGTGTACGGTGTTGGCACCCGACTATGAATCGGACGCTAAGTAAAGTCGCACGGTCCTAGGTCAAGCATGAACCATAATATATATATATATAAGCCAAGAAAATAAGTAACAAGGACTGCAAATTTTGGCGAGGTACACTTGCCTGGGGTTCTGGCTCCAACTGTAGCTCTGGTCTCAGTGTGATCTGCAGGTACTACTCCGGTTGCTGAAATAAACATCACCATTAGATTCAGAAAATATCAAATAACTAAAAATGCCTGTCCTTAAGTCCAATTTGGACACAAGGGCAAAATAACATTTCCGGGCCAAAGCGGGGTCCACATGTGGCCCGCTTCGCACCGAAAAATGTGTCAGGGACAAAGGTCTCCAAATTCATCAAACTTAGTGTCAATAAGTCAGGAACGATGATACGAACCCAACGAAACTTCCAGAATTGGATTCCGATGAGCCGATCATAAAATTGCCCGTCAAGTGGAGCCTGTGGGGCCCACGACATACGATTTCGTCAACGTTCTCAGAATCGAACCAAACTTGGGTCACAGGACCAGCGTATCGCTATGAGTCCGATGGCATAAATTTTGTTTCGATCCAACGTGTGTACACAAAGTTACGACGTGTTCCAGAACTGACGAATACGGGACGATATCAGCGAATACGCGTTGATTCCGGTGTGCACGCACATCCGAATCGACTTCTGCGAAATCCTGCACGTCCGTATCAACGTCGCGCACGTATCGGTGAAGACCGCACGCGACCAAGTCGTCCCGTTTGGCGGGGCGTACCCAGTTCCGGGGTGAATCAGGGCGTTGTTTTTCCTGTTTTTGGATCACGGTTCACGATCGCCACAGGACGCGATGCGCCGAGCGGGTTGCACGGGCACCGAGAGGGTCACGCAGGGTTCGCGATGCAACTGACGGAATCGAAAACGAGGCAGCGAGGAGAGAGAAACGGGTACCTGAACAGGGCTCGAGAAACTGCGTTTTCTCGTGTCCGACACGACACGAAGTGTCCGTGTCCGAGTCGCCTAGGGTTAGGGTTTGGGGATGCTGGTCGGAGCTGCGGCGGGGGAGGCCGGCCGGAGGGAGCTGGGGGGCAGCGCTGCACGGCGGGGGAGGCTCGGCCGGAGGTGGCGGCGAGCGAGAGGCGGCGGCTAGGCGCTGAGCGGCGGAGGCGGGCCGGAGTTGGGGGGCTCGGGGTCGGCTGCGTCGGGGAGGAAGGAGGAGGAGAAAGGAAGCTGGGCGTGGCGGCACGTCGGCACTGGCAGCGGCACGGCGGGGAGGCGGTGGCGCAGGCGGAGAGGGCGGCGGTGGAGCGGTGGATCTGGCCGGGGAAGAGGGACGGAGGGGTTTAAATAGCGGCTGGGGGCGAGGTCGTGGCTCCGGGTGAGGCAACGACCGAGGCGAAGACGGCCGAGGGGTGCGGAGAGGGTGGCCGGCGAGGCGCCGCGTGGCCGGGCGGGGCGGCGCTGGAAGCGGGGTGATCGGGGGACTCGGGCTCGTGGGGGAGAGAAAGTGAAGCGGGCCGGGTTCGCGGGCGGGTGCGGGTTCGGTCGGGCGGACCCGACCCGACCCGCTAGGCGGTTGGTTCGGTTGGGTTCAGCTGGACCGGGTTCAGGCCGGTTTGAACCGATTCAGCCCGGTTCATTAATTTTTAAATTTTAAAAAATAGTTTTTGGGCCTAAAGAAATATTTTTGGGGTCCAATAAATTCCCAGAAAATTACCCTAAGTCCAGTATTTTATTTTACACCCAAAAATATTATTTTTATAATATTTTAATATATTTTAAAAATATTTAATTTTATTTAATGCCAAAATATCCTGGTTTTTAATTAGTAAAAATTTCCAAAAAATCCCAGAAAATTCTGAAAAATCCAGTTTTGAAGATCTTAAAAATCAGGGGGTTTACAATGGCTGTGGTTTATTTAGACAGAGGAAGTAGGTGTTTATGTAGGAGAAAGAGAGAGAAGGAAGATGGCATTGGGATTAGGGCCGGCCATGTGCATTTCTAGGATGGAGGAAAGGTTCTACATGAAAGAATGGGTGGCTAGGATGATGTAGGTTTGAATGGAGGGCTAGGATGATGTAGGGAAAAGTTGTATGTAATACAACCAAATTGGAGGGAAAAATCAAGTGGAGCGGTCAACAATGAAGGGGGTTTATTCATGGCTTGGCTCCAATAGGAAGTGGACACATCATTGCCTTTTTGCACAGAAGTCCCTAACAATTGGGAAATTGCACAAACAATGGAGTTTTGGATTGGATGAGGAAAATACCATGTTTGGTATGATATAGTGGGTTAAAATGGTGTGTGGTATTTAGTATGAACCTTGAGGGTGTGAGTGGGGGTTTGGGTTGATGTTGGATCTAATTTTGGGTTAGGTTGGGTCCTTACACCAATTTAATTAAAATTAGTGTAAATGGTGTTCTTAAATTAATTGAAAATACATAGGGTTAAAATTGGGTGGAACACAAGTATCATGGATGTAGTAGACTCATAATAGAATATTGTCATAATTTGGGTTACACAAAACGGGTTGAGATTGTGTCTCCAATTTCGATTGGAACGGACAAGGATGCAAAGTTAGATTTATTTAGATTTAAATATAAACGTTTGTAACGAATATTGTGCGACTAAAATGAAGCACAAGAGAGGGTATTTATGAGTTACACAAAGGTCAGAATGGAAGGCTGGCACGACTAGAAAAAGTGTGTAAAATTTGTTTGAAAGCAAATGCTAGTGTAGCGCTCCAAATATCGGAACAACGGTAAGGTGCACAAAGTGATACGAATATTGTGTACATTAATCTAAAACACTATGTTCTAATTCTAAGTGGCTCCAAACTAACTCTAATCTCTCTATCTAAGCCAGGTAGACCTAAATTTGGTCGAGGGGTTTTACAGATGAGCAAACCGGCTGGGTAGATAAGGTTCCAAGAAGATGGTAGCCTTATTCTGATACACCAGGTGGGAGGGACGAATGTCTTGGAGCTAGCGAAAAAGCCTCTCAAACAAGCCTCGAGATGCCACCATGTCATCGTAATGAAGGACATTCCTTTTATCAGCAGTGAACTCTGGCTCGGATATGAAAAAGGTCCAGCCAGCAATGAATGAAATCTTCCTCCTGCTAGCATGGACAATATCGCACAGCCACTACATCAGTCGATACAAGCGGATCAGGGCATCGACGACCACCATGTCCTCGTCAGTCCCCAGGATCATCAAAGACCCGTGATCCATGAGGAGCTAACCCATCAAGTAGTGGTAAGGAAGCTCGACCCGCTTGAAATATCCCTTGCCAGGATGGTCATCCACCTTCTCAGCAAAGTTGCGGAGACCGCGATGGATGCAACACACCATAGCCGGTAGAAGGGCCAGCTTATGGCCAAATACCAACTTTACGACAGGTAGGATCAGGGTACGTCTGATCCTTTATCGTCCCGGACCTACCTAAGACTATGCAGTTGCACAACCAGAGCATCAAATACCCCGCCAGTACGACCATCGGGGACAACTGGTGCATATCCATGTAAAAATAGCTGAGCTCCTCTTCGATGGCATTCAGCTCGTCAAGGGGTTCACCCTTTTCCCTCGAGGAACCCTCAACTTTCTTACCCTCGGAGGCCAAGTCCTCCAGCGCCTGGTTAGAGTCGGCCACTTCTTGTTTGGACCGCGACGCCCGAACATGGACTCTATTAGACTCTTTCGACTCCGGAAAGAGGTGGCGAGTCCAGGTCGTAATATGAGGAGAGGACCTCTCCGTAGACTTATTTTTCTTCGAAGACCTCTAGCATATGCCGTACAATATAAGAGTAACACGATGATACTTATCCACTTACCATTTGTCCTTCCCTGTCTAAATATAAAACCAAGTTAACCAACATATAATATATGAAAGAAAACGAAAAGGTGAGCATACAAACATAATGTTACGGATGAGTTCTCGACTCTGTCATAATACGCATAAATGATATGTAGTATCGTGCCTCCATTCTATGGATGTACATATGTGCCGAATATTCGTTAACTTGGATAATTAACGAGTTACACGTTGAGTTTCGTGCATTAGTTACTTGCCTTAGTTTAATGACTCGCACACAGATTTTCGCTAAGCGAGATAACTTAATCTATATGAACAGTTATCGCTGGCATAGCCATAAAGGACCGTGATATAGTCATAAGCGAGAATGGTATACAACTCAAAGAACATGAGGCATCATATGCCATCCTGCCCAAACATGAGACTACCAATCTAGAGCGATAATGGGTGCAACGCGAGGAACTTGAAGCGTTATACACCATCATGTCTGACCATGAAAAGACTGCATGAAGTTCCATACGAATCGGCCCAATGCCCTGGCGACCGTCTACAAGAACTGATTCTTGAAACCTTGTGCACAAGTTGTCTGCGACTATGCAAGTTTTGGATCTACCAGATTACATGACATATACGAGATAAATCTTGATTTTGAACGAGTATTGCTCCATGACCTATGTTGATCATATCTTTTGCTTGACTTGACATGCTGCAGTCCCCTAGTTCGGGAACTACCTTGGCGACGTAACGGTCTCGTATACTTTCATGTTTCAGACTAGCACAGAATGACTATTTGATAGTCTTTCGGGTAAACTAGATGAAGCAAGACATGAATCATGTTATATGATCGTGGAAAGAAACTAAGTGACAAGCCTTGCATATATAATAGATAGCATAAGGGGAAACTACTTGAACAATTCTAATCGGCAAGGCGAGTAGGCATCTCGTAATGTCGGTTTACTATCTTTTAGTAGCGGGTTACTTTCCAAGTTCTATGCAAGTAATACAAGATGGGACTATGAAAGCTTTTTTGGATTTTTCCATGGAGTTCTTACTGATTGGGGACGATGAATTTATATGCGGCAGGGAAGGCCATGCGACAGCAATACTATGCGATACGAACTTTCCTACCATAGCCCTTCGCAACATGCGCCTATCTTGTTAGGCGCATGACTAATCCGCATAAGTGTTTTGCTAAGTGCCCAGCTCAAGTTCAACGTATGAAGTTTTATGCGACAACCTGAGCATGCGGCCAGCAGAGCACGCGACAAACCCATGCATGCGGTTTGGAATGATATGCATCTGTATATTTGCACCGCCTTGGCACATCTTTTTATGATTTTTGTCTTATCTCCCTGACACACTTTATGGCTTATCACATCCATCACTTCAGTCACTTCTCTGACACACATTTATTTTCTATCACTTCGGCACTTGTCCCGAAGAATGGACTTTTGCCCTGAGCATGTGTCATAGTTGGTTTTAAAATTTATTTTTAAAGTTTATTATTATTTATTTGAAAATACAAGTTTTACGAGAAAATAGCTTTTCTAGAAAATTATATTATTTTAATAATATAATTTCTCGGGTTCTCAAAATTTTAATATAATATTATTATTTATTTTACAAAAATCTTTTATGATTTTATTTGAAGTATTATTTTTGTATCTTGTCATTGTGGATTAGGGATTTACTTGGTGTAAATTTTTGATTTAAATTAGGAGTTAATTGTTATTAATTAAAATCCTTATTAACTTAACCTAGAAATTACCATAACACCCTTAACCCTTGGCTTCCCTAAGAGCCATGCTTGGTCAGCCCTATTGGGGGGGGGGGGGGGGAGGCGTTCCTTCATTTTGCCTTGGTTTTACTACACAAATATCTTGTTTGGCTAAGAAGTAAATAGTATATATATATATATATATAAGGAATTGGTTTTACTGAAAGGCTAAGTTTTCTTTCCTTATAAAAGCTTTCAACCTCCCTTCTTTTACCATCTTCATAAAACCATCTCCATACCACCCTCTTAACCATTCCAAACCATCTTTTCACCCCTCCATAATTTTTAAACCCTATAGAAACAAGGCAGGTCCTCCCTTTCTCTACACAAATCTCATTTTTATGCATTTTTCATATTGCTCTTGGTTTATTCTATTAAAAGTAAACTATTTATTCTAGATAAATTATGAGAATAATATATGTTGTTTAGAACATAATTTTAAGAGTTTTTAAGTAAGATAACACACCCATATAAGGCTTGGACATGATTTAGAATTAGAAAATATAGTGTTGAATTCGTTCCTACGGTGTAGTATTTTTCCGGGTCAGTTTTTATCTACTAAAATCTGTCAAATTTAATTTTATTTAAACAAAAATCGAAGAGGATTCGATAAGATTTCCAACAGTATATGATACAATAGGGTTTAAATTCGTATGATATGAATTTTTTGTCGTGCAACAGAGGTATAGAATCCTGGAATCAAAATCTGGAACCTATGTGCACATTTTTGTGTATGCCAGTTTTGATTAATAAACTTCTTCAAAACTAGGATATGTCTGAATGAAAATTGAAGAGGATTCAATAAGCTTTCCAACCGTATATGATATAATAGCATTCGGGTGTGTTTAATAGGAGTTATTGGCCTTGCACCATCGACGTATAATTCTGGAAATAAAATCTGGGATATTTTATACCCTATTTCATAGACAATTTTTGACCTATTAAACTTTGTCAAAATTCGATTATGTCTAAACAAAAATCAAAGAGGATTCGATAGACTTTCCAACGATATAATTTGATGGTATTTTGATTTTGATTAATATAATAGGAGTTATGATGTGTACAAAGTAGGGTATACATGATAAATTTTTTGTGAAATTTGGTTTTGTGCTTTTATGGATTTACTATCTATCATATTAACTGTGTGTGTCTGGTGTAGAGTTTTTCCACCGAAGGGGCTTTGACCCATGTCAATTCTACGGAGAGTTACTCCAGGTCGGATATATTACTGTGTTTGGAGCTTGAAATACAAATGAGACTCTATCCGAAAGTCTAAGAATTTTAGAAGATAGCCTAATTTTAAAGCTTAAACGTCGTAGTATCGTATCGAACTCTAAACCTAGATAATTATATGTCTACCGGAGACAGAGTAACGATAATTCTTGGAATACCTAGAGGTTAACTGTCTAAGTTCAGATTCATACGGACATGGACTTGTAAATGCGTAAGCGACCTTATTATCAAATATTGTTTCCTTGGTTCAGAAATACCCTGTTAACTGTATTTTCGTATCACATAAGATTAACATGTATAGAGAATTTATTTGGTGTTATTCCAATAGTTAGAAGCATTCCTGCAAGTGATACATGTATTCCAGAAATATAAATCAAGTTGTATACTTGAGCCGGGAAACAAAGTTTTAACTATTAGAATAAACTTAGGATTGATTGTGATTGTAGAATAGAGCATTGGGCGGGAGAGAACAGTTTGGATCACAGCGTATAAAATCTGGAAAATATAATTAAACAAAATTGATCAGTACATGTAGTTCATTCGTAAGATCTTGCGTTGAGAGTGGATGAATGCTTAGATCACCTACCTACCTGTATCTCGTATTATCTGTAAATGTTTACCCTAATTCAATAAAAAGTCGAATTGGTATTAAATGATGTTATGATTTATTGCTCCCGAAGAGGAGTGGCCGGACTACTAAGCACCGTGCCTACATGCCACCACCTGATCCCTGGTAATAGAATTATTGCCTAGATAGTGCTCGTGACACTGCGATTGTGAGATCCAAACATGTTCTCTTTGCATAATCATATAGGAAAAAATGTCTTGTGACTGTGTTAGTGACTTTAGGACTTAAGAAACGATTTTAGATAAAATTATTTCACCTTATTAAGATTACTTTAGAAGTTAGTTCATAGTTACATTTAATTTTTTTATTTAGAGTTTACTTGGGTTAGATTTCCATTGTACTTGATCTTTTGTATCATATTATTTCATTTATTTCACCTTCCTTGAATCGAGGACTTGCATGTCTTTGATGACCTAGTTTTTTTTCACTAGGGACGAAGACGAGATTCTTTCCTTGTATAATGTGGACGAATATGAAGAGTAAAGGATGTCGCGTGTAGAACAATTTTATTTTGTATTTTTGTATAATTATATGTGTATTAATCTTATGGGAGATAGTTATGTAGTTGTATATTTTAGTGAGTAGCTTGTATACTTTCTTTTAAAGACAGAACTCAGACTTGTGAGTTATAAATGTAAAAGCTTGATATTTTGAGTATACTTAGTTCTTACTTGTTGATGGTTTAGCTTTACCCTATACTTTATCCTAGAACTTACATGCAACAATCGTGGTTATGAATATATGTTTATTCGTAAAGCACATAGCTTGGAGATATTAGTTACGTACTCAACTCACCATTTATTGGGAGCGAGACGTGACCTAATGCGGCCTAGAGTCGGGTTGGTCCATGCGCCTATTTTTGTTCATGTGCCAATTACCAATGTGCACAACTTAGACACGTGTTATCCTTGGTAACCCTACGCGCACGTATGAAACTTTCACTTGGGTTCAGCTGTTTTATTTGGAATATTTTTTTACTCTATGTGGTTGATTCCAGAATTGCTTGTGTTATGATTATAAGGAAGAATGTACTTAGTAACAAGACTGTGCTAGATATGGCTATGTGCTAGAACTGACTATGTGCATAGTATGATTACATGCCAAAGTAGACCAAGTGGTAACCCAAAGTAAACTCAGATTAGTAGATTAACTTACCCTTTTGTCCGTCGGATAGAGTGAGGGGCATAGTTATACTCGGGAGACAATCTGCAATCACGGTCCTTATTTGGTTTAAGGATTGTGGATCTGCTTCAGAGTGGTTCACACTTTTTCTTTACTCACGTTCGACAGCGTAATTGTTAATTCGAGGATTTTACATGAATTTAGGCTTCTAATTGATTGATAGTCTGTGTACCTGATTTGAGGAGATTCAATTTGATCAAGTGATTCAATGCGATAAGAAGATTCAAGTAACTGATTTTAGGCCTGACTACTCGTATCCGAGTTGATACTTCTTTTCGCACAGAGTGTGCCACATGATTTTACTTATGCACCAAAGTACGACAAACCAAATGTAACATGACTATGTGACTCTTGACCTGATTAATATAGTTATCTGACCAGCTGATAGCCCTGGTATCTTGACCTGATTCGTTGTATCCATGTTGGCACATTTTCTTGCTTGAATCTGATTATCGGCTCACTTGTGCATTGAGTGTGCGACCATAGCCTACATGTGCATTGAGATGTGACTTGATGATACTAAATGTACATGCTATGCGTTCTTATTTTTCCTGGCACGGGCATAATGACTGGTCAGTAAACATAGCATGGTTAGTATGATTGACTGTTTGATATCTGATTGTTTGTTGCATTACGCTTGGAGGAATCGAGATTTGGCTCTCGAGCAACCATGTGAATTCGTACCTTGTGCACCCGTAATACGGTACGACATATAGGAGGGATGATCATGTGACCACGACATGATATTCCAATTAAGTAACTAAAAGTGGTAGTAACATTGGGAGGGAACAATATCCCAAGATCGTGCATGATGAGCCGCCCATTCGATTTTATCAAGGCTTGCAAGGATGGTCCCCACAGATATTGTATATCATCCGCACTAGTGGAGTGCAGTATCTGACATTTTCTTTTGTCGAGCCAGTATATCCCTATAGGAGTACTGGAACAGCTTCTCACGAGTTTAGCGTGGTGGCCCTACGGGGTACTGGTGCATAACCTATGTGTTATGTGTTAATAATTGGTTATGTTAGCCCTGCTCGAACATAGCACGATCTGACGATACTTAAATATTTTATGCATTATAATTATGGGATAACTCAGACTCCACATAACAAGTCATAGGATTGATTGACCGATTTAAATGAGTATGTGCTAGTAGTCTAAGGACATAGAATATTGTGGTACGTCGGTTCAACCCTTGTCCTTGTTTAGTTGTAGGGTTGAGCCAATGTGTCACAATAGATCATGCACCAAAGATACATATTGTATTTATGTCTATATCTTAGCCTATATTATGCCAGATGTGCTCTGGATTCTTATTGGCGTGTTATATTTTCGTCGTGTTCATAATTTGTGAGTCGTACCATGTCTCGGAGTAGTGCGACACCCCTTGTCCTTGTTTGGTCGTAGAGTTGTCTTACTACTTCGACGTAAGGGCATTCGCTTATAGTTGTGGCATAGATTCTTATTTTATGTACTTTATTGGATTTTGCTCATTCACTTATGCTCATTTGTGGTACTTGCTATTGGGGCCTGACCGCGCTGGTTTTGTTTGTCCAGGTTTAGTAGCAGAGCCCGAGGATCCTGTCATGTATTCGACCGATGGCGAACACCAGGAGAATGTCCGCCGAGGAACTTGAGTGGGTTTATTCTTTCCCACTATGAGTATCATTTTGTATCACCTTTTTGGCATTTAGCCGATGGCACTTGTTAGCCGGTTTATCTGGACATTAGTTCATCTACATAATTGTATATTATTCAGACCGTGACTGACTTACAGTTATGTACTATTGACAATGTACTAGTTTATCATCTTGTATAACTGGTTTCATGATCATTCTGATAGAGCGTCAGGGATGCCTAACTGTTTTATCTTATATGTTCATTCTTATTGTTTCTTGGTTGATGATTGGGACAAAGATACTCTTGGACCATAGGTGACTTGATTGTAGTACGCACCATCTTGTCTCTAGACAACCTTAGCACATTGCGGGGTACTTCGGTATTCCGTAAGGTGTGTTTGGCTGAGTCACACTACCGCTCTCCAATATTCTGGTTCTGGGATGTGACATGAAGGACGCGACTCAAACCAAGTGCTGATGTGCCCTCCCATTGGCTCAAATCCAAACACCCCCCCCCCCCCCCCCGCTTTCAAGGGTGCCCACCCAGACCAACCAATAGGGAGGGGACACGTCAATGCGGGCTGAGCAGCAGTCCCCTTCCCTCGGTCCATAAAGCAACGTTGTTAAAACAATAAGTTATTTGTATTTACCTCTCATTTGATATTCATAACTCTCTTTTCCTCCATTACCCCACCCCCCCCCCCCCCCCCCCTACTAAGTAAATTTAAAATAGAGGAATAAGAAAGTTATGAATATGAGGTAAATACAAATAACTCTAAACCAATTGAGTGGGTCAACTAACCCTACTTGCCTTGGTGTGGGTTCGCTGTTGGTATTTATGATGATGATGTTGATATGATTTAGGTGTTATAGGAGGTTTTGGTGAAGAATAGGTACAAATCAAGTATTATTAATAGAGAGGGTAAAAAAAGATTTATGCTACGTAACAGTAACTTGGGCTCTATGTTATACTTGATTTATGTCTATGTTCCATAGTTAGATTGAATAAATTTATTACTGATTAAATTTCTTCAAATTAGGGGTAAAACTATCATTGTTTTTCCATATATATCATAATATGAAAAACAAGAACATATTATAGACAATGTTGCCATAATAAAATTATATTAATAGCATTTAACGTTTTTTCTTTATATAAAAAACAATTAACTCATATATATATATATATATATATATATATATATATATACACCAGTTACTTCTATGCGCATTGCACGTAAAATCAAAAAATGTGATATTATTAAAAAATTATATAAAAATTTAAATTATCTTAGAATATTTTAAATATGATTTGAATATATTTTAATTATGATTTATTATAAATATATTTTTATAATTTTGGATATATGTTTAGTCAGATAATAGCATCTAGTTAGTTTAAATATAATTTAAATATTGAATATATTTTAAGATTTATACTTGCTCAGATAGTTAGAAGGATTTTAGGTTTTTAATTTTTTTTTTCAAATACGTGAAGAGAGAACTACTGAAGTTAAAAAAAATTATTTTTTTAAAATTAAATGGTGATGATATACATACGGTTTAGACGGTTCATTTTTTAGCCGTTTCTAAGCCGCATTATATATATATATATATATATATATATATATATATATATATATATATATATATATATATATATATGGTCGGTCTTGAGATTTAGAGGACCATGTTCAAAAACTGAAAATAAGGTCCTATTTTTCGTAAACATAATTTTTTTTTCCGATGTCATAAATTAATGATGCAAATTTTAATTTTAATTTTTTTAAATAACGCATGTATATAAGTAAAAATTAATAAGAGAATATCGATTAACCTCCATGAATGATAAGAATTGTACTGATCGAACGACTATAAGGTCTAAATATTAGAAAAAATACTGCTCAAATTTGTAAAATCTCCAATTATCTTTCTGGCGTCTCCAAAACCAACACTTTCTAGCAATTATATGAGTGCAAACCTGAAAAAGAGAAATAAATTAGCAAAATCAAAATATAATATATGCGAAAAATGAATGGAAGTCAAAGGAGAAGAAACAAAGTCAGTATATAATTTAAAATGTACTTACCATCAAAAGGAATGAATTAAGCATTGACTAGCAAAAGTAACGAACACCAACAATAAAATATCCTCCTTGCATTTCTAGATGCAAAATCATTAACTTTATCATGAAAATTATTCTCAATATATAATAAAGTTAATCCATTAAAAAAATAATAATCTTAATATACAAGAGACGTTATGTAAAAAATATTGTACAAAACGATCCATAAAAATATAAATAACAAATAGATGTAGTGAACACATAACTGTAAATACAATAAAAATAATAAAATAAAAAGTAATAATATTAATCATCAATAGTTAAAAAAAAGTGTTAATCTCTAATAATATTTTATTCTATTACTAAAATGTGGCTTCTTTAAGTTTATTATTAACCATTTACAAAACAAAAACTAAAGTGCAAGCATAAAAAGTAATTATATCAATAATCAACTATTAAAAAATTATTAGATTTAGTAGCACATTTTTATTCTACACTCCTTTAATAATTATTTTTTAAACAAAATTTTAACCAAAAAATGAAAAAAAAAACAATTAACATATGATTCGAACCTTGTACTAAGGATCATAATCAACAACCTACAATTCTCAATTCTTACCAATTGACCTAACTTTGATTGTTATTTAGAAAATATTACATATCTTATTATACTCTTAATTCCTCTAGACTTAAATACCTAGGCTTAAATAGGAAAAAGTAAGGGGCCGCTATATTAGAGGGCTATGTTCCATCGCACCAGTTGCACTGGTTCAGGACCGGACATATATATATATATATATATATATATATATATATATGAAAAAAATGGATATGAATCGTAGACTTATATTCTTACATGAGTCAATGCACATGTTGACCAATAGAAATTAAGTGTACTAGTGCACATGAATATACATATGAAATGTATGAATCCATTCTTATCTGTCTGTATATACATAAATCATTTAAAAATATAAGTCTATGATTCATATTATGTTGATTTTATGTATATGTATTATATAAAACATGAATCCATCAGTTGGGAGCCTTTAACTCACTATTGCGTAATTCGAAGGGTTATACGACTATTGAGGAGGATCACGGATGGCCTCCCAAGGTAATTATTAATATGACAATAATTTTCACTTTTTAGTCTGTGACTGTTTGTCACCATGAGATGTCAACCATAAAAAGCGCTCTCTCTCTCTCTCTCTCTCTCTCTCTCTCTCATATACCATATTCAGATGCATTTCATATTATTTATATGATATATAAATTTTTTTTACTTTTGACAGAAATTGTTTATTTCTCACGGTCAATTTGTTTAACTTTTTTTTTGGACGAAAATATTCATGTCTTCTTCTCCCCTCCTTTCTGTCGGCCTCCGCTTCTTCCCCTCTCTGCCACAACCCACCCTTCTCGCCGCAGGTCCCGTTCCTCCTTCCCGTCGCTCGCAATCCCTCCCCTCCCTATCTGCCACCGCCCCCTTCCCCCACCTATTTCAGTTTTAGACTCAATCCTTTGTGCCAACATATTTCTTAATTTACTTTAATTTCAAATATTTTTTTTTTTACATTATATATGAGGATCTCATTTTGAAAGTTCGTCTTGGACCTTCGAAAACTTAGATTTTTGAAAGCTCGTCTAGGGCTTCCATAGACTCAGGACCGATCTTGTGATCATCACGATGAAATAGTATTTTATGCTAAATAAATATTCGACTATCATTTTAGTTCCCAAACTTAGATTTTTATTAACTTTGGCACCTAACATATTATAATTTTTTTTTAATAATGATTGGATGAAGACATTTGTTTACAAAATAATTATGATTCTTACAAATAATTTCCTATTTATCTCAAATAATTTTAGATCTATAAATGATTACCTGAGCTACTGATCAACTTGGATGGAAAAGATAATCTAATTGACTTAAAATCTTATAAAATAGTTATGTAATAGGATGTATCATTAGTCAAAATATTTGTGTTGCTGCACTCTCTACACTTGTAACTTGAGAAAAGAGAAGATTTTTTATTTTATTTCTAAGCACGAACAAAGGCAAATCTAACATTAGCATAGGATGTTGCAAAAACTTAGAGCATCTCCAACCCTATTGTCTTGTTATGTTTTGTGATTCTTAGGTGGCATGAGACACATGGCAATATTTTTCATAGGTGACAAGATTATACAAAAAAAATTATTTTAAGGAAAATAGTTCTATGAATTTGCATAGAAGAGAAAAAGTTTTTCAAATTTACAAATAAAGGAATCTGTCCACTGATGTCAAACAATTTTTTTTATAAAAATTTAGCGACATAGTTGTCACGTCATGCTCCCAATACGGTAAGTCGATTACGTAACCAGTATCCCCAAGCTACGTGCTTTACGAATAAACCTAAATTCGTAACCACGATTGTTGCCAGTAAGTTTTAGGATAAAGTATAGGGTAAAGCTAAACCATCAACAAGTAAGAACAAAGAACATTCACAATATCAAGCTTTTACATTTACAACTCACAAGTCTGAGTTTTGTCTTCAATAGAAAGTATACAAGCTACTCACTAATTATACAATCATATGTCTATCTCCCATAAAGATTAATACACATATAATTATACAGGATCACAAAATAAAATGTTCTACACGCGGCATCCCTTATTCTTCAGACTCGTCCACATTATACAAGGGAATAATCCCGTCTTCGTTATGGCCTTAATCTAGTGAACAAAAACTATGTTATCAAAGACATGCAAGTCCTCGATTCAAGTAAGGTGAAATAAATAAAAAAATATGTTTCTGAAGATCAAGTGCAATGCAAATCTAAACCGAATAAACTCTAAGTACAAGATATAACATAACGTTGAACTAACTTCTAAAGTGATCTTAATCTAGTGAAATAATTGAATCCAAAACCGTTTCTTAAGTCCTAAAGTCACTAACACAGTCACAAGGCATTTTTTTCTATATTATGATGCAAAGTTTAAAGAACATGTTTGGATCTCACATTCGCAGTGTCACGAGCACTATCTAGACAATAATTCTGTTATCAGGGATCATGTGGTGGCAGGTAGGCACGGTGCTTAGTAGTCCGGCCACTCCTCTTCGGAAGCAAAATTATAACATCATTTAATATCAAATTCGATTTTTTATCGAATTAAGGTAAACATTTACAGATAACACGAGATACAGGTAGGTAGGTGATCTAAGCATTAACCCGCTCTCAAAGCAAGGCCTTGCGAAGAAGATACAAGTACTGATCAGTTTTGCTAATTATATTATCAAGATTTCGTACGATGTAATCCAAACTATTCTCCTCTGCCCAATACTCTATTCTACAATCATAATCACAATCAATCCTAAGTCCATTCTAATAATTAAAACTTTGTTTCTTGGCTCAAGTATACATCTTGATTTGTATTTTTGTAATACATGTATCACTTGCAGGAATACTTTCAACTATTGGAATAACACCAAATAAATTTTTTATACATGTTAATCTCACGTAATAGGAGAATATAGTCAACAAGGTATTCCAGAACGAAGGAAACAATATTTGATAATTTAATCGTGAATATATTTACATGTCCATGTTCGTACGAGTTCAAGACTTAGATAGTTGACCTCCAAGTATTCCTCGAATATAGTGATTCTGTCTCAAGTTAATATACAGTTATCTAGGTTTAGGGTTCGGTACGATACTACGACATTTAAGCTTCAAAATTAGACTATCTTTCGAAATCCTTAGACTTTCGGGAGAGCCTCCTTTGTATTTCGAGCTCCAAATACAGTAATATAATCGACCCGGACCAACTTTTCGTAGAATTAACATGGGTCAAAGCTCCTTCGGTGGAACAACTCTACACCGGTCACACACAGTTAATAAGATAGACAGTAAATGCATAGAAGTACAAAAACTAAATTGCACAAAATTTCAGCATGTATATCCTATCATGTACAGAGCATAACTCCTATTATATGAATCCAAATGCCATCAAATTATATACGGTTGGAAATCTTATCTAATTCTCTTCGATTTCTGTTCAGACATAATCAAATTTTGATAACGTTTAATAGGTCAAAATTGGCCTACTAAATAAGGTATATAATGACCCAGATTTTGATTCCAAAATTTTACGTCGACGGTGCACGGCCAATAACTCCTATTATATACACTCAAATGATATCATATCTTATACGGTTGGAAAGCTTATCGAATTTTTAACGATTTTTGTTCAGACATATTCTGGTTTTGAAGAAGTTTAATAGGTCAAAACTGGCCTACACAAAAATGTGAACATATGTTCCAGATTTTGATTCCAGGATTCTACACCTCTGTTGAACGACTCATAACTCCTACTATATAAAATCAAACCTTATTGTATCATATACCATTGAAAATCTTATTGAATTTTCAACATTTTTTGTTTAAATATAATTAAACGTTGACAGGATTTAATAGATGAAAACTGACTCGGGAAAACACCGCACCATAGGAATGAATTCAGTCATAAGTTTTCTAATTCTAATTCATGTCCAAGCCTTATATGGATGTGTCACTTGAATGAAAAACTCATAGAATCATGTTCTAAACCACATATATTAATCACATAATTTATCTAGAATAAATACTTTAATTTGAACAATAAAATTAAACTAAAACAATATAAAAATTACACAAAATGAGATTTGTACAAGGAGTACAAAGAGTAGAAGAACTTGTCTTAGCTTTCTAGGGTTTGTAAAGGATGTAGAGATTGAGAGCTAGGGTTTGGATACGATTATGGAAATGAGTGAAAGAAAGAAGTTGAAAGCTTTTATAAGGATGAAAGCTTAGGTTATATATATATATATATATATATATATATATATATATATATATATATATATATATATATATATATTGTCACGCCCCAGTCCCAAAATACTGAGGGACTGGACACGTGGCAATGGCCAGCAGCACACACCGATGGGCAAATCCAATTTAATGGACCCATCATGGTGTACTTAAGCTGTAGAATAACAATAAAGGTCTATACTACTAATCTCATCCACAGAAATAAATACAATCTATATGAAATATAAAGCAATATCAAGTCTCAATAAAATATATCTCGGGGAACAACCCGATAATGAGTTTGATACATCAATTCAATAAACAGAAAATAACAGAAATAACTGAGTATAGATAAAGCAGATGTCACGCCCCAGTCCCAAAATACCAAGGGACTAGACACATGGCAATGGCCAGCAGCACGCACCGATGGACAAACCCAATTTAATGGATCCATCGGGGCATACTTAAGCTGTAAATATAGGTCTACAACAACAAGTCAAAACTAATCTTATCCACACACAAATAATAAGAACAACAGCAAATAAAGAAAGTACATCAATGTCCAGTCTCAACAAAGTATGTCGGGGAACAACCCGATAAAAGTCTAAAACACTGGTTCATCAGACCAGAACAAAGGAGTCCAAAATAAAGTATCTGATGAGTACAAATAACATAAACTCAAGAAAAGTCTTCAGCCATCACCTCTGCTTCTAAGTTTGGTTCAGCTTCAGCAACAGCTTCTGGTACAGCTTCAGCTCCTGTCCCGTAAACCTCGGGATAATGCTCTTCTGCTAAACCTGGGGACATCATCCGGATCCAGGTCCTCAGGGGACATAGCAAGGTATAGATAATACAAGCCAAATAAATGCAGTGAAATAGTAAATGAAATAAGTAGGGTAACTACATAACCATCTATGTGAAAATACAACTGAGAGCATCACTAGTACTCAGGCTGAGACCACTACAAGCTCTGTGTCGGGGAGCCGGTAGCGGTAATAACAAGTAATGGGTCTAGCTCTGCTTGAGAGTCTACAATCTCACAATAGTAGTAGATATATATAGAATAGCCTGTAGCCTGTGTGTCTCTCCCCACCCAATGTAACCACACATCTTATGTCCATAACGTCTCATGTCCATGTCACGTGAGATCATAACTAATGCAACCAGTCATAATCTAAGAATATAATGTCTATGTCCATCCTGCATCCTACACAGAATCACCATGAATATCTCAGGAAGATTCTGTCATATGTATGGTGTCAAGTGTCCTAGGTTATAATGTACTTGATACGACAAGTACAAGAATGTAAAGGGTCTCGAATATCCATCTCTAAATGACGTACACAACTCCGCGTACGGGGTTGGCACCCGACTATTAATCGGACGCTAAGTAGGTCATACGGTCCTAGGATTAAGCATAAACAACAATGTAAATAAGCAAGAAAATAAATATCAAAACTACATAATTTGGCAAGGTACACTTGCCTGGGGTTGGAATACCAGTAGCGATCCCTGTATCCGTGGGTTCCGTAAATACTCCTCCAAAAGCTGAAATGAATATTACCAACAGTCTCAGAACATATGAAATAGCTAGAAACGCCTGTTCCTAAGTCCAGTTTGGACACAAGGGCAAAAACGACATTTTTTGGACAAAGCGGGGTCCATATGTGGGCCGCTTTGCACCGAAAACCGGGTCAGGGTCAAAGATCTCCAAATTCAACCAACTTAGTGTCAACAAGTCAGGAACGATGATACGAACCCAACGAAACTTCCAGAATTTGATTTCGATGAGCCGTTCTCAAAATCGCCCGTCAAGTGGAGCCTGTGGGGCCCACGATACGCAATTTTGTCAACGTTCTCAGAATCGAACCAAACTTGGCTCACAGGACCAGCGTATTGCTACGAGTCCGATGGCTCAAGTTTCGTATCGATCCGACGTGTGTACACTAAGTTACAGCGACATACAGAAAAGTCGGATACAGGGCGTTGTCCGCGGATACATACTGATTTCGGTGTGCACGCACATCCGAATCAGCTTATGCGAAATTCCACACGTCCGTATCAACAATGCGCACGTATCGGTGAAGACCGCACGTGACCAAGTCGTCCCGTTTGACGGGGCGTACTCAATTCCGGGATAAAACAGGGCATTGGTTTTCCTGTTTTTGGATCGCGATTCGCGATCACCACAGGTCGCGATGCACCGAGCGGTTTGCACGGGCACCAAGGGGGTCATGCAGGCTACGCAATACAACTGACGGAATAGAAATCGGGGCTACGAGGAGAAAGTTACGAGTACCTGAACAGGGCTCAAAAAGTCCGATTCACGCGTGTCCGAGTCGAGTCTTCTGTGTCCTGGACACTGTGTCCAAGTCGTGTCCTGGCTTGTACTCGAATTCTGGATCTTGTCTGAGTTCGCCGGAGTCGGCCTGGAGTGCGGGTGGAGGCGGCACCGGTACTGGAGTGGTCGGCGACGGTCTGGGCGGCCGGATCTGGCGCTGCGGGCGGAGGGAAGGGGGACTCGGGCTCGTCGAAGCTCGACAGCTGGGTTGGGGGCCGGGGATGGCCGGACTGGGAAGGACGGAGGTCTGCTGGAGGTGCGACGGAAGGTTCCGGGTGGTCTGGGCGGTGGCGCCGGGTGGTCGGAGACTGGAGGGAGGTCGCCGGAGAAGATGGGTCTGAAGGGGGATTTCTGGCGGTAGGGCTAGGTTTATATAGAGGTCGAGGGGGAGAGAGAACGCCGGAGGTTAGCCGGATATCGAAGGAGAGCAGTCGGGGGTTCCGGGGGAGGTGAACGGGGGGGTATGCCGGCGGCCACGGCGGCAGAAACGGCCGTCGACAGTGGAAACGACCGGTCGGGTCTTTTGGGATTTAGGGGTTAGGGATTGCACCGGGTCGGGTCGGGTTCTGGCGGGTCGGGTCTGACCCGGATCCGACCCGTTAAGGGTTGGGCCGGTTCGGGCAGACCGGTCGGTCCGGTCCGGTTCTATTTTGGGTTCGGTTTGGTTTTATTTTATATTGGTTTAATTAATTAGTTAAATTAATCAATAGTTTTTAATGCTTTAAAAATTCATTCGTGATCCAATAAATTCTCAGAAAATTATCCCATGTCCGATTTTTAATTTTACACTAGAAAATATAATTTTTATCACATTTTAATATTATTTAATATATTTAAAAATTCATTTTAAATCAGATTACCTTAGTTTATTTGTTTTAAAAATTACAGAAAAATGCTAATTAATTTCAGAAAATTAAGTTTTAAAATACTAAAATTTTCAGGTGATTACAATCTACCCCCCTTAAGAAAATTGCGTCCTCGCAATTAAAGATTAAGCTACTAAAGAACAGAATTATGGGATTTACAAAAATTACTTAGGATATACCTGCATCCTCGAATAAATGGGGATATCGCTGGCGCATGATATCCTTCCTCTCCCAGGTAGATTCACCAGGTGAGTGTTGCTTCCAAGCCACACGAACCAGTTTAATTGTTTATCCTCGCAGTGTCTTCTCACTGGTGCCGAGTATACCCACTGGTTGTTCTTCATATCTTAGGCTTGGGCCGACTGTGATCTCAGAATGATCAACTACGTGACTTGGGTCAGTCATGTACCTTCTTAGCTGTGAGACATGGAATACATCATGCACTCCCTCTAAAGATGGAGGTAATGCAAGACGATAGGCCACCTCACCAATGCGTTCCAGAATATCAAAGGGCCCAGTGTACCTTGGACTCAACTTGCCTCTGCTCCTAAAGCGAATTGTACCTCGAGTAGGTGAAATCCTTAAGAATATATGTTCTCCTTCCTTGAACTCCAGGGGACGTCGGTGTGTATCAGCCCAATGCTTCTGTCTGTCCTGAGCTGCACAAAGATGATTCTGGATTTGTTTCACCTTCTCCACTGTTTGCATTACCAACTCTGGACCCAATATTTGACGCTCTCCAACGTCACTCCAGCATATCGGCGATCTGCACTTCCTACCGTACAATGCCTCGAAAGGTGCCATCTGGATGCTTGCTTGATAACTGTTGTTGTATGAGAACTCCACCAAATGCAAATGATCTTCCCAAGATCCTCCAAAGTCTAACATACATGATCGCAGCATATCCTCCAAGATCTGGATTGTACGTTCTGATTGACCATCTGTCTGTGGATGATAGGCAGTGCTGAATTTGAGTCTGGTGCCAAGACTCTCTTGCATGCTTCGCCAGAAATGAGATGTAAATCTCGAGTCTCGATCTGATACAATACTAACCGGCACTCCATGCAATCTTACGATTTGTCACATATACATGTCGGCTAGTACCTCTGTGGACTGTCCAACTCTAAACGGCAAGAAATATGCCGATTTAGTGAGTCGATCCACAATAACCCATACCGCATCTCTTCCGCTGGGGCTCCTTGGAAATCCGGTGACGAAGTCCATGGTGATATGTTCCCTCTTCCATTCTGGTATGGGAAGCGGCTGCAACATTCCAGCAGTCCTCTGATGCTCGGCTTTTACTTGTTGGCAGACTAAACATTTAGCCACAAATCTTGCAATCTCCCTCTTCATTCCATGCCACCAATAATACTGCCTTAGATCTCGGTACATCTTTGTTCCTCCTGGATGAACAGAGTACATGGAGCTATGTGCTTCAGTCATTAACTCCTGTCTCAATTCTCCATTTGGAACATATAGGCGATCTCCGCACCTTAATGTCCCATCCTCATGTATGCGAAGTCCCGTCTGCATGCCTGCTTCTGTCTTCTCTTTGAGTCTTCGAAATCTAGCATCAGTAGGCAAAGCTTCCTTAATCCTTTCCACAAGCGATGACTTCACTTCTAGATTAGCCAGCAAGCCACTATGTCTTGGTAGAATAACCTCTATCTGGAGCTCCTGTAGATCTTTCAATAGCTCAGGCTGCACCGTCAATAAATAAGCCGTAGGCTTCCTGCTGAGTGCGTCTGCTACTATATTTGCCTTCCCTGGGTGGTACTGCAGATCTATATCAAAGTCCACCATCAACTCAAGCCAGCGTCTTTGCCTCATGTTAAGCTCCTTCTGAGTATATACATACTTCAGACTTTTGTGACCAGTGAAGATTTCCACCTTCTCACCATAAAGATAATGCCTCCAAATCTTCAGTGCAAATATTACTGCAGCTAGCTCCAGATCATGCGTTGGGTAGTTCTTCTCATGGACCTTCAATTGTCTCGATGCATAAGCAATAACTTTCCCATGTTGCATCAAAACACATCCTAGGCCACTACCTGACGCATCGCTATAAACAACAAAACCACCTGACCCTGAAGGAAGAGTCAAGACTGGTGCTGTTGTTAGACGCCTCTTTAATTCTTCAAAGGCCTTCTGACATTCTTCTGTCCATGCAAACTCCTGTTCTTTCCGTGTCAACTTCGTCATCGGCTCCGCAATCCTTGAGAAATTTTCTACGAACCTTCTGTAATATCCAGCAAGTCCTAGAAAACTTCTCACCACAGCAACTGATGTTGGTGTAGGCCAAGTCTCAATGGCAGCAACCTTCTCTGGATCAACTGACAGGCCTTCTCCTGAGATAATATGTCCGAAGAAAGGCACCTTATCCATACAAAACTCACATTTACTGAGCTTAGCATATAGCTTCTCCTGCCTCAACGTCTCTAGCACGATTCTGAGATGCTCCTCGTGCTCTTCGTGGCTTTTGTAATATACCAGAATATTATCAATAAACACAACCACAAATTTATCCAAGTACTGATGGAAAACTCGGTTCATCAAGCTCATGAACACAACAGGCGCGTTGGTTAAACCAAACAGCATTACTAAGAACTCATAGTGTCCATACTTGGTTCTGAAGGCTGTCTTCAGAATATCTTCCTTCCTCACTCTAATCTGGTAATAACCAGATCTAAGGTTAATCTTCGAGAATACCCTAGCTCCACTCAATTGATCAAATAAGTCATCAATGCATGGCAAGGGATACCGGTTCTTGATGGTCACAGCGTTTAACGTCCTATAATCAATACACAGGCGAACTGTTCCATCCTTCTTCGGTACAAAAAGTATGGGTGCTCCCCAAGGTGAAACACTGGGCCGGATGAAACCCTTCTCCAGAAGATCATCAACTTGATTCTTCAACTCCAATAACTCCTTAGGTGCTAGCCGATATACCGATGAAGTGATAGGCTCTGCTCCTGGAGTTAAGTCTATTGTGAATTCTATTTCCCTATCAGGTGGTAAACCTGGAAGATCATCGGAAAATACATCCACAAACTCTGTTATGACTTTTGGGTAACCTGACTCTCTTTCTACAGATAATACCCTAAGAGTTGGCTGAACACCTTGCTCTACAGCTCCCCGAAGAAACTCAAACTCTGAATGTCCAGGTGGTCTAAATATAACATTTCCAAGCCGACAATCAAGAGTCGCATGATACTGACTTAACCAGTCCATACCAAGTACAACATCATAGTCAGACATAGAAAAGATTAGAAATTGGGCTCGCATTTCTCTTCCACAGACTACTACCGAACATGATCTACAGATATCACTAACCGGTATAATTCCACCTCCCGTAAGAATTCTCTTAGTCTTCGGAAGGGGTGCAGTAGCTACTCTATGTGTGGCTACGAAGCTAGCAGCTATGAATGAATGCGATCCTCCAGAATCAAATAAAGCTACAGCAGGTAATGAAGCTACTAAAATAGTACCTGCTATAACTTCTCCAGCAGTAGCTTCTTCCTGAACAGCCAATGCAAATGCCTGACCTCGTCCCTGAGCTGGACCCCTCTGCTGACGAACCTGCTGGAATAGTGCTGCCTGAGGTGGCAATGGTGGTCTCTGCTGATATCCTCCTGGAGCTGGTGGTCTGACTCCTCCAACTCCCGTCTGCTGTGCTCCCACTGCTGAATGATCTGTTCTTGGTGCATGCAAAGCTAGTCTTGGTGCTCCCTCTCTGCGTTCAGAGCAGTCCCTGGATAGATGCTGGTTGGATCCACAAACCAGGCATAGTCCCAATTTGCGTCTGCACTCCTTTTCAATGTGACCTAACTTGCCGCAGAAATGACAAGTAGGTAGGGTTCTTGGTGCTGCTCTCTGAGGTAGATTCTTCTGGAGTCGCTTTGCAGAATCCCTCTGTGATGCCTTGGATGGTACTGAGGTAAATGGCCGCTTCAGACTTGACTCCCTCCTGGTGACGCGCTCCATGCGTCGTGCTGCGGTAAGGACATCGGTGTACGATGTAGGTACAATAGATCCGATCAACCTCTGAAGCTCGAACCTGAGTCCGTCAAAGAACTTCTCCGCCTTCTCCTCTTCGGTAGGAATTAGAGAAGGGGCAAAACGACTCAGGCGAATGAATTCGGCATTGTACTCCTCCACCGTCATATTGCCTTGGATGAGTCGGTTGAACTTGTCTCGGAGTTCTGACCGAGCAACAACTGGGATATACATTTCTTGGAAGAGTCTGGAGAACTCCTCCCAAGTGACTCGGTCATGTCCGAGCCTCCTCTCTTCGGCTAGCCACCAATGGTGCACATTGTCCTTCAGTTGCATCCGGACAGTAGTCATCCATCTCTTCCGCGGAAGTTCAGCTGCTTCCAACTGATATTGTGTATTTGTGAGCCACTCGTGCACTTCAGTTGGTCCTTCCTTGCCCGAAAAGGTACGGGGCTTGAGTTGACGAAAATCAGTGATAGATCCCGTCGCTGGTCGCCTAGCTTGCGGGTTTGCCTGCTCCAATGCGTTTACTAGGCTGGTTCTCAGGTACTCTGCCTCCTGACGCTGTGCCTCCTGTTGAACTTGCTGTTGGGCTTGCATCATGGCGTAAAACATCTGAAACATCTGCTGCCCGTCCATTGTTTGCCCTGGTGGAAAGACAGGCATCTGTGGAGTGAACTGCGGCGGAGGTGGGATGTCATCGCGCCTGAACCTCGAGTTAGGCTGCTCAGCTTGTCCACTTTGAGAGGATTGCCTTTTGTTCTCTGGTGTAACTCCATCTCCATAGGTAACCACAGCATCTTGTGGTATACTCAAAGGAATCTCATCTCCAATTCTTTGATCCATTTTCTCTCTCTGCATCCAAAATAAACTTTATGAGAACGTCCAGTGGAATCAAAGCAGGATGCAAATCAAGTACTTAATTCGAATTCGATTTAGAGTTCAAAAACGATTCAACCGATGGATGAGATCCTATAACCTATCCTATCCTTTTACAGGCTTGTTCGGTCCCTAAGTTAAAACCGAACAATTTTGTCGTAGACCTGTATGGGCCACCACAAAAACCCTGTCACGTCCCAGTCCCAAAATACCAAGGGACTAGACACGTGGCAATGGCCAACAGCACGCACCGATGGACAAACCCAATTTAATGGATCCATCGGGGCATACTTAAGCTGTAAATATAGGTCTACAACAACAAGTCAAAACTAATCTCATCCACACACAAATAATAAGAACAACAGCAAATAAAGAAAGTACATCAATGTCCAGTCTCAACAAAGTATATCGGGAAACAACCCGATAAAAGTCTAAAACACTGGTTCATCAGACCAGAACAAAGGAGTCCAAAATAAAGTATCTGATGAGTACAAATAACATAAACTCAAGAAAAGTCTTCAGCCATCACCTCTGCTTCTAAGTTTGGTTCAGCTTCAGCAACAGCTTCTGGTACAGCTTCATCTCCTGTCCCGTAAACCTCGGGATAATGCTCTTCTGTTAAACCTGGGGACATCATCCGGATCCAGGTCCTCAGGGGATATAGCAAGGTACAGATAATACAAGCCACATAAATGCAGTGAAATAGTAAATAAAATAAGCAGGGTAACTACATAACCATTTATGTGAAAATGCAACTGAGAGCATCACTAGTACTCAGGCTGAGACCACTACAAGCTCTGTGTCGGGGAGCCGGTAGCGGTAATAACAAGTAATGGGTCTAGCTCTGCTCGAGAGTCTACAACCTCACAATAGTAGTAGATATATATAGAATAGCCTGTAGCCTGTGTGTCTCTCTCCACCCAATGTAACCACATATCTCATGTCCATAACGTCTCATGTCCATGTCACGTGAGATCATAACTAATGCAACCAGTCATAATCTAAGAATATAATGTCTATGTCCATCCTGTATCCTACACAGAATCACCATGAATATCTCAGGAAGATTCTGTCATATGTATGGTGTCAAGTGTCCTAGGTTATAATGTACTTGATACGACAAGTACAAGAATGTAAAGGGTCTCGAATATCCATCTCTAAATGACGTACACAACTCCGCGTACGGGGTTGGCACCCGACTATTAATCGGACGCTAAGTAGGTCATACGGTCCTAGGATTAAGCATAAACAACAATGTAAATAAGCAAAAAAATAAATATCAAAACTACATAATTTGGCAAGGTACACTTGCCTGGGGTTGGAATACCAGTAGCGGTCCCTGTATCCGTGGGTTCCGTAAATACTCCTCCAAAAGCTGAAATAAATATTACCAACAGTCTCAGAACATATGAAATAGCTAGAAACGCCTGTCCTTAAGTCCAGTTTGGACACAAGGACAAAAACGACATTTTTTGGATAAAGCGGGGTCCATATGTGGGCTGCTTTGCACCGAAAACCGGGTCAGGATCAAAGGTATCCAAATTCAACCAACTTAGTGTCAATAAGTCAGGAACGATGATACAAACCCAACGGAACTTTCAGAATTGGATTCCGATGAGCCGTTCTCAAAATCGCCCGTCAAGTGGAGCTTGTGGGGCCCATGATACGCTATTTTGTCAACGTTCTCAGAATCGAACCAAACTTGGCTCACAGGACCAGCGTATTGCTACGAGTCCGATGGCGCAAGTTTTGTCTCGATCCGACGTGTGTACACTAAGTTACAACGATATACAGAAAAGTCGGATACGGGGCGTTGTCCGCGGATACGCACTGATTTCGGTGTGCACGCACATCCGAATCAGCTTCTGCGAAATCCCACACGTCCGTATCAACGACGCGCACGTATCGGTGAAGACCGCACGTAACCAAGTCGTCCCGATTGACGGGGCGTACTCAATTCCGGGGTAAAATAGGGCGTTGGTTTTCCTGTTTTTGGATCGCGATTCGCGATCACCACAGGTCGCGATGCACCGAGCGGTTTGCACGGGCACCAAGGGTGTCATGCAGGCTACGCAATACAACTGACGGAATAGAAATCGGGACTGCGAGGAGAAAGTTACGAGTACCTGAACAGGGCTCAAAAAGTCCGATTCACGCGTGTCCGAGTCGAGTCTTCTGTGTCCTGGACACTGTGTCCTAGCTGTGTCCTGGCTTGTACTCGAATTCTGGATCGTGTCTGAGTTCGTCGGAGTCGGCCTGGGGTACGGGTGGAGGCGGCGCCGGTACTGGAGTGGTCGGCCGGATCTGGCGCTGCGGGCGGAGGGAAGTGGGACTCGGGCTCGTCGAAGCTCGACAGCTGGGTTGGGGCCCGGGGATGGCTGGACTGGGAAGAGCGGAGGTCTGCTGGAGGTGCGGCGGAAGGTTCCGGGTGGTCTGGGCGGTGGCGCCGGGTGGTCGGAGACTGGAGGGAGGTCGCCGGAGAAGATGGGTCTGAAGGGGGATTTCCGGCGGTAGGGCTAGGTTTATATAGAGGTCGAGGGGGAGAGAGACCGCCGGAGGTTAGCCGGAAGTCGAAGGGGAGCAGTCGGGGGTTCCGGGGGAGGTGAACGGGGGGGTATGCTGGCGGCCATGGCGGCGGAAACGGCCGGCGGCAGTGGAAAAGACCGGTCGGGTCTTTTGGGATTTGGGGGTTAGGGATTGCACCGGGTCGGGTTCTGGCGGGTCGGGTCTGACCCGGATCCGACCCGTTAAGGGTTGGGCCAGTTCGGGCAGACCGGCCGGTCCGGTCCGGTTCTATTTTGGGTTCGGTTCGGTTTTATTTTATATTGATTTAATTAATTAGTTAAATTAATTAATAGTTTTTAATGCTTTAAAAATTCATTCGTGATCCAATAAATTCCCGGAAAATTACCCCATGTCCAGTTTTTAATTTTACACTAAAAAATATAATTTTCATTATATTTTAATATTATTTAATATATTTAAAAATTCATTTTAAATCAGATTACCTTAGTTTATTTGTTTTAAAAATTACAGAAAAATGCTAATTAATTTCAGAAAATTAAGTTTTAAAATACTAAAATTTTCAGGTGATTAAAGCAGATACTCAGGAGAAATCCTCGGCGATCACCTCGTCCTCTGGTGATGGTACTGCTCCATTGTCAGCTCCTGTCCCGTATACCTCGGGGTAGATCTTCTTTGCTAAACCTGGGGACATAATCCGGATCTAGGACCTCAGGGGACATAGCAAGGTACAAAAATAACTCAAGCCAGAATAAATACAGTGCAATAATAAATAAAACAATAATAATAGGATAAACTATGTAACCAGTTATGTGATATGCAAGTGAGAACATCACTAGTACTCAGGCTGAGACCACTACAAGCTCTGTGTCGGGGAGCCGGTAGCAGTAATATCACTAGTAGAGTGCCTAGCTCTGATATAGAGTCTACGGCCTCACAATAATAAATATATATATATATAATTAGCCTGTAGCCTGTGTGTCCCTCCCCACCCAATGTAATCACACGTCTCATGTCCACGACGTCTCATGTCCATGTCACGCAAGATCATGACCTATAACTGATGCAGCGAGTCATAATGATAGCCAATCATATGTAATATCTATATCACGAATCTTGTATCCTATACAGAATCACCATGAATATCTCAGGAAGATTCTGTCTCATGAACAGTGTCAAGTGTCCTATGGTATGACGTACTTGATAATGTAAGCACAAAAATGTATAGGGTCGCGATATCAATCTCTAGGTGACGTTACACAACTCCGCGTGCGGCGTTGACACCCGAATCTTGTTCGGACGTTAAGTAATGTCACACGGTCCTGGGTTGAACATTTATATCATATAATTAAATCAAGAGAACATTATGTAGCAAATACTGCAAGATTGACAATGTACACTTGCCTGGGATTTGGTTTCCAACTACTGCTCTGGTATCAGCGGAATTTGCAGGTACTCCTCCGGTTGCTGAAATAAACACTACTATCATGTTCAGAAGATATGAAATAGCTAGAATTTCCTGTCCATAAGTCCAATTTGGACACATGGGCAAAGCTGACAGTTTCTGGTCAAAGCGGGATCCACATGTGGCCCACTTCGCACCAAAAAATGTGCCAGAGACAATATTCTCCAAATTTATCAAACTTAGTGTCTACAAGTCCAGAATGATGATACGAACCCAACGGAATGTCAAGAACTAAATTTTGATGAGCCGATCACAAAATTGCCGTCAAGTGGAGCTGTGGGGCCCACAATACGGGATTTTGTCAACGTTCTCAGAATCGAACCAAACTTGGGTCACAGGACCAACGTATTGCTATGAGTCTGATGGCGCAAGTTTCGTTTTAAAATGACGAGCACACACGAAGTTACAATGAGTTTTAGAACAGGGCCGATATGGGACGTTGTCGACGGATACGCGTTGATTCTGGTGTGCACGCACATCCAAATCAACTTCTGCGAAATCCCACACGTCCGTATTAACGGTGCGTACCTTTCGGTGAAGTTCGCACACGACCAAGTTGCCTCATTTAGCGGGACGCACCCAGTTTCGAAAAAATTAGGATTTTAAATAACTAATCTTTTGGTCATTTTTACCCTCGAATAATATACGATATACAACACGATAAATTAAACTAAAATAGGATTTTAAAACTTGGTTATACGGTCTAAATTACTGTTCAAGTAAATTTTGAAAACATTTAGCAAGTTGGTCGCAAAACGGTCGTGAACTGGAGAGTTCGGGACAAATTCTGAATTTTCAGAAATTGAGAATTATTTTCCTGATTTTGCGTCGCAGTTTGCGACCGACACAGGATACGATACCCCAAACGAGTTACACGGATTTCGAGAGGGTCACGCATGGTACGCGCATGATTCGACAGAATGGAAAACGGATCAATATAATGGGTGATACGCACGCGGGAAGGCGGGTACCTTGCTGTTGATTTTTGACAGGGCGGCGCGGCGGGGCATTGCGGTGTCGACGGCGGTTGCTGCAGTTGCGGCTGCTGGGGGCCGTCGGTTGCCGGGGAAGCCGCGGGGATGGTCGCGTCGGTGGGGGTCGGAGTCGTGGCCGCCGTCTTTGTTGTTGTCGGGGAGGCGGTGACCGGAGGGTGACGGTGGAGGTGGATGATGGTGGTGATGTCGGTGGCGGTGGTGCAGTGTTTTAAATAGAGGGGAAGAGGAGGCCGAGCGGGGGTCGTGAGGGTCGTGGGGGACGTGGAGCGGCGGAGGCGGGGGCTGTGCCGGTGGAGGCGGGTCGTGGTGGCGGTGGAAGCGGGGGAGCGGGTGGTCGTGGGGGAGAGGGGTTAGGGTTATCGGGTTAGCGGGTAGTGGGTAGGCGGGTTGGGTCCAGACCCGACCCGTTAGGTTAGGGTTTGGGTCGGTTGGGTTTGTTTGGGTCCGGTCCGGTCCGGTTCAGTTGGGGTCGGTTTAATCCGGTTTAACCCAGTTTAGGTTGGTTTAAATTAAGACAGTGGATTTTTAGCTATTAAAAATAGTTTTTGAGCCCAATAAATTCCAAAAAATTACACAACAACCAATAATTAATAATACACCCAAAAATATAATTTTTATAATATTTTAATAATTAATTTAATCCATAAAAATATTAATCCATGAAGGACATTTTTAATAATTAATTAAAAATCACCGAAAAATCTAGAAATTTATTTTTTAAAAATTTGAAAAAAAACCCGGGTGTTACATATATATATATATATATATAATACTAAAACTATTAAACCATTCATAACTTATCCATACCAAGATATTTTAGGTTGTAAAGAAACAAAACAAAGGGGATTGGACCCCCTTATTTGGCAAGCCAAGCTTGGGTAAGGGTAGTTGTTTCATTTGGAAGCTTGGGTAAGGATATTTTAGTAATTTCCAGGTTTAGTTAATTAGGATTTTAATAAATACAATTCATTTCCTAATTAAACCAAATACTTTACCCTAATTAATTCCTAATCCATGAACGACAAGCTAAAAAACTAATACTTCAAATAAAAATATTTAAGATTTTTGTAAAATAAATAATACTATTATATTAAAATTTCGAAAACCCAAAAATTTATATTATAAAAATAATATAATTTTTCTCGAAAAGTTATTTTCTGGTAAAAAAATATTTCTGAATAAATAGTAATAATAATTAAAATAAATTTTGAAACCAACTATGACAACAGTGACTGACGCCAAACTCAAAATTTTAAGTTTGGCTCCAGTGCAACTGGAACCAGATTTTTTTATATTGCCTCCCCTCTTCTTGCTCCGGGTCCGACTTGTAAATCCCCTGATTTTTTCAAGATTTTTAAAACGAATTTTTCAGAATTTTTCGGGGATTTTTCAGTATTTTTACTAATTAAAAACCAGGGTATTTTGGCATTAAATAAAATTAAATATTTTTAAAATATATTAAAATATTATGAAAATAATATTTTTGGGTGTAAAATAAAAAACTAGAATTAGGATAATTTTCTGAAAATTTATTGGAACCCGAAAATATTTTTTAAAAGCCAGAAAACTATTTTTAAAATTCAAAATAAATAAATCCAAATTGAACCGGACTGAACCGGGTTCAAACCGGACTGAACCAGCCGAACCCGGTTCATCCAGACCGGACCGGTCCACCCGCCTAGCGGGTCGGGTCGGGTCCGCCCGACTGAACCCGACCCGCCCAAACCCGGAGAACCCCTCTCCCCTGACCCGCTCTCCCCCCCCCCCGCATTCAGCGCCGCCGCCTCCGGCCACGCGGCGCCTCGCCCGGCCGCGCGCCCCGCACCCCGCGGCCACGTCCGCCACCCTCGGCCCGCCTCGCCCGGAGCCCCGACCTCCTCCTCCCCCTATTTAAACCCCTGAACTCAGCCCTCTCCGACCATCCCTCCTCCGCCCGATCCCGCTGTGTGCCGCCTGACTCCGTCCGCCACCCGCCGTGCCCGCTGCCAGCGCCTCCTCCCGCCCAGCTCCGCCGGTCCGCCGCAGCCCCCTCACCTTCCTCCACCTTCCTCCCCGCCCGCAGCGGCCCAGAACCCGACCCCGAGCCCCTCCGGCAGCCGCGCCCGCGCCGCCGCCTCCGCCCAGCATCGCCGGCGCCGCCCTAGCACCCTCCGGCCGGCCTCCCCCACCGCAGCGCCGCCCAGCTCAGGCCAGAACCCTAACCCTAGGATTGGGTTCGACACGGACACGGCCCTTCGAGTCGTGTCGGACACGGAGCATTTCGATTTTTTGAGCCCCGTTCAGGTACCCGTATCTCTCTGCTCGGTTACCCGTTTTCGATTTTGACTGTTGCATCGCGAACCCTGCGTGACCCTCTCGGTTCCCATGCAACCCGCTCGGTGCATCGCGTCCTGTGGCGATCGCGAACCGCGATCCAAAAACAGAAAAAACTACGCCATGTTTCACCCCGGAACTGAGTACGCCCCGCCAAACGGGACGACCTGGTCACGTGTGGTCTTCACCGATACGTGCGCACCGTTGATACGGACGTGCAAGATTTTGCATAAGTTGATTTGGATGTGCGTGCACACCGAAATCATCGCGTATCCGCGGACACCGTCCCGTATCTGTCAGTTCTGGAACGTATCATAACTTTGTGTACACACGTCGGATCGAAACGAAACTTGTGCCATCGGACTCGTAGCGATACGCTGGTCCTGTGACCCAAGTTTGGTACAATTCTGAGAACGTTGACGAAATCGCGTGTCGTGGGCCCCACAGGCTCCACTTGACGGGCGATTTTGTGATCGGCTCATCGGAATCCAATTCTGGAAGTTCCGTTGGGTTCATATCATCGTTCCTGACTTGTTAATACTAAGTTTGACGAATTTGGAGACCTTTGACTCTGACACATTTTTTGGTGCGAAGCGGGCCACATGTGGACCCAACTTTCTCCCGAAATTGTTATTTTTGTCCTTGTCTCCAAATTGGACTCAAGGACAGGCATTTTTAGCTATTTGATATCTTCTGAGCATGATGATAATATTTGTTTCAGCATCCGGAGACATTCCTGGAGATTTCACAGTTGAAAACCAAACACCAGGCAAGTGTACCTTGCCAACTCGCAATGATTCATGTTATAGTACTTTGCTTGAGTTTCTTGTTATACCTATATAATCTTGATATAACTGTTCAACCCAGGACCGAGTGACTTTACTTAGCGTCCGATTAATAGTCGGGTGCCAACCCCGTACGCGGAGTTGTGTAACGTCACATAGATATGGATACCGAGACCCGATATTTCTCGTACTTGTCTTATCAAGTGCGTCATACCCAGGACACCTGACACTATTCATGAGACAGAATCTTCCTGAGACATTCATGGTGATTTTGTATAGGATACTGGTTTCATGACTTATTCTTTACATATATGCTTAGAGCTTATTATGACTTGCTGCATTAGACTTGATCCTGCGTGGCATGGACATGAGACGTTGTGGACATGAGACGTATGATTACATTGGGTGGGGAGAGACACACCATACTATAGGCTGATTATTGATATATATATACTATACTACTGGAGGTGCTTTGGCACATATACTGGAGTCGTGATACTGCTTGCTTTGACATATATACTGGAGTCGTAATACTAAATGCTGCTATGGGTTTCCCCAACACAGAGCCTATAGTAGTTTCAGCCTAAGTATGATTAATGCTCTCACTTGCATATCACATAGCTGGTTATATAGTTTACCCTATTTTTATTTACTATTATACTGCATTTTGGCTTGTATCTTCTGTACCTTGTTACGTCCCTCTGAGGACCTGGTCCCTTGCCAGTTTTGCAGCATAGACCGCTGTGGAGCCGGTTTGGAGTTGCTGATGTGTGTTGCTTTGTCATGCAGGAATTTGGTGCCAGGTACTTACATCTTTTCTTCCGAAATATTGGTTATTATTCATATTGTTTATTCATCTGCTGATATAGCCTAGTTTTATAGACTCACATTCATTTTGAGTCTATTCGAGCTTATGGGTTACTGGCGGCCGACTTTAGCCCATGTAGCTCATTCTTGTATATTCTGTTCATTGTGGATTGAGGCATATATATTGATATTCACTTGATTATATAGTTAGTGACCCTTTTTAGTGCAGCTTATACGTATTCGAATCGGACCAGAGTCTGGTCGAATGCATAGCTGGCATGTTACGTATTCCTGGTCCTACGTATTTTGGGACTGGGGCGTGATACGACTGACCCGCAATGTCGCGCCAAAATACGCGCACGACAACCCACAACGACCCCGCCCTTCCCCTTCTCAAGCTCCGGGTCAGCCTCCCAAAACACGTGCACGACAACCCGGAGCAAGAGGAGGGGAGACAATAGAAAGAGAAAAACTTAAAAAAAATCTCATGTCGGTCGCACTGGAGCAAAACACAAAATTTTGAATTTGGCGCAAAGTTTTTTTTTTTTTTTTGCACTGACGTCAAATCCTTTTATTTGTATATTTGAAAAACTTTTTCTCTTCTAACAAATTCATAAAACTATTTTTCTTGAAATAAAATTTTCTAAAGATTATATTCACAAAAGACAATGAGATAGAAAATTTTCTCAAATGCAAAAGTATTGAGAAGACAATAAAATGTATTCTTTTCCAACTTCTAAGACAACTTCTCATCTTCTTCTTTTTTTATAAATATTTTGAATCATAATCGATGATGTGAAGTTAAAGTCATTATTAAGTGCATTATATAGAATAAGGCTTTTGATAAGGGCACTGGCAATTTTACTTGGGGATAGCCCAGGATTGGGGCTAGCCCACTATAGAGCAACCTTTACTCATACTAGCCCAAGTTTTTACTTGGGGCTAGTCCAGGATTTGTTCTCTTCATTTGTTCTCTTCCTCATTTGTTCTCTTCCTCCCAAGACAACTTCATTTGTTCTCCCCCTCCCGCCGACCCCCTCCCGCCGGTCGATCTCCGCTGTCCTCCTCCTCCTTGTCGATGGCTCCCAAAGTCTCGAAAGTACCAAGGTAGAAATCATCATTCTCCTTGTGCTATTGTATTTGAAAAATTATCCAAAATTTTTAAGAAATCCTCTTGCATGTTGAAAATTTTGAGTTATTTTCTTTCAAATGAGGGCATACTAGTCCTTGGCGGAGTCTAGGATGTAGTTTAGACATAGAAGTCGTTTGGAACATAATTTTAGGGCGTACAATGTCGAGACTGCTCGACATTGTCGAGCAGTATCGAGCGGGACTGTAGAATTTCCTACAGTCCCATATAGATTTAGGACTGTAGGAAATTCGACAGTCCTATATATATATAGGACTGTCGAATTTTCTACAGTCCTAAATCTATATGGGACTGTAGGAAATTCAACAGTCCTAAAAGATTAGGACTGTTGAAAAATCTGCAGTCCTGTATACTTACAGGACTGTAGAAATGGCTACAGTCCTGAAAAAAATTCAATTATTATGTTAAAATATAAATTAATTTTTGTCTGTATATATTAATTTTTGTCTTATAGTCATGCCCCTGGAAAGGACACTGTGGATGAAGAAATGAGAAGACGCCCTACTGCGTCGATGAGTAAGGAACGCACAGTTTCGCAAGGCGTGACTATCCGCGAGGCCGAGGCACGCCCTGAAGTGAGGAAACGTCCATTGACGAAGAAGATTGCCACAAAGAGACGTGCTCCTCCTAGTTCTTCCGGTTCTTCTTCCTCCTCCAATGAGGACATGCCAAATGTTCCAAATCGGCCTACTGATGGTTCAGGACCTTCTCAGCCTGCAAATAGTCCTGTCGAGAGTCTTCCACAAAGTCTCAGAAATCGGCCTACTGATGGTTCGGGACCTTCTGACCAGGCAGATAGTCGAGTCGACACTCGTCCAAACGGTTGCTCTATGTTACCGTCGATCGAAAACCATATTGCATACCAAATATGGAACAATCCGGTAAGTACATTACGTTATGATAAATTTATATATAGTTGTAAGTTCAAAGTTCATTTTACATGGAGGTTTAATTTCATCCAATTGTTGACTTTTCAGGAGAGTAGTCGTTTGTTGACGGTGATCAACCATGGCAAAAAATGCAATACATGGAGGTATGCATTATTGGGAGATGAGGTGAAGGCAAAAATCAGTCCCACCGGTCTACAATATTTGGGTAGCTACTCATATACGACGGTGGATAATGCACTAATTTCAGCATTTGTAGAACGGTGGCATCCAGAGACCAACACTTTCCATCTACCCAATGGGGAGTTGACGATTACCCTTGATGACGTCCATCATATATTGGGACTTAGGGTTGATGGTCGTCCCATGCAGAATCATACTTTTGATGACTCGAGCATCGACTATTACGACAATATTGTGGATCATGTATCAGGGTGTCTAGGAGTTGATTCCACTAGTTTTACTAGTCTTCGAGAATTCAAGAAGTCCTATGGACTTCCTCTAAAATATTTGGAGGAGATATTCGCTGAGCCGACCCCCGAAATTGATAATAGCGATAATGTGGCCCGCGGATATATGCAGTTCATCTTAGGGGCTGTCGGCATTACCGATAAGTCCGGAACGTCCATAAATGCCAAATATCTCATCGATATGGACAATATTGAAACGGTGGACAAAATTTCTTGGAAAAGCGGTATACTGGCATACCTTTACCGCGAGCTTGGTGCGGCATCCCGTGTGGGTTCGAAGACAATTTCCGGATGCCAGACTCTACTCCATGTATAGATATATCTTTGTCAACTTGTTTACATAAATTGAAATTGTGTTGTTTATTTTTGGATTAATATATTTTCGGTAACGTGAAGGCATGGATATACGAGCACTTTCCAACTCTGCAGCGGGCGAAGCTGAGCCAAGGGTATGACGAGAACCTGCCTAGAATGTGCCGATGGAAGCCGACTAAAGAAGATGCCAAACGTTCTTACACATTGGTCGCTCTACGGCATGCACTCGAAGATATGACGACAGAAGAGGTGAATATAGACCTAATTTTGTACTTAATTGGTATTAATTTACTACGTTATGCTAAATGATATTATGTTAAATTTTATGTGGTGCAGATTGTATGGGATCCATACCGTGATTTGCGACAGACTACCCGTCCGTTGCAACCAGTCACCTTATATCACGGTGTTATCAGTTGTCATGAAATCAATGAGGCTTATATGCCGGATAGAGTGCTACGTCAGTTTGGCTACGTCCAAACTGTCCCAAGGCGAACTTTGCAAATGATAACTCCTCCGCGCGGTACAAAACCGCTAAACTATATACCTGCACATTTCAACTGGGTATCGCACTTCTTCACCGAGTGGCAACGCCACGTCATTAGAGATACCGACCGGCTAGCAGCAGTCAATATGGCGGAGTGCAGCGACGACTACCTCGCCTACTACGCCGGTGTCGGACTACCGACCTTGTTCCAACGCGGAGGGGATATTGTGCGTTTACCGTCAGATCTTCCTCCCAAATTGGTCTTATATACTGCACTGGTCAAGATGGTGAGCCTACTTGTAGAGTTTAAGTTTGATATTTGTAACTGTGGCTAACAATTATTTTCATTTTTCATGAATAGGCAAGGAAAGTTAAGAAGTTGGGAAGAAGCCTCGTCAGTTGCCAGGGTTCCAATTATATGACAATCAATGACGAACTCCAAAATATCGACAACGCTGAAGAATATCCTTTCTTGGATACTAGAGAGCAACGCACGAAGAGGCGCCATGACGTTTGAACAATCATTTTTAGTTGTAAAAGTGTGACTGAATATGACCTTTGAGAATTGTCAAAATTTGACCTGTAAACGTTGTAAAAGTTTGATTGAATATGACTTTTTGCCTACTTGTGACACTTTGACGATATTGAGGATTTGAGTTGTAAAACTTTAAACTATAATTTTGCCTACTTGTGACACTTTGAGTTAATTTTGCCATGTTGTGACACTATGAGTTAATTTTGCCTTGTTGTTACTATTTTGATCTGTATACTGGGCATATTGGTCAGTGGGTTAACTGTATATTCAATCCTAGTTTATACTAGGACTGTCCAAAATTGACAGTGGGTAAACTTAAGGACTGTCACAATTTTGACAGTCCTAGTTTACACTAGGACTGTCAAAATTGTGACAGTCCTAAAGTTATATAAATGTGCATATTTACAGTGAGTAAACTTTAGGACTGTCACAATTTTGACAGTCCTAGTTTACACTAGGACTGTCAAAATTGTGACAGTCCTAAAGTTATATATTTACTCAAAATTGACAGTAAGTTTGACAGTCCTAAAGTTATATATTTACTCAAAATTGACAGTAAGTAAACTTTAGGACTGTCACAATTTTGACAGTCCTAGTTTACACTAGGACTGTCAAAATTGTGACAGTCCTAAAGTTATATAAATGTGCATATTTATAGTGAGTAAACTTTAGGACTGTCACAATTTTGACAGTCCTAGTTTACACTAGGACTGTCAAAATTGTGACAGTCCTAAAGTTATATATTTACTCAAAATTGACAGTGAGTAAACTTTAGGACTGTCACAATTTTGACAGTCCTAGTTTACACTAGGACTGTCAAAATTGTGACAGTCCTAAAGTTATATAATGTGCATATTTACAGTGAGTAAACTTTAGGACTGTCACAATTTTGACAGTCCTAGTTTACACTAGGACTGTCAAAATTGTGACAGTCCTAAAGTTATATATTTACTCAAAATTGACAGTGAGTAAACTTTAGGACTGTCACAATTTTGACAGTCCTAGTTTACACTAGGACTGTCAAAATTGTGACAGTCCTAAAGTTATATAAATGTGCATATTTACAGTGAGTAAACTTTAGGACTGTCACAATTTTGACAGTCCTAGTTTACACTAGGACTGTCAAAATTGTGACAGTCCTAGTATCCTGGCAGTTTTCCATAATGACAGTCCTAAGTTATTAGTAGCAATGCGCAATATACAATCAAAATTTTCATAACTCTTTTCATTACACAACATACAACATATGGTTCAATATACACTTAGACAAACATGGATCAAACATTTACACATTTTCACTTGGGGCAGTATCAATCGATTAAAATATCAAAGTAGTCGTCCGACATGATTTTTGGATCCTCCATCTTCATCATCTTCTTATTGGCCGCCATTGCCTATATTTATATAGGACTGTGGAATATTTGACAGTCCTATCTATTTGTAGGACTGTCAAAATTTTGACAGTCCTTCCAAGTGGTAGGACTGTCAAAATTTTGACAGTCCTGAGTATTACAGTGGGCTAGCCCCGAGTAACTTTCATGATGGTAAACTTGTAATTTTTTCTAATTTAGAAATGGGCTAGCCCCGAGTAAAATGTGCAGTGCCCTTATAATTTACCTAGAATAAGACAACAAATTTTCAATATCTTTGTCATGTTATACAATGTCATCTTCATAATTTATTTGGCATCAAGTGCAATTGTATAAGACAACAAACTTTGACAATATTTTTGTTATGTCATAAATATTAATTTCATAATTTATTTGATATTTGTGTTTGAATTTTTTTTCTTAAATAAAAATTTATTATTCCTGGATGACAACTAAAATTTTTTTTTTCAAAGTCACAATAGAGTTGGAGAGAGCGCAAAGAAAATATCGTTGTCATATGGACGCGTATCAGCGTGGAAAATAGAGAGAGAAGATTCCGTTCAGACATTTGGAACTGGAAGAGCCTCTTTTCTGGAGGAAAGCAATCAATTAATTTTGCAGAATATAGGAGGGTGCTTCACTCTTTCCTTCTTCTTTCTAAACTCGTTTCTTTTTCCTTTTTCCTTTTTCCTTTTTAAAAAAAAAAAATCATGTGGACCCACGCTTCATGAAAGAAGCGAGTCTTGTGGACCCCACGCGTGATCGTCATCATGAAAGAAGCGATAGCAATTCTCTCTAACTAGCTCAAATATGTTCCCTTTCTTTCCTTTCAAAATCTCCATTTGCTTCCTTAGGAAGTCTCTCTTGGTTAGGAAGTGTAGAGGGGGGAGTCGGGGTGGGTGGTGGTGGTGATGATTTGGGGGTGTTAACGTGCTTTTGTTACTAGAATAAGTTCGCTAGCAGCACCACGCACAAGACCTCTATTTAAGAGAATCTTATGTACATATTTTTGTTGTCCAATATAGACATGGTCGGCCCAGACGATTGATTTGTCCTGGTCGAAACTAATTTTGGTTGTTCTTATTCTTCTTTGACTTCAGAAAAGTATTTGGAGTAGATGTTACATTACATAAAAACTGTCATTTTCTAACGACTTCAAACGTTAGAAAAATTATTTCGTTTTAAGTAATATTTTTTTATATAATTATATATAACGGGATAAGTTTTGGGGATTTGCGGGGGGGGGGGGGGGGGGGGGGACCACTCGCCAACTCAGTTGACGAGTTGCTGAGTTGGCGAGGGGCTCGCCAACTGAGTTGGCGGGGCACCCTCTTCGAGGGCCCGCTCGCCAACTCAGTTGGCGAGCCACATGCTGAGTTGGCTTAGACCCGTTGCACAACGCTCGTTTGCTCGCCAACTGAGTTGGCGAGTAAGGATCCGTTTCACAACGGCTTTTAACAACAACGGCTATTATAATCTCCCTCTATAAATTATCTATCTCAACTCATTCATCTCACACTCAATCTACTTCCTCTATTTTCTCTCTTCCCTTTAGCAAAGTCTCCAACACTCTCTCTGTCTCTCTGCCCGCAGCTAAAGTTCATTTGAGGTTTTCTGTAGCCAAAGTTCTCAACCGTCATGGATCGTAGCGTAAGAATTGTATGCTCGCACGGCGGTACAGTAAATGGGTTAAATTACGAAGGAGGAGAAAGTATTATTTTTTCAACTTATCCGAATATTAGTTTTGAAAATATACGTAATCATATTATTGAACGTTGTTCTATTCATTATGATTTTATTTTGAAGTCTATTTTTGGTTCTAATTGTTTTTTGATAGATAGTGAAGATGCATGGAATTATATTCTTGAGATTAATTCACAATCACGGTATATAAAAATATATGTTATTAAAGTGGCAGCAACCTTAGATAGTAGAAATAATGAATATTTTTCTGAATATCAGCATGTTAGTTCAGGTGCTAGTTCTTCTCAACAAATAGTTTCATTTATCCAAGAAGGTCATTCATCAGATGAATCTAACCATGATGATGATAGTGACAACGACGAAGGAAATAGTGATGATTTAGTTAAAAATGTAGATTATAGGGTAGATGATGATGTTGTAAAAGCTATCACTGATGAATTATTTAAGGGACAATCATTTCCTAGTCGTTCTCACTTTAGAAGCTTTATCAGTAATTTAGCAATTAAATATAATTTTAGTTGTTCAGCTAGTGATATGAATAATGCTCGTGGAATTATATATAGTTGTGATCAACCGAATTGTAATTGGAGAGTATATGTAAAATCTATTGGAAATGGCGATATAGTTAAAGTTAGTACATTAGAAAATCGTCATTCTTGTTTAGGAAGACTTAGTACAGGACGTCATCGACTAGCTACCGCTTCATGGATTAAGACCATGATAATTGACATTATTAGAGATAACCAGTCATACAGTCCATCACAAATTGTTAAAGATATATATAGGGAGCACCGTATACAAGTTAGTTATTCCAAAGCATGGAGAGCCCGAGAGACAGCATTAGCTGAAATTAATGGTAGTTATGATGAGGCATACGCTAGTCTTGAGGAGTATTGTTATAGAATTATGGAGACAAATCCAGGTAGTACATGTTTTATTAAAACTACCGAAAACAATAGCTTCCAACGAATTTTTATTTGTTTTAAAGCATGTATTGATGGATTTTTAAGTGGATGTTTACCAATTATTAGTACTGATGCTACATTTCTTTCGTCAAAATATCAAGGTATCTTATTTATTGCTTGTGCTCACGATCCTAACTATCAATTATATCCTATAGCTTATGCTGTTGCTGAAGGTGAGAATAGTGATTCTTGGTCTTGGTTTTTAAATTCTCTTAAAATATCTTTTGAAAGTTGTTTTAATGATTGGAGTTCAATTTCATTTATATCTGACAAGCAAAAGGGTTTAATAAATGCTGTTCGTGCTATTTTTCCTGCATCTTCTCATTTTTTTTGTATTCAACATTTTAAACAAAACATGAAAAAAGTTACAAAAGAACCAGTATTTCAACGCTTGTTAGACTCGCTTGCTAGATCATATAATAAAACGGATGCAGAGAGTGTGTTTGATATAATTAAAGCCGAGAACATAGTGTTGTACGATTGGCTTCTTGGTGTAAACGATAAAAGTCGTCGATTTGAACATTGGATAACAGCGTATGCTAGTTGTCCTAGATTAGATATTAACACTTCTAATCTTGCTGAATGTTTCAACAGCTGGATTAAGAAATTACGAGATAAGCCAATAACAACACTTCTCGATGGTATTAGAGCCAAGATTATTACACTTCATGACAATCGTAGAAAGTTTGCTGAAAATGTTGACACAGATTATTGTCCGAAGATGTTAAAAAATATGGCTTCTATTATCAAGAGAAGAACCACCTAGAAATATTAGCTATTGATAGTTATAGGTTTGAAATAATAGACCGGGCAACAAGTAGAACCTATATTGTTAATATAACTGACAGATCTTGTACATGTTTAAGATGGTACCATACTTATATACCATGTATACATGCATGTTTTGTTTGTAGATATTACAATATTAGTATTGATAGTTTTTATCCTGCAGTATTTTCGACGGCTACCTTGAGGAGTGTATACGCGCAAAATATGGAGCCAATTCCAGTTCCCTACGAGATCCAAGGTCCTTTGGTAAGAGGACAAATTGGGGTGCCAGATGTAAGACGCAAAGCCGGAAGACCAAAGAAGAACCGCATAAAACCCCGAAAATCATCGACAAGAGATCTACGATGCAGTAATTGTGGTGCTATGGGACACAACCGAAGAAGATGTACTAGTCAACCGAGAGAGTAAAATGTAATTGTTCAATACCCAAAAATTTATATAAAAATCCATTACAAATCATACAAAAATTGCAATAATACAATGTTTACAATTTTCTACTATTCCTCGTCCTGGTCTTGTTGAGTTTGGGTAGGCAGCGGTGCTGATGGAGTCGAAAAAAATTGTGTGAATATCTGGTAGCTTTCATCTCCAGCAGTCTCGTAACTCGGTCCGGCTCCAGGAGTCTCGTAACTCGGTCCCGCTCCAGCACTCTCGTAAGTCGGGTAGGCTCCAGCATACTGGTAACTCGGGCCCGCTCTAGGATACTGGTAACTCGGGGTCGCTCCAGCATACTGGTAATTCGGTCCCGCTCCAGCAGTATCCCGTCGACGACGACGAGAGTGTCTCTGTCGTACTAAGCCGGTCGGATAGTCCGGTGGAAGACGGGATTGTACCGGAGGCATTTCCGGTTCCGGTCCAATACCCAGATGCCGAACACGAGTAACAAGCTCCCCCATAAGACGACGAGTCACATGTTCCTCCATATGAGGTTGTTGTAAATGCTGCTCGTATACCCCACTCTGAAATTTGAAACATGTAAATTAAAATATTTATCATATCTATGTATATGTATTTTTTAAAGTATAATGAAGTCATACCAAATCATTCATTCCATCAATAAAAGCACGCATAGTAGAATCGTCTAGGGATCTAGTCTTGAACCTGGGCTCCTCATAGTGGTATACTCGGTTGCTCATTAGAGGGCATCCCCACCATTGTCTGTAGTCCAGGCTACCTATGTCTGCAAAATATAAACAAAATTTTAGCAAACTATTTACACTAAATCAATACGAATAATGAGTAACTTATAACTTACATTCCTCACGAGAATTTAGTCTAGGAGACATGTCCCTCACACTATAATTCTCGAACCGATTATTCCAGTCAGCAACGAGACCAATGATTCGTTGGAATGCATTTGATGTCTGATAACCGACTGTCGGTGGATCATCGGGAATTATTGGGGCCATTCCGAATTGCCGAAGAACACGGTCTGCCGGATGGTACATGGTGAACCGATCATATATAATATGACATCTGTGTAAACTAAATGCATAGGATGTCATCTTGATTTCTGGAGCATCGGGTTCACATATGTACGGTAACCAGGTTACCTATTTAAAGATATTTTAAGAGATTAGATGTGATGTTTATCAAATTGGCATCTACGATCAAAACTTCAATAATTTAAAGATATTTATTGCATATTTAAAAATTACCTCATTAGACCGCAGTGTATCAAATTGGCTTCGATATAGTGATACAGTCCTGTATTGGTAGTGTTGATAATCCACTACATCTGTAGGCCAGCGCATAGCAACTGGAAATACTCCATCACCACTGAGAACGCTGGTAACAGGCCTACCAATATAGAAGTGCTCGTAGGACCAGAACTATAAAACAAAAATATGACATTAGTACAAACATAATTTGCGTATAAAATTACTCTAACTTTTTAGGGTCTTTCATTCATACCTGTATCAGTGAAATACATCCACAAATACTCTTGCGATTGCATCTCACAAATTCTGTCAAATTGGCGTATAAAAACGCAAGAGTAGCAGCTCCCCACGCGTGCTCAGTAGGTTTGGTCAGATCATCCAAGAATGGTAAAAGCTGCACATTTACCATATTTCCCGATGCATCGGAAAATAAAATTGCACCACATAAACAGAGCAGATAGGCTCTAGTGCAACGAATGACCTGGATTTATTAAGTGTTAAACAAATTTATTAAATTGCACCACTAAATTAAGTAATAAACAAATTTACTAAAAAAAAAACATACCCGATTTTTATCTACATCAACCACCCCATCAATAGTTTGATGTAGGTCTATAAAGTTGCCACGGAGCCATAAAAATTTCACATAATTGCCGTCTTTTAGACCTGGAGGAGGGCTAACACCAAGATAACTCCGGATCAGATCAGATCCCTTTAAGTGCGGATCAAAATATATAGCTTACCTTTAATAGGTAACCCTAGTATATTCGCCACATCAAAAAGGGTGATCGTCATCTCGCCGAATGGGAGTTGAAAAGTGTTGCGTTCTGGCCACCAACGCTCCGCAAGGCTTACAACTAAATGAAGATCGTGAATTAAATATCTAACACGATCTATATAGTGGAATCCAAAGGATTCCACCAAAGCCTTTTGAGCTGGATTAAGCTCCCACGTACGATAATTCCTTTCAGCCCGCCAATGTACGTGGATCCGGGTTCGTAAAGCATTATCATGGTCGTATAACTATAAAAATTATATGCATTAATAAAGTAAACATAGGCATTCTAAAAAATATATACATTAATAAAGTTAGCAACTTGTAATTTCAAAAAATACCTCGCCAGTAAAAATCTGAGTAGAAATGTGCTCTTCACGTTGCTTAAGAATAAGCTCGGTAGTCGGTCCGCCAGGAATACGACCGTCATTGCGGGTAGCCATCGCCAGTAAATATCAAGAGGAGGAGTTTGGTGTAAGGAGGGTTTGGGGTAGGAGGAGAATGAGAATGTTGTGAGAGGAGTGTTGGGTGGGGGGGGGGTGTTTATAGGAGGAGAATTATAGCCGTTTGGATTATAGCCGTTGGCCAACGGCATGCAACGTTATGCGGCTCGCCAACTGAGTTGGCGAGCGGGCCCTCGAAGAGGGTGCCCCGCCAACTCAGTTGGCGAGCCCCTCGCCAACTCAGCAACTCGCCAACTGAGTTGGCGAGTGGTCCCCCCCCCCGCAAATCCCCAAAACTTATCCCGTTATATATAATTATATAAAAAAATATTACTTAAAACGAAAAAATCCGAAATTATTACTAACGATTTTTTTCCGTTGGTAATATGGTGTGATTTTTTTTCCTAATGGTTATAACAGTTGGAAAAATAAAATTTCTAACAGTAAAAAACTGTTGGAAAAATAAATTTTCTAACTGTAAAAAATTGTTGAAAAAATAAATTTTCTAACAGTTTTGTACCGTTAGGACTAAAATAAATCGTAACAGTTTCTACCGTTAGTTAAATTTTCCAAATGGTTATAACCGTTAGGAATGGGAAACAAATTATAGAAAAAATTAGGACTCAATTGAGCCTGATAATCAAATTCATTTGCTTCATTCACATAGGCACAACCAAAATCTGTATCATATCAAAAATACAAACAAAATTAGGATGAACATTATTTTATTTAACCAGATCTTACTTAATTTTGTCACTTGAACAATATTGCAATAGTAAGCAAGTTTCATTGCTAACAAGTTTCATTGTTAACGTGCCTTTGTTAATAGAATAAGCTCACTAGCAGCACCACCCACAAGACCTCTACTGGAGAGAATCTTAAGTACATACTTTTGTCGTCCAATATAGCATGGCCGACCCAAACGGTTGGATTGTCCTAGTCGAAACTAATTTGGTTGTTCATGTTCTTTGACTTCAGAAAAATATTTGGAGTGGTTGTACACTACACCAAAACTGTCATTTCCTAACGACTACAAGCGTTAGAAAAATTATTACTAACGGTTTTTTTTTCCGTTGGTAATATGGTGTGGAAAATTTTTCTAACGGCAAAATACTGTTGAAAAAATAAATTTTCTAACGGTAAAAAACCGTAGAAAAAATGAATTTTCTAACAGTTTTGTACCGTTAGGACTAAAATAAATCGTAACAGTTTCTACCGTTAGTTAAATTTTACAAATGGTTATAACCGTTAGGAATGGGAAAAAAATTATAGAAAAAATTAGGACTCTATTGAGCCTGAGGATCAAATTCATTTGCTTCATTCACATAGGCACAACCAAAATCTAGATCATATAAAAAATACAAACAAAATTAGGATGAACATTATTTTATTTAACCAGATCTTACTTAATTTTGTCACTTGAACAATATTGCAATAGTAAGCAAGTTTCATTGCTAACAAGTTTCATTGTTAACGTGCCTTTGTTAATATAATAAGCTCACTAGCAGCATCACCCACAAGACCTCTACTGGAGAGAATCTTAAGTACATACTTCTGTCGTCCAATATAGGCATGGCCGACCCAAACGGTTGGATTGTCCTAGTCGAAACTAATTTTGGTTGTTCATGTTCTTTGACTTCAGAAAAATATTTGGAGTGGATGTACACTACACCAAAACTGTCATTTCCTAACGACTACAAGCGTTAGAAAAATTATTACTAACGGTTTTTTTTTTCCATTGGTAATATGGTGTGGAAAATTTTCCTAACGGCAAAATACTGTTGAAAAAATAAATTTTCTAACGGTAAAAAACCGTAGAAAAAATGAATTTTCTAACAGTTTTGTACCGTTAGGACTAAAATAAATCGTAACAGTTTCTACCGTTAGGAAATTTTTCCTAATGGTTATAATCGTTAGGAATGGGAAAAAAATTATAGAAAAAATTAGGACTCTATTGAGCCTGAGGATCAAATTCATTTGCTTCATTCACATAGGCACAACCAAAATCTAGATCATATAACAAATACAAACAAAATTAGGATGAACATTATTTTATTTAACCAGATCTTACTTAATTTTGTCACTTGAACAATATTGCAATAGTAAGCAAGTTTCATTGCTAACAAGTTTAATTGTTAACGTGCCTTTGTTAATAGAATAAGCTCACTAGCAGCATCACCCACAAGACCTCTACTGGAGAGAATCTTAAGTACATACTTCTGTCGTCCAATATAGGCATGGCCGACCCAAACGGTTGGATTGTCCTAGTCGAAACTAATTTTGGTTGTTCATGTTCTTTGACTTCAGAAAAATATTTGGAGTGGATGTACACTACACCAAAACTATCATTTCCTAAAGACTACAAGCGTTAGAAAAATTATTACTAACGTTTTTTTTTTTTCCGTTGGTAATATGGTGTGGAAAATTTTCCTAACGGCAAAATACTGTTGAAAAAATAAATTTTCTAACGGTAAAAAACCGTAGAAAAAATGAATTTCCTAACAGTTTTGTACCGTTAGGACTAAAATAAATCGCAACAGTTTCTATAGTTAGGAAATTTTTCCTAATGGTTATAATCGTTAGGAATGGGAAAAAAATTATAGAAAAAATTAGGACTCTATTGAGCCTGAGGATCAAATTCATTTGCTTCATTCACATAGGCACAACCAAAATCTAGATCATATAAAAAATACAAACAAAATTAGGATGAACATTATTTTATTTAACCAGATCTTACTTAATTTTGTCACTTGAACAATATTGCAATAGTAAGCAAGTTTCATTGCTAACAAGTTTCATTGTTAACGTGCCTTTGTTAATAGAATAAGCTCACTAGCAGCATCACCCACAAGACCTCTACCGGAGAGAATCTTAAATACATACTTCTGTCGTCCAATATAGGCATGGCCGACCCAAACGGTTGGATTGTCCTAGTCGAAACTAATTTTGGTTGTTCTTGTTCTTTGACTTCAGAATTTTTTTTGGAGTGGATGTACACTACACCAAAACTGTCATTTCCTAACGACTATAAGCGTTAGAAAAATTATTACTAACGGTTTTTTTTTCCGTCGGTAATATGGTGTGGAAAATTTTCCTAACGGTTATAACCGTTAGGAAAATAACTTTCCTAACGGTAAAAAACCGTTGAAAAAATGAATTTTCTAACAGTTTTGTACCGTTAGGACTAAAATAAATCGTAACAGTTTCTACCATTAGGAAAATTTTCCTAATGGTTATAATCGTTAGGAATGGGAAAAAAATTATAGAAAAAATTAGGACCCAATTGAGCCTGAGGATCAAATTCATTTGCTTCATTCACATAGGCACAACCAAAATATGGATCATATCAAAAGTACAAACAAAATTAGGATAAACATTATTTTATTTAACCAGATCTTACTTAATTTTGTCAATTGAACAATATTGCAATAGTAAACAAGTTTCATTGCTAACAAGTTTCATTGTTAACGTGCCTTTGTTAATTGAATAAGCTCACTAGTAGCACCACTCACAGGCCCTCTACTGGAGAGAATCTTAAGTACATACTTTTGTCGTCCAATAAAGGCATGGCCGACCCAAATGGTTGGATTGTCCTAGTCGAAACTAATTTTGGTTGTTCTTGTTCTTTGACTTTAGAAAAATATTTGGAGTGGATGTACACTACACCAAAGTTATCATTTCCTAACGACTACAAGCGTTAGAAAAATTATTACTAACGAATTTTTTCTGTTGGTAATATGGTGTGGAAATTTTTTCTAACGGTAAAAAACTGTTGGAAAAATAAATTTTCTAACGATAAAAAACCGTTGGAAAAATAAATTTTCTAACGGTAAAAAACCATTGTAAAAATGAAATTTCTAACAGTTTTGTACCGTTAGGACTACAATAAATCGTAACAGTTAGGAAAATTTTCCTAATGGTTATAACCGTTAGGAATGGAAAAAAAATTATAGAAAAAATTAGGACTCTATTGAGCCTGAGAATCAAATTCATTTGCTTCATTCACATAGGCACAACAAAAATCTGGATCATATCAAAAATACAAACAAAATTAGGATGAACAATATTTTATTTAACCATATCTTACTTAATTTTGTCAATTGGACAATATTGCAATAGTAAGCAAGTTTCATTGCTAACTAGTTACAAAAGAGGAGCACAACAAGACTCAGAAAATATTACATGTATTCAATCTAATAATTCAGTTACAAGATTAGATAAAAGCAAAATCTAAAGACTACAATAGTTGGATAGTCGTATTTCAGAATTTCTCTTAACACAGGTATGCTGCTATGGCCAAAAGGTACACAAGTAATAAGTGTCATAGGAATCTTCAATAAGTTCATGTTGTGGAAGCCTCTCGACCAGTGGTTCTGCTTAAATTATACAAACAGAAGAGAAGTTGCCATCCACTACAATGATTATTGCTCATGACAGTTGTTTAAAGATAAAGAGAAAATAACTACTAAAACAGAACATAACCATTTCATTAGACAGTGAGACGCTTCACGAACTATCCCAAAAGCATAAATGTCAGTCCCCACGGAGACGATACCATATTCAGCATACTCAGGTCCAAAATATCTGCAAATTCACAAGCAGTTGATACTCTAATAAATATGTATATATGGTCTCAAAATAACTTGAGCTCAATGTTATGTTAAGCTTCAATAATTATCTGCAATACAAACACACTTACAAACAGTTTACTAACATTTTTGAGCATTCAATAGTTTATTACCAATGCTGGAATTCACATATTAGCGACATATTAACAACAAAAGTACTGTATCCACAAAGATATTCTCCTTACAAAATTTGGATAATCTCCCTACAATGATATATTAAAGTAAAACATGTCAACCCTTTCATAACTGATATGTAATTATTATTCGCGAAGTTGATGATATAAATTCTGACTAGGATTTAATTTCTAAAGCAGAAATGCATAAGTGTGAAAATTATAATATAGCTAACCATCCCAGGTTAGCTACATGCACAGGCATACATGGTTGCAAGTTGCAACACTACAAGTGTAAAATTGAATTGGGGAAAAAAGGAGGATATTAGGATAAGTGGTGGTATCCCTCAAAGATTGGTCTTAATCATAGCTCTGGCGAATGTTCCTTTTCATGCAGTGGCAGGTGCCATGACCCTGATCATGAGCTAGGCTAGGCAAGCCTGCATGATGCAGTTTGTCACTGTACAGTTCACATTCAATTCATGATGATCATAACAGGACTTAACTAAGGCTATCACTAACACAAACTTTCAAAATTCAAATGACAATCTCATGGATACATATGGATGCAACTTCAAGAAAATTTACAAGTTTCCTATATATAGCATGCATTGGTATCATCCAATCAAATTTTTAGCATATTCTATAGTGATTTATGCTTCTCTATGTTGCACAGAACACAGATACAGAGATGAACACGATACAGATACGGGATATTTTGCATTTTCAGATACTTACCGTAGCAGTCACCTACATGGGATACTTTTAGATTTCTCATGGAAAATACAGAGACATTAAATGCCCATTACTAATCAACCTTGACATTACCATAGCAGAACACAGAGACATTACCTCGATATATATTAGCATTCAAACTCCATGTTAAGCTTTGGGAAGCTTAGTCAACTGGTTTGGAGAGTATACCAATAGAAGGAGGTATCTTGACGCTGAATCTATTTTCAGAGCCCTCAATTATAATCATGAGCATGAACAAAATTATAATCATGTAACTGAACAGAGTTCTAGCTAGCTTCCAACACATCCAAATAAATAAATATACATGCAACTAACGGAGCATTGCAATATTGACACAAACAAGCAAGTCATACAGCGTCAAAGAGACCTATAGTCACTTAGTAAAGGGAAAAAGAAGATAGAAGCATACCATGCTTCAGACGACCATCTCTTCCCGATTGCTCAGATCCCTGCACCATTTACACACCATAAAACCCTCCCTCAATAAATAAAATACCAAATAGAGAAAGAAAAAAATCAAGAGAAGAGGCTCACAGCTCGACCAGTGAGGTCATGATGCTCATGTTGCGGCCCAACGTTCCTGTGAATCCCAAACCTGATAATTTGTTGATACAAGAAGAGAAACTAAGACATGAATACAAATCTTGAAATTAAAAAAAACTGGGCACTGCACAAAAAATACATTCATTCGCTTAAAAATCCCTTAGCTATTGATAAGTATGATCCTTAGTTATACTGAAATCAAATACAAGATAGTTATATGATAGTTTCAGGAGACGGTAAAACTATCCTTGCCATTAACTAAAGAAAAATCTAAGTTCAGTGATATAGAAAATGTCAGCCCAGTCACCAGTCTTTACCATTAGTCTTTGGAGCGAATAGACTCCACCACTACATATAAGATTAATAGATCCTACCAGATTCAGATACTGATGCTAATGCTAATGCTGGATTGGATGTCTATTATATTAAATTTCCCAGTGATCTAACCACATCCAATACAGCAACAATACATCAAAGTAGCACCATCACAAGAAAATGTTGGTCCATATTTTAGTTCTTTGTATTAGATGAATTTATTTTGGCATCTATGAAGTGCTAAGTAGGGCTAGTAAATTGCTGGCATCATCCCTTCCAATCCCATTCACTTAAGTGGAAAGGGAAAGATGAAAACCAAATTCAAGGTTGTTTCTACACTGAGTGACTAGTGAATGTTCTTGGACCAATTTCCAGGCTTACAGAATTGGACTACTGGACCGCCATGCAACCACCAAAAACATGAACAACACAACTTTAAATAAATGTAAGTAAAAAATATACAGTCAAATATATATAGTTCTAACTACAACAACAAGAAGTAAAGCTTATATTACTTCGTACAGTTTCGGCCAAACTTCCTTCTTGAACTGAACTTCAAGATGATATATAACTTTTTTTTCTGATTTCAGAATTACTTTTCCATGCTTTAAATTGTGAGCCACTCATGGCAAAGACTTTTTCAGTAGTAAGATAGGAAGGAGGCATGCTCTATAACGGTAACTGGAGGAGAGAAGGAAATAGGAAAAGTTTTGCTGCTAAACATGTGCACATTCCATGTTGATGTTTTAATTCATATTTAGAACAGGTAAAATATGTCCATAGTAGTATGACCAACTTCTGCAGGTAAAATAAATACATACTGGTATTGACTGATCCAACAGTTGCTTACTTGTAAAGCCCGTAGAGAATCAATTTAGCAGTATCGGAAGTATTATCCGGGAGATCCTTAGCCTTCTCAGCATATTCTTCAAACTTCTCCTGCAATTAAGATTCTATTATGATTAACAATACTAAGATAAAACAAAATTTTGAGAAACATAGTGTTCTTGTCATCCTATAGGTTCCAAAATGGTGTAAGATTTCAGTCATTTTGTCACTATTTTAGCCCTTGGAGTAGTTGAGTAGGATACGGTCCAAATCCTACAATAAATAAAATAGGTTTTACATGATTTCCGCTCAGTTGTTCTAACATTTGCCTAGTTTTTGTTCAGTTTCATTAGTTTTGAATGAAAACTACACACACATAGGTGCCAGATTACAATTAGTTGGATTAAGTGCCCTATTAAGTCCCACTTTATCATTTAAAAGCAAGAAGAAAATCACTAGTTTTCATTAAACCATTAAAGAGAACCACCTCCCTTCAACTAGAATAGAGAGAAAAAAAAGGAAAGAAGAGAAGGCAATTAGGGGAATTGGTAAAGGATGGAATTAAGTTGCAGAGTTACCTGGATCCATCCACGTGTCTCATTTTGCTTTTGATTTGTGCTTGTCCAGTTTCTTGCTTGATACTGGGTTCCAAACACAATATTTTGCCTTAATTCTTTTAGAATAAATCCATGGCATGACTTATTATACATATTCAATTATGTACTACAAATTTTTATAGGGACCTGTAATATGGAAATTTGTCATTTAGCCAAATTTAGTAGTATGCAAAATGATTCTTTGTCCAAGGGTTTATATCTAGAAATGCAAAAAAAAAATGTATAAGCTACCATAACAGAATGGAAGTAGGAAAAGATAACTTCTAAGTCAAGCTCATTAAATATTAGCTTCATGATGCCAATGGAGAAGACACTTGCTCGAGTACCCTAATAAGCAAGATGAGTTAGAATATGTTAAATCATATCAGCAGAAAGTTCCATAATGATGAGGCACATAGTAGGTCACAAATAATTAGAAGATAGAGAATGTGGTTTCTGATAGGTTGATGGATTTTTAGATGATTACAGTCAATATTATTCGACGCAAGCACCTCCATAATGTGGTTTCTGTTATATACCAAAGTTGAAATTGACTACATTCTAGAGAATGACATCCAAAATTTTCGGGATTTGTGTTCGGATTCTTTCCTTATAGACTATAACCTTCATTTGGTGTACCATTGCACCAAGTAACTGATTTTCTGACTCCAATATTGCAATCTTGCTCTCAAGGCTTAAAAACAAATGAAAATCAATTTCAAGTACATAAAGAATGACATTAGTAAAACAGTCATTCAAATTTCATGTTATTTCATGGCACGTGCAGAATATTAACTAATCGTTTATTCATCATTAATATTTTGTAACTTTTGGTGTTACACTAACCTCTTAATTTCCTCTTGAGAGATCGTCATTTGTTTATTGCACCAATATTGCTGTCTCAAAACCTGGTTCTCATACTCGAGGCTGGACAAATTTGTCTTGAGCCTGCATTTTGAAGAATATCATCAAATGCAAAATAGATAATAATTAGGAAAAAAACTACGTATTACCATGAATTATATATTTCCCCTCCCTGAACCTATCCCTAACTATCAACAAATAGCTACTTGGAAGAAAAATGTAACCTAAGAAGCACAGACACTCCAAAAATCGGGTGTCGTATCCGTGTCCGTGTCTGTAAAATGTAGAAGCAAACCCTATGAAGTTGGAGAAGAATCTAAACAACAAATTTCCCTTCCCTGGACCTAGCAAGAAGCACCATCAGTAGAAACCTAACCCTAATTATCATCAAATAGATATTCGGCATAAGAAACCAACCTAGGAAGCAGGGACGCACTCAATCCGGGTGATACAACCCCAATATCTAGCTAATGTAGCCAGTTCAGTTAGTCTCAGTTCAATACATTAGCAGCTCCTTCACTAGTACCCAGTTAGTTACTAGTATTCAGTTAGTTAGCTTGCTTAGCAAGACTGGACCTGGACAGCTCGGCAAAGCCACGTCACCTGAGCATAAGAGCCCTGCCTATAAATAAGAAGAGGAAGAAGAGAAGAGTATCAGACATTTTTTATCCTTCCAATTTGAATTCTACTTTCAATTTGCAATTTACCTTTCAATTGTAGTTTCCTGCCTTTCTCCAATTTGAAATAAAAATCCTAGTTCATCCCCAATTTTTCTCTGTTCTCACTGAATTGTCTCAAATCATGACAAATTATGCATGAAATCATGGCCAGGTCACTCGAGACCTTACCAATTTGGTATCAGAGTCACTCGATCCGTTGCTCGAGGGCAGTCGTGAAGGAAGCTCAAGCCATGGCGAGTCCGGTGGAACGACGACGGAGAGAGGACGGCCTTCATCTGTAGAGGATCGATTTCTCTCCATCGAAGAAACCATGGAAGCTCTAGCAGGTACTATCATAGATCTCAATGGTAAATTTGATCATCCCCCACCCCCCCAAATTGCGTCAAACAACACCCCTGCATCATTCACCACTGCATGATTCTACTGCTGCACCTACAATACCATCACACACGTACAGATCAGTGCCTATGGAATCCATGACCAGTGGACACAAGTTCATGCTAATGGGTCTGCACATGGAACCTAAGACAAGGATCAGGATATTAACAGCAGCAGCTCAGAAATATAAAGAAAATACCAAGTTAGAGTTCACTGCAAAAGTCGAAATCAAACCAAAACAATGGCCAGAAGAGCCAGTTACCAAGAGTGAAGATGAGGATCCTGTTGACAGTGAAGCGGAAGAGCTTGAAGTCAAGATGAGGATCCTGTTTGCTACGGAAGACCAGCAACAACAACAAGTCCAGAAGTCACTGTAGGTTGCAAGGCGTTTTGAGAAGTTTAAAACCAACATGACATTTGAAACTAACCCCATATCTTTGGCCTCTCTTCCAGCTCCTGTACATTGCATATGGGGTGTAGAAGAGACACTTCCACACCTCACCTTCACGACATCAACTCCGATGCATTCAATTTCTCTTTGGACCTCGGTTACCTATCATGAAGAGTTGTTTCAAATGATAGATTCACCATTGCTTGACATTGCCCTGTTCTGCAACCGATTTCTAAGTTTTGATTTGAGCTATGATGTACTTGGCGGTGGTGACTGTGCCAAAGAAGAACATGTAATGGTGTGGGATCCAGGTAGAATGCAGATTCTTCCATACTTAGAGTATCAGGACACAAAGGGATCGACGGAGGTGTTTCCTTCTGGTCAACCAAAGTTTCTCAATGAGACCAGTGTTCAAAGTGGAGCATTAGATCACCTTCCTATTGAACAGGTCATTGAGGCAACGTGGGCACTGACCAATGTAGCTTCTGGCACTTCAGAGAATACATGAGTCGTCATTGAACATGGAGCTGTTCCAAAATTCGTGGAGCTTTTGGGCTCTCCAAGTGATGATGTTCGGGTGCAGGCTTTGTGGGCACTGGGAAACATAGCTAGTGACTCTCCAAGTAGTAAGGATCGTGTTCTGGCCTATGGCGCTCTAGCACCACTACTTGCACAACTGAATAAAAATTCTAAAATGCTACCTGCACCATTTGAGCAGTCGAAGCCTGCATTACAAGTACTTAATTACCTACAGAACTCAGTGGATGAGGAAGTATTGACAGATGCTTGTTGGGCCCTGTCTTATCTTTCTGATGGAGCAAATGACAAAATCCAGGTTGTTATTGATGCAGACAGTCATAGAGGCCATTCTTCCGATGCGGTAAATGAAGCTTGCTCCTAATTTCGATGCTGCTGGTGCTGGATGTCTAAACTCTTCTTCCTTGGCACCTCCACATCTTGATACTAACGAATATCCTCTAGGTGAGTTCCATGACTTTAAAGAAGATAAATCTGTTGACAGGAAGCTAAAGGATTCATTCTTAGATGAAGGTGGCACTTTCCATGTTTTTATATGGGATCCAGGCAATTCCCTTCTGACTGAATTCTCTAGATATGAAGACGACGTTCAGTTGGTGATAGAATTTTCTATGAGTATCAATGAAACTTCAGGGAAATGTGGGAAAGATGATATCAATGAGAAACCTCTGCGACAATTCACAAGTGGTAGGACAGTTTTGAATCTTCTGGCAGCAATGTTTGATGGTTTTATTGGCCAGGAGGTTGACAAAGCATGCCTTGGGAAGTTCCATTCCCTTTACCATATCCTTAACTTCGATCCAGTTGAGTCTCTTCCTGTTGATTTTCTTAAGCTTGGTGATTTGAAGCCAATAAACTCTCATTATGGTGCCCAAATTTCTGTATTTGGATCGAAGCTTCAGAAAAAAGTGAAACATGCAAAATTCTTAATGGTGGGAACTGGTGCCTTGGGTTGCAAATTTTGGAAGAACCTTGCTCTCATGGTATGGGATCCAGGTATAGGCAGGTTGCAACTCTGCAGTTTAGTATCAGTACTCCTTATATTCAGATCAGTTCGTGTCCAGCTTAGCTCATGGAAAATGAAGAGATTTGGGAACCAAGTTAGTCAGGGTAGTACTTCTATTCTATTCATCCTTTGCATATGCAATAGAGTATCAAAAGTAGCAACGCATGTTGGCCCTTCTACCAAAGAGAAGTTGATAACTATATGGGATCCAGGAATCACTCTAGTTTCAGTCAGTGAACTCAATATCTGTCAAGCTTGGATTCTAACTGAGCAGAGTATAGCAGCTTACACTAGAACATATGATCTTGATCCAGAAGCCTCCAAAGCTGCAAGCTTTGATGCATTTGAAGACGAGATATTTGCAAACGGACTGCTGGGTGATGTAGAGGATTTCTGTTGCACAACTGGATGAGCAACAGTAGCTGATTCAATCATTGGTTCACTTGTAATGGGCGGTGCAGTTGTGGGGGACTCAATAGCAGGAGCACCAGAAATTGGAGCTTTAGATGTTCCTATATTCCTTTTCAAATGCATTTCAAAATCCCCAACCTTCAATTTCTGCAATATCAGTCTGATCACACACATCCAGGATCAATGCCTCAAACCCAGTGGGAAATGTTGATTTCCGAACTTGTTCATTCTCCATCGGCCCTTTTGATGTCATCTCTGAATTAATTGCATCAGTTGTGACAGCTGATGTAGTCTCTGACGCCTTAGTAAATGGTACAAAAAGTCCTCTATGGCCAATTGGAGAGGATATAAGTCTCCTTCCTGTCATGGATCCCTGAGAAAATGAAGCCATTCTAAGATGAACCGGATAAACAGGGGGTGCAACTGGCTTTTCAAAGAAGAACAAAGATGGATGAGCACAGGCGTATGCTGAGAGTATCATAGGATATCAGTACTAGACCCAGTTCATTCCAAAAGTCTTGGGGACCATATGAAAAGTTTATTAGAACTTACCCTTACTTTGACCTTGAGACAAGGTCAAAATAAGGGGAGGGTATTGATACAACCCCAATATCTAGCTAATGTGGCCAGTTTAGTTAGTCTCAGTTCAGTACACTAGCAGCTCCTTCACTAGTACCCAGTTAGTTACTAGTATTCAGTTAGTTAGCTTGCTTAGCAAGACTGGACCTGGACAGCTCGGCAAAGCCACGTCACCTGAGCATAAGAACCCTGCCTATAAATAAGAAGAGGAAGAAGAGAAGAGTATCAGACATTTTTTATCCTTCCAATTTGAATTCTACTTTCAATTTGCAATTTGCCTTTCAATTGTAGTTTCCCGCCTTTCTCCAATTTGAAATAAAAACCCTAGTTCATCCCCAATTTTTCTCTGTTCTCACTGAATTGTCTCAAATCATGACAAATTATGCACGAAATCATGGTCAGGTCACTCGAGACCTTACCACCGGGTGCCGTGTCCGTGTCCGTCGTATTCGCGTCTGTGAAATGTGAAGCCAAACCCTAATGAAGTCGGAGAAACCTCCTCCCCTCCCATGTAATTCTTTGCAGACTCCATTGATCAGAGCTCCCAAAATCCCAAACCAGAGCCTATCCTCTGCTCTTTCGGCGCCGACGGATCAGTCGAGGTCAGCAAGGAGGGACTCGATGTGGCCTCGATAGCGGAGAGGAAGGGAGTGTGCGTGGCACCAGAGGGAGTCTCCTTCGGCAGAAAGGAGAGGAGGAGGAGAACAGGATAGGAAAGATTTCTAGGGCTCGAGATGGGTAGGGAGGGAAATAAAATTTGTTTAAAATTTTCATTCTCCATAACACTTTTCATTAGGCTTTTGATAAGGGCATTGCCAAAGTTACTTGGGGCTAGCCCAGGATTGGGGCTAGCCCACTAAAGAGCAACATTTACTTATACTAGTCCAATCTTTTACTCATACTAGCCCACTACTTCTCCAAACCCTCCCAAACCCTCCCCACCCGACCGGAGCTTTCCCCCCTCCCGCCGGCCGTTCTCCGCTGTCCTTCTCCTCCTTGTCGATGGCTCCCAAAGTCTCGAAAGAATCAAGGTAGAAATCCTCATTCTCCTCGTGCTATTGTATTTGCAAAATTGTTCAAAATTTTTAAGAAATCCTCTTTCATTTTGAAAATTTTGAGTGATTTTCTTTCAAATGAGGGCATACTAGTCCTTGGCGGAGTCTAGGATGTAGTTTAGACATACAAGTCCTTTCGAACATGTTTTTTTGGCGTAAAATGTCGAGACTGCTCGACATTGTCGAGCAGTATCGAGCGGGACTGTAGAATTTCCTACAGTCCCATATAGATTTAGGACTGTAGGAAAATCGACAGTCCTATATATATATAGGACTGTCGATTTTCCTACAGTCCTAAATCTATATGGGACTGTAGGGAATTCAACAGTCCTAAAAGATTAGGACTGTTGAAAATTCTGCAGTCCTGTATACTTACATGACTGTAGAAATGGCTACAGTCCTCAATGTAAAATTCAATTATTATGTTAAAATAGAAATTAATTATTGTATGTATATAATAATTTTTGTCTTATAGTCATGCCCCTGGAAAGGACACTGTGGATGAAGATTTGAGAAGACGCCCTACTGCGTCGATGCGTAAGGAACGCACAGTTTCGCGTACTATTTTACCAGGCGTCACTATCCGCGAGGCCGAGGCACGCCCTGAAGTGAGGAAACGTCCATTGACGAAGAAGATTGCCCTTCGTTCGAAGAGACGTGCTCCTCCTAGTTCTTCCGGTTCTTCTTCCTCCTCCGATGAGGACATGCCAAATGTTCCAAATCGGCCTACTGATGGTTCAGGACCTTCTCAGCCTGCAGGTAGTCCTGTCGAGAGTCTTCCACAAACTCTCGGAAACCGGCCTACTGATGGTTCGGGACCTTCTGACCAGGCAGATAGTCCAGTCGACACTCGTCCAAACGGTTGCTCTATGTTACCGTCGATCGAAAACCATATTGCATACCAAATATGGAACAATCCGGTAAGTACATTACGTTATGATAAATTTATATATAGTTGTAAGTTCAAAGTTTATTTTACATAGAGGTTTAATTTTATCCAATTGTTGACTTTTCAGGAGAGTGGTCGTATGTTGACGGTAATCAACCATGGCAAAAAATGTAATACATGGAGGTATGAATTACTGGGAGATGGTGTGAAGTCAAAAATCAGTCCCACCGGTCTACAATATTTGGGTAGCTACTCATATACGACGGTGGATAATGCACTGATTTTAGCATTTGTAGAACGGTGGCATCCAGAGACCAACACTTTCCATCTACCCAATGGGGAGTTGACGATTACCCTTGATGACGTCCATCATATATTGGGACTTAGGGTTGATGGTCGTCCCATGCAGAATCATACTTTTGATGATTCGAGCATCAACTATTACGACTATATGGTGGATTATGTATCAGGGTGTTTGGGAGTTGATGCCACTAGTTTTACTAGTCTTCGAGAATTCAAGAAGTCCTACGGACTTCCTCTAAAATATTTGGAGGAGATATTCGCTGAGCCGGCCCCTGAAATTGATAATAGCGAAAATGTGGCCCGCGGATATATTCAGTTCATCTTAGGGGCTGTCGGCATTACCGATAAGTCTGGAACGTCGATAAATGCCAAATATCTCATCAATTTGGACAACATTGAGACGGTGGAGCAAATTTCTTGGGGAAGCGGTATACTGGCATACCTTTACCGCGAGCTTGGTGCGGCATCCCGTGTTGGTTCGAAGACAATTTTCGGATGCCAGACTCTACTCCATGTATAGATATATCTTTCTCAACTTGTTTACATCAATTGAAATTGTGTTGTTTATTTTTGGACTAATATATTTCCGGTAACGTGAAGGCATGGATATACGAGCACTTTTCAACCCTGCAGCGGGCGAAGACGAACCGAGAGTATGACGAGAACCTGCCTAGAATGTGCCGATGGAAGCCAAATAAAGAAGATGCCAAACGTTCTCACACATTGGCCGCTCTACGGCATGCACTCGAAGATATGACGACAGAAGAGGTGAATTTAGACCTAATATTGTACTTAATTGGTATTAATTTACTACGTTATGCTAAATGACGTTATGCTACATTTTATGCGGTGCAGATTGTATGGGATCCATACCGTGATTTGCGACATACTACCCGTCCGTTGCAACCAGTCGCCTTATATCACGGTCTTATCAGTTGTCATGAAATCGAGGAGGCTTATATGCCGGATAGAGTGCTACGTCAGTTTGGCTACGTACAAACTGTCCCAAGGCGAAGTTTACAAATGATAAATCCTCCGCGCGGTACAAAACCGCTAAACTATATACCTGCACATTTCAACTGGGTATCGGACTTCTTCACCGAGTGGCAACGCCACGTCATTAGAGATACCGACCGGCTAGTAGCAGTCAATATGGCGGAGTGCAGCGACGACTACCTCGCCTACTTCGTCGGTGTTGGACTACCGACCTTGTTCCAACGCGGAGGGGATATTGTGCGTGTACCGTCAGATCTTCCTCCCAAATCGGTCTTGTATACTGCACTGGTCAAGATGGTGAGCCTAACTTGTAGACCTTAAGTTTGATATTTGTAACTGTGGCTAACAATTTTTTCCATTTTTCATGAATAGGCAAGGAAAGTTAAGAAGTTGGGAAGAAGCCTCGTCAGTTGCCAGGGTTCCAATTATATGACAATCAATGACGAACTCCAAAAAATCGACAACGCTGAAGAATATCCTTTCTTGGATATTAGAGAGCAACGCACAAAGAGGCGCCATGACGTTTGAACAATCATTTTGAGTTGTAAAAGTGTGACTGAATATGAGCTTTGAGAATTGTCAAAATTTGAGCTGTAAAAGTTGTAAAAGTTTGATTGAATATCACTTTTGACGATATTGAGGATTTGAGTTGTAAAACTTTAAACTATAATTTTGCCTACTTGTGACACTTTGAGTTAATTTTGCCATGTTGTCACACTATGAGTTAATTTTGCCTTGTTGTTACTATTTTAATCTGTATACTGTGCATATTGGTCATTGGGTTAACTGTATATTCAATCCTAGTTTACACTTGGACTGTCCAATATTGACAGTGGGCATACTTTAGGACTGTCACATTTTTGACAGTCCTAGTATACACTAGGACTGTCAAAATTGTGACAGTCCTAAAGTTATATAAATGGGCATATATGACAGAGGGCAAACTTTTGGACTGTCACAATTATGACAGTCCTAGTATATACTAGGACTGTCAAAATTGTGACAGTCCAAAAGTTATATAAATGGGCATATATGACAAAGGGCAAACTTTTGGACTGTCATAATTATGAGTCATAGTATATACTAGGACTGTCACATTGTTGACAGTCCTAGTATACACTAGGACTGTCAAAATTGTGACAGTCCTAAAGTTATATAAATGGACATATATGACAGAGGGCAAACTTTTGGACTGTCACAATTATGACAGTCCTAGTATATACTAGGACTGTCAAAATTGTGACAGTCCAAAAGTTATATAAATGGGCATATATGACAGAGGGCAAACTTTTGGACTGTCACAATTATGACAGTCCTAGTATATACTAGGACTGTTTCATTTTTGACAGTCCTAGTATACACTAGGACTGTCAAAATTGTGACAGTCCTAAAGTTATATAAATGGGCATATATGACAGAGGACAAACTTTTGGACTGTCACAATTATGACAGTCCTAGTATATACTAGGATTGTCATAATTGTGACAGTCCTAAAGTTATATAAATGGGCATATATGACAGTGGGCATACTTTAGGACTGTCACATTTTTGACAGTCCTAGTATACACTAGGACTGTCAAAATTGTGACAGTCCTAAAGTTATATAAATGGGCATATATGACAGAGGGCAAACTTTTGGACTGTCACAATTATGACAGTCCTAGTATATACTAGGACTGTCATAATTGTGACAGTCCTATTATCCTGGCAGGCTTTGAAATTTACAGTCCTAAGTTATTAGTAACAATGCACAATATTCAGTCAAAATCGTCATAACTTCTTTCATTACACAACATACAACATATTGTTCAATATACACTTAAACATACATGGATCAACACAAAATACATTTTCAATATACAGTATCAATCGATAAGAATATCAAAGTAGTCGTCCGGCATGATTTTTGGATCCTCCATCTTCATCACCTTCTTATAGGCCGCCATTGCATCCTTGTAGGGTATCGTCCATGCGATCGCTTCCTCTGGTGCGTGTTTATACCAAAGCGTAGAAGGTGGCAGAATAGGAGAATGAGCGATCAAGCTTGGGATGACGAAGTGTTGTCCGACAAGCCCTATGCAACATAGATTGGATACTCGGTGTTCGGCCGGGGGGGCATACATTGGAAAGAAAGTATTGTTAATACCTTGTGAGATAATTACAATAGGTAACTTATACCTATTAGAGAAGACGTAAGCAGCAGACGGGACATCCATGTAATGGTCTGGTCCGGTGACTGTTTCCGTACAAGGTATGCCTGCCAACAAATCTCCAACAATTTCTTCGCCAAGTATCTGGCTATAGAAGGCTAGTCGCGACTCCAACTCCTCGTACAGCTCTGCCCTAACCTGTCTCCATCCTGCTTCCACTGAATAGCCTAGTTGTCTTGCTAGTGCATGGTATCCACAGTGGCCATCCGCAAGAACATCAACAATAGACCAAATGAAGTTTCGCATCTCAGGTAGGAAATTTCCAATGTATAGACTATAAGAAACAGAAAAGTTTTCAACACCCTGCGCCGTGCCTGCATCTATCGTTTTCTGTTTCTTCCCCCTTCGAATAGTTAGCTTAGGAGTTCGAACAACGGACTTTGCCTCCAAACTGCGTTCGATATGTTCAAATAAGGATGGATCTCTTTTAGTTGACTCCTCATCCTTCTTTTTGGCTCTACTCTTTGTCACGACCGGCACCCGGTTATTCGGGCACGAGTACGTGGGTACGTCCAGCCTACGCCGCAGTGTCGGCGGTAGTACGCTGTCTAGGTCATAATCACAGGTAATTTAAATCTATCTCATCCACAGTAAAGTAAATAGACAAGGAAAATGACAGGGAAATAGAAATGATAAGATTTCATAATATTTAATCTGTGACAACCAAATCCATAGTTAATACAAAGTCAGAAGATAAATCGGGGACAAACCCGAGTATTATGCTGAAAGGGAAAACTAGCTAACTGCTACTACTCCTCAAGGGTAGTCTCCTGAGTAGGAACCGGCTTCTCAACTGTATCACCTGCTGCCTCATAGGGGCCATAATAGGTGGGGGCAAAGTTCTCATCATCGCCTAAAACAACGGATCCAGTCAGAAAAGGAGCAAAGTACACAATGCACAACAAGATTTAAACTAAATATTTGTGACAGGTAGAAAATAACTGACTAAGCATCATGTTGAGAATATGCATAAGTAAGTAGTAAAATTAACTGAGAATTAATGCTATAAATCAGGAATATAAGTAAAACATGATTAATTGCTATAAACCAGGAATATGAGTAAAACAGGAATAAAATGTGACTGAAAATGTAACTGTAACAAGACAACAAGAACTGCAACACGACAAGAACTATGTGCGTGAACTTGTGTATTTTAGAATACATAGTTGGCATGTAGGGGTTTATAAGGCTAATCCGGCCGTCGTAGACGGCTATTAAATAGGAATAATCGAGATCCGGCTGAGGGTACAGTCGCGTACCAACAGCTATTAGACAGGAACAGGGGGAAGGGTAAACTACATGCCTCCTAGTATTCTCCCACCCGACACGAAAAGCAAGACATGAAATCCAGTATTCAAGACATGAAATCCAGTGTTCTAACTCTACGTGTAATCATCAATGGTACTAATAAAGCAGGGAATTTATTTATCACAATATAAAGATTAAACTTGAAGTGCAGGTACTTGCCTGATGTTTGGATCCAAATATAGTTTTGTATCTCGGGGAAATTTTCCAGAAATGAGTCCAGATGCTGAAATAAACATTACCATCATGCTCAGAAGATATCAAATAGCTAAAAACGCCTGTCCTTGAGTCCAATTTGGAGACAAGGGCAAAAACGACAATTTTGGGTCAAAACGGGATCCGCATGTGGGGGCTCGCTTTGCACCGAAAAAACGTGTCAGGGTCAAAGGTCTCCAAATTCACCAAACTTAGTGTCAACAGGTCAGGAACGATGATACAAACCCAACGGAACTTTCAGAATTGAATTCCGATGAGCCGATCACGAAATCGCCCGTCGAGCGGGACCTGTGGGGCCCACGACACGCGGTTTCGTCAACGTTCTCAGAATCGAACCAAACTTGACCCACAGGACCAGCGTATCGCTACGAGTCCGATGGCGCAAGTTTCGTCTCGATCCGACGTGTGTACAGGAAGTTAGGGCAAATTGCAGAAAAGTCAGATACGGGGCGATGTCCGCGGATACGCGTTGATTCCGGTGTGCACGCACACCCGAATCAGCTTCCGCGAAATCCCACACGTCTGTATCGACGGCGCGCACGTATCTGCTAAGACCGCACGCGACCAAGTCGTCCCGTTTGGCGGGGCGTACTCAGTTCCGGGGTAAATCGGGTCGTTATTTTTCCTGTTTTTGGATCGCGGTGTGCGATCACCACAGGACGCGATGCCCCGAGCGGTTTATCCGGGCACCGAGAGGGTCATACAGGCTTCACAACGCAATTTACGGAATCAAAATCCGAGCTACGAGCAAGAAAATACACGCACCTGAACTGGGCTGAAAAACCCGGGGTCTGAATCGTGTCCGACACGTGTCCGACACGTGTCGGATACAGGAAAATTAGGGTTAGGGCTTCCGGCGAGGGGACGGCTGCTCTGCGGCCGGGCGGAGGCGGAGGGGACCGGGGCTGCTGTCGTCGGTGCACGGTGAGGCAGCTGAGGTGGCGCAGGGCGGCCGGAGGCGTTGCTGCGGCCGCTGCTGCTGTTGCTGGGTGCTGCCGGGGCGGAGGTCGACGGTGGAGAGGAGGGGAGGAAGGAGGAGGCCGGGGGAGAGGCTAACGGCGCTGCGGTGGTGGTCGACGGAGGGCGCAGCGGGCGGCGGCGGAGTGGGGCTCGTCGAGGGGGTGGCCGGAGAAGAGAACGGGGGAGGGGGAGAGGGAGATTTAAAGGAGCTGGGGAGGTGGCTGGGGGCCGAGAGAGGCGGAGGAGTGGCGGAGAAGGCGGAGGCGAGTTGTGGGCGAGCGAGGCGGGCGGCCGGCCGGGCGGAGCGGCGCTTGTAAACCCCCTGATTTTTCAAAATTTTAAAAACTGGATTTTTCACAATTTTCTGGAATTTTCTGGGAATTTTCTGTAATTTAAAAACAGGGTTTGAATTATTCAATAATTTTTAAATGATAATAAACAGTATTAAAATATTATGAAAATAATATTTTTGGGTGTAAAATGAAAAACTGGACTTAGGACAATTTTTCTGGAATTTATCGGGCCCCGGACCTATTTTAAAACACCTAAATAGTATTTTATCTATTTATTTAATTAATTATTTATTTACTGATTATTTATTTATTATTATTAATATATTATTATTATTATTATTATTTATTTTATACCCAGCCCAGCCCAAACCCTCGGCCCAGCCCAACCCGGCCCGCTGGGCTATCGGGTCGGGTCGGTCAGACCCGAACCCGCCCGCGACCCGACCCGGAGACTTCTTCCCCTCCCCCACGTCCAGAGCCCGTTTCCGCCGCCGCTTTCTCCGGCCACGTCGCCGGAGACCCGCCCGCACCCCACGCCATGACCCGGACCTCCTCTCCGCCTCACCCGGCCACCCACGGCGCCGTCCCCCCTTATAAAAGCCCATCTCCCCCTTCTTCTCCTCCCTCATCTCCACCTAAACCCTATTCCGGCAGCCTCCGACGAGCCCGACGCCGCCTGTTCCCTCACCGGACCTCGCCGCCGCCAGAGTCGACGTCTCCCCGCTGCCCTAGTTCCTTCCCGCAGCCCAACGCCGCCTCCGCCCTCTTCGACTCCTTCCTCCCAGCTCCCCTCGCGCCGCCCGGACGAGCCCGGGCCTCCGCCGGCTGCTCCCCTACTCCGCCTCCCTCTTTTCCAGCAGCCCTCGTCGAGCTCCGCCACTCCAGCCCCGGCCGAGCAGTCACCGGCCTTCACCTGAGCCGCCGCACCCCTAGCCGGAACCCTAAACCCTAGTTCAGACACAGGACACGGCTTGGACACAGTGTCAAATTGACACAAGGACACGAAAAACCCCGTTTTGTGAGGCTCTGTTCAGGTACTCCTAATTTCCTCCTCGTAGCTCGAAATTCGATTCCGTAAATTTCGTTGCGAAGCCTGTATGACCCTCTCGGTGTCCGGACAAACCGTTTGGGGCATCGCGTCCTGTGGTGATCGCACACCGCGATCCAAAAATAGGAAAAAACCAGACCCTGTTTCACCCCGGAACTGAGTGCGCTCCGCCAAACGGGACGACTTGGTCGCGCGCGGTCTTCACAGATACGTGCGCCTCGTCGATACGGACGTGTGGGATTTTGCGGAAGCTGATTCGGGTGTGCGTGCACACCGGAATCAACGCGTATCCGCGGACATCGCCCCGTATCCATCTTTTCTGCAATTCGACCTAACTTTGTGTACACACGTCGGATCGAGACGAAACTTATGCCATCGGACTCGTAGCAACACGCTGGTCCTGTGGGTCAAGTTTGGTTCGATTCTGAGAACGTTGACGAAATCGCGTGTCGTGGGCCCCACAGGCCCCGCTCGACGGGCAATTTTGTGATCGGCTCATCGGAATCCAATTCTGGAAGTTCCGTTGGGTTCGTATCATCGTTCCTGACCTGTTGACACTAAGTTTGGTGAATTTGGAGACCGTTGACCCGGACACATTTTTCGGTGCAAAGCGGGCCCACACGTGGACCCCGTTTTGACCCGAAACTGCCGTTTCTGCCCTTGTCTCCCAATTTGGACCCAAGGACAGGCATTTCTAGCTGATTGATATTTTTTGGATCTGATGGTGATGTTTGTTTCAGCAACCGGAGTACCGCCTGCAAATCCAACCGAAGTCAGAACCGCAAACATAGCTGGAACCACAGGCAAGTGTACCTTGCCAAACCCTGCAGCTTGCTAATTATTTTCTGGATTTAATCATGCAATAATGGACAAGTAAAGTTTGCCAAATCTCAATAATTCTTGACATAGTATTTTAATGGATTTCTTGTGGAATTAAATATAAACATGTTTTAACTGCTTAACCTAGGAAACGGGTGACGTGCTTAGTGTCCGATCATAGTCGGGTGCCAACTCCGTACGCGGAGTTGTGTAACGTCACATAGACATGGATATCGAGACCCGATAATGCTCGTACTTGACTTATCAAGTACTTCAGAACCCAGGACACTTGACACTATTTTATGAGACAGAGTCTTCCTCAGACATTCAAGGTGATTCTGTATAGGATGCATGTTTTATGACATAGACTTTACATTCTTAGACAATTGATTCATAGCTATCAGACTTGCTGCATTAGTTATAATCGTGCGTGACATGGACATGAGGCATCGTGGACATGAGACGTGGGATTACATGAGGTGGGGAGAGACACACAGACTACAGGCTGATATTATATATAAAACATAGTATATAACATAGTGTAGTTCATAGTTATTGCCGCTACCGGCTCCCCGACACAGAGCTTGTAGTGGCTTCAGCCTGAGTTCTAGTGCTGCTCTCATATTGCATATCACATAGTTGGTTACTTAGTTTACCCTGATGATTATTTTATCTGCTGCACTGTATTTATTTTGGCTTATATTTTCTGTACCTTGCTGTCCCCTAAGGACCTGGATCCGAATTATGTCCCCAGGTACAGCTGAAGAGAACTACCCAGAGGTGTACGGTACCGGAGCACTCCTTGGAGCAGAACAAGGAACAGAGGACGAAGTAGTGGCCGAAGATTTCACCTGAGCACCGGCTTCAGCTACACAGTATTTACATTTTCAGCATTTCAATTCCTGTCTTTTTTCCTTAAATGTAACAGAATATTTCTCGGATTTGTTTCCCGAGATAACCTTATTTGATATTGCATATTTATTTCCATTGCATTATTTCTGGCATTTAATCTGTGTTTACCCTGTGGATGAGATTAGTAATACCTGAGACTTGTACTTAGTACTGCTAGACTACAGCTTAAGCATGCCCTTATGGATCCATTAAATTGGGTTGTCCATCGGTGCGTGCTGCTGGCCATTGCCACGCTTCTCCAGTCCCTCGGCATTCTGGGACTGGGGCGTGACATGGTTTTTGTGGTGGCCCATGCAGGTCGACGACTAAAATTGTTCGGTTTCAACTTAGGGACCGAACAGGCCTGCAATAAAATAGGATAAGTTTTTAGGATCTCATCCACTTGCTTGAATCGTTTTTGATATCAGTATCGCATTCGAACTAATTTGAACTTGCATCTTGCCTTGATTCCTGTGCGCCTCTTATTGGTTATTTTGGATACAGGGAAATGGACCCCCAAGAATGCAACGAGACTCCCGTCGGAACACCACAAGCTACAGGTGTCACCTATGACGACGAAGTGACACCAGTCGGAGGAGTTCCCTCAACTCAACAAAGCCAGCAGGCAGGTCAACCTACCTCCCGATTCCGACGCGATGACATTCCACCTCCGCCGCAGTTCGTTCCACCAACGCCCGTGTTCCCACCAGGGCAGCCAATTGACGGGCAGCAGATATTCCAAATGATCTACGCGATGATGCAAGCGCAGCAACAAGTCCAACACGAGGCTCAGCGTCGCGAAGCTAACTTATGGAGGGACAGCATCGTAACTGTACTGGAGCAGGCCAACCTACCAACTCGACGGCCAACTACAGGCTCAATCACTGACTTCCGCCAACTGAAGCCCCGCACCTTTTCTGGAAAAGAGGAGCCCACCGAAGTTCATGAGTGGCTCACCAACATACGGCATCAACTTGAAGCAGCTGAGCTTCCACGGGAACGCTGGATGACTGCCGTCCGAATGCAATTGACAGGCAACGCGCACCACTGGTGGTTGTCTGAGGAGACGCGACTCGGACCAGACCGAGTCACTTGGGAGGAGTTCTCCAGACTCTTCCAAGAGATGTACATTCCGGCTATCGCTCGATCAGAACTGCGGGACAAATTCAATCTCCTCACCCAGGACTCTATGACGGTGGAAGAATACAACGCAGAATTCATTCGTCTGAGCCGCTTCGCCCCAACCCTGATCCCGACAGAGGAAGAGAAGGCCGAGAAGTTCTTCGACGGACTGAACTTTGAGCTACAGAGACTCATCGGATCCGTCGCACCTACCTCCTACTCGGACGTTCTCGCTGCAGCCCGACGCCTGGAACGCGTCACCAGGAGGGAGTCTCGCCACAAGCGGCCAATCACCTCAGCACCAGACAGAACATCACCAGGAGAATCTGCAAAGAAATCTCACACGCACCAGCCACCGAGGACAGCTTCGCAGACCCTTCCTACCTGTCACTACTGCGGCAAGATAGGCCATGTCGAGAGGGACTGCAGACGCAAGTTGGGATTGTGCCTGATTTGCGGCACCAATCAACACATAGCCAAGGACTGTCCCCAGCATCGAGATGGAGCACCAAGGGCAAACCAATCTGCTTTATCGGCACCTAGGCCACCTCTGGCTCCTCAGGCAGCACTCTTCCAGCAAGCCCAGCAGCAGCAGAGGAATCTACCTCAAGGACGAGGGCAAGCTTATGCGCTGACTGTGCAGGACGCTGATGCGAGTAAGTAATTTGTAGTTATCCGTTTCTAGTCTTGTTGTAGCTCGTGCCTACTGGTTCGTGACCTCAGCCCCAACCTAGTAATTTGCAACTTGTTAATAATAACCTGGTTTTCATAAAAGTTGTAATTTTTTTGCTTTAACTAGATTTTCCTGGAAAGTGTATAACTTTCAATGTTTAGGGAAACGATACTTCCCTAAGTATCTTGTGATGTGTTTTCAAACGATACTTGCAACCGTGTCATCTCTGCTGACCGGTTATTCTTTGATTGCGAGGACGCTATCCTCTTAAGGGGGGTAGATTGTAAATCCCCTGATTTTTCAAAATTTTAAAAACTGGATTTTTCACAATTTTCTGGAATTTTCTGGGAATTTTCTGTAATTTAAAAACAGGGTTTGAATTATTCAATGATTTTTAAATAATAATAAACAGTATTAAAATATTATGAAAATAATATTTTTGGGTGTAAAATGAAAAACTAGACTTAGGATAATTTTTCTGGAATTTATCGGGCCCCGGACCTATTTTAAAACACCTAAATAGTATTTTATCTATTTATTTAATTAATTATTTATTTACTGATTATTTATTTATTATTATTAATATTAATATTAATATTATTATTATTTATTTTATACCCAGCCCAGCCCAAACCCTCGGCCCAGCCCAACCCGGCCCGCTGGGCTATCGGGTCGGGTCGGGTCGGTCAGACCCGAACCCGCCCGCGACCCGACCCGGAGACTTCTTCCCCTCCCCCACGTCCAGAGCCCGTTTCCGCCGCCGCTTTCTCCGGCCACGTCGCCGGAGACCCGCCCGCACCGCACGCCATGACCCCGACCTCCTCTCCGCCTCACCCGGCCACCCACGGCGCCGTCCCCCCTATAAAAGCCCATCTCCCCCTTCTTCTCCTCCCTCATCTCCACCTAAACCCTATTCCGGCAGCCTCCGACGAGCCCGACGCCGCCTGTTCCTTCACCGGACCTCGCCGCCGCCAGAGCCGACGTCTCCCCGCTGCCCTAGTTCCTTCCCGCAGCCCAACGCCGCCTCCGCCCTCTTCGACTCCTTCCTCCCAGCTCCCCTCGCGCCGCCCGGACGAGCCCGGGCCTCCGCCGGCTGCTCCCCTACTCCGCCTCCCTCTTTTCCAGCAGCCCTCGTCGAGCTCCGCCACTCCAGCCCCGGCCGAGCAGTCATCGGCCTTCACCTGAGCCGCCGCACCCCTAGCTGGAACCCTAAACCCTAGTTCAGACACAGGACACGGCTTGGACACAGTGTCAAATTGACACAAGGACACGAAAAACCCCGTTTTGTGAGGCTCTGTTCAGGTACTCCTAATTTCCTCCTCGTAGCTCGGAATTCGATTCCGTAAATTTCGTTGCGAAGCCTGTATGACCCTCTCGGTGTCCGGACAAACCGTTCGGGGCATCGCGTCCTGTGGTGATCGCACACCGCGATCCAAAAACAGAAAAAAACCAGACCCTGTTTTACCCCAGAACTGAGTGCGCCCCGCCAAACGGGACGACTTGGTCGCGCGCGGTCTTCACAGATACGTGCGCCTCGTCGATACGGACGTGTGGGATTTCGCGAAAGCTGATTCGGGTGTGCGTGCACACCGGAATCAACGCGTATCCGCGGACATCGCCCCGTATCCGTCTTTTCTGCAATTCGACCTAACTTTGTGTACACACGTCGGATCGAGACGAAACTTGCGCCATCGGACTCGTAGCAACACGCTGGTCCTGTGGGTCAAGTTTGGTTCGATTCTGAGAACGTTGACGAAATCGCGTGTCGTGGGCCCCACAGGCCCCGCTCGACGGGCGATTTTGTGATCGGCTCATCGGAATCCAATTCTGGAAGTTCCGTTGGGTTCGTATCATCGTTCCTGACCTGTTGACACTAAGTTTGGTGAATTTGGAGACTGTTGACCCGAACACGTTTTTCGGTGCAAAGTGGGCCCACACGTGGACCCCATTTTGACCCGAAACTGCCGTTTCTGTCCTTGTCTCCCAATTTGGACCCAAGGATAGGCATTTCTAGCTGATTGATATTTTCTGGATCTGATGGTGATGTTTGTTTCAGCAACCGGAGTACCGCCTGCAAATCCAACCGAAGTCAGAACCGCAAACATAGCTGGAACCACAGGCAAATGTACCTTGCCAAACCCTGCAGCTTGCTAATTATTTTCTGGATTTAATCATGCAATAATGGACAAGTAAATCTTGCCAAATCTCAGTAATTCTTGACATAGTGTTTTAATGGATTTCTTGTGGAATTAAATATAAACATGTTTTAACTGCTTAACCTAGGAAACGGGTGACGTGCTTAGTGTCCGATCATAGTCGGGTGCCAACTCCGTACGCGGAGTTGTGTAACGTCACATAGACATGGATATCGAGACCCGATAATGCTCGTACTTGACTTATCAAGTACTTCAGAACCCAGGACACTTGACACTATTTCATGAGACAGAGTCTTCCTGAGACATTCAAGGTGATTCTGTATAGGATGCATGTTTTATGACATAGACTTTACATTCTTAGACAATTGATTCATAGCTATCAGACTTGCTGCATTAGTTATAATCGTGCGTAACATGGACATGAGGCATCGTGGACATGAGACGTGGGATTACATGGGGTGGGGAGAGACACACAGACTACAGGCTGATATTATATATAAAACATAGTATATAACATAGTGTAGTTCATAGTTATTGCCGCTACCGGCTCCCCGACACAGAGCTTGTAGTGGCTTCAGCCTGAGTTCTAGTGCTGCTCTCATATTGCATATCACATAGTTGGTTACTTAGTTTACCCTGATGATTATTTTATCTGCTGCACTGTATTTATTTTGGCTTATATTTTCTGTACCTTGCTGTCCCCTGAGGACCTGGATCCGGATTATGTCCCCAGGTACAGCTGAAGAGAACTACCCAGAGGTGTACGGTACCGGAGCACTCCTTGGAGCAGAACAAGGAACAGAGGACGAAGTAGTGGCCGAAGATTTCACCTGAGCACCGGCTTCAGCTACACAGTATTTACATTTTCAGCATTTCAATTCCTGTCTTTTTTCCTTAAATGTAACAGAATATTTCTCGGATTTGTTTCCCGAGATAACATTATTTGATATTGCATATTTATTTCCATTGCATTATTTTTGGCATTTAATCTGTGTTTACCCTGTGGATGAGATTAGTAATACCTGAGACTTGTACTTAGTACTGCTAGACTACAGCTTAAGCATGCCCTGATGGATCCATTAAATTGGGTTGTCCATCGATGCGTGCTGCTGGCCATTGCCACGCTTCTCCAGTCCCTCGGCATTCTGGGACTGGGGCGTGACAGGGCTGGAAGCGGGCGCCGCCGGAGTTTGCGGGGAAGAGGGAGAGAGGGGAGACGGGTTGCAGGCGGGTCGGGTGGCGGGCAGACCCGACCCGACCCGGTAGGGTGATCGGGCTGGGCCCGTGGGCCGGGCTGGGCTGAGGGAATGGGCCGGGCTTTAGTTTAGGAAAATAATAATAATAATAATAATAATAATTAATAAAATCATTAAACAATTAATAAATAAATTATTAATTAATAAATAGATTTAGGTGTTTTAAAATAGGTCCGGGGCCCAATAAATTCCAGAAAAATTACCCTAAGTCCAGTTTTTCATTTTACACCCAAAAATATTATTTTCATAATATTTTAATGTTATTTATTATCAATTAAAAAATTATGTAATAATTCAAAACCCTGAATTTAATTACAGAAAATTCCCAGAAAATTCCAGAAAATTACGAAAAATCCAATTTTAATATTTTTGAAAAATCAAGGGCTTACACTCTTTCTTGAGTGTGGTCTTCCCTTAGGAGTTCGAACAACGGATGGCTCTTGCAATCGAGTTGTTGCCGGGACTGCAATCTCTTGGATTTTAAACTCAATGGATCTTCTCTCCGGTTCCGATGCGCCACACCACCTCGCGTGAAGTAGTTTAACTTGGGGCAACGCAAAGAAATCATCTTGCACTTCCACCGCCGGCATTATCGACAGCTGTCGCCAACGTTGATCAACACCATATATTGGAATAGGTATAGATTCACGACGGTATTCGTTGATCTCATGTGCACACGGAAGTCCGAGTGAATGTCGATATGAACAACCGCAAACCTCAGGATCATAACCCACCGACTTCGACCTACGAATCTCCTCAAACAATAACCCCAAGGCCTTGTGAGATACCACATGGGTTAAACCATCCAAGAGGTGTTCTTGCTTGTATTCATGCTTTGCAATATTGAGGCTCACCTCAAATGATGCTACAATCTCGTTCACCGTGGCAACAGTCATCAAATAAATCGATTGCCAAACAGAGACAAAATTACCGACCGATGTCCGTAGATATCTTTTTAAACATGAGTGTGCTCCTTCGACCCGGTTCATAAGGATCGTGCCATAATGCTTCACCATGTTGGTCCATGCCATGACGAATTGCTCTTTATGTGGTTCTAGCCAAGTATCTTTGATATAAGATATGCATGTCGGGTTACTTGGCTCCCACTTTTGTTGGAACATGTACCACGCTGCGTCGTAACTGTCTGTAGTACTTGCTCGCCATACAAGACTCCAATCACTGTAAAATTCTTCGAAGCGAAGCATGTCAATTTTATCGTCCACGGTTTCAAATTTTTTCTTGCATTGAGCTTGGATATTTCTATTTATATGCCAAGTGCATAGTAGTCTATGCGCATGAGGAAATACAATATCTATAGCATTTATCAACGCATATTCTCTGTCAGTAACAAAAACAGACGGCTCTTTGTAACCTGTGTAAAGGAATTGTACTTTCCTCAACGCCCATGTGTAATCCTCTACTGTCTCACTCTTCATAAAACAAAAAGCGACTGTAAATGTTTTACCCGTAGACGTAAACCCGACAACGTGAAAAAGAGGCATCTTGAACTTGTTGGTCTTATATGTACAATCAAGGACCAAGACGTCTGCGAAGGACCGAGCCAAGTGTGTGCAATCATGATGAGCCCAAAACAATGAAAGAAGTTCATCAGTTTGTGGATGTCTTCTATGGTACTCCACGTAGTGATGCTCCCCAAGCAACTTCAATACTTGCTGCATCGCCATTCTTCCTTTCATACTATTGCATTTTGCTCTGGCCAAACTATTATAGATCGTCCTCATGGTAGACTTGTTCCCATCTTGTTTTTGTCGCACAGCAGAATAAATTTGTTTCGGTGCAACTCCTGAAAGGAACAATTCTTCAACCAACTTTTTCTCATCCTCCTTCAACCGTGCCACGTAGGCATGACCCGTAAGTGTCCCTGGAATAGGATGATTGTGTCTTCCATTCTTAACTTCGATTATCCACTTCACATCTTCAACTTGTACAATCAACACCTTCAATGGACAACCATATTTTCTAGTCCCTACGTTTTTCTTAGGGATTTCTTTTTCAACAACACCCTTTTTTTTATGATGCTCCCTAAACACACCTCCTCTTTCGCATCCAAGCTCAAGATATTTTCGGCCCGGCCGAGATCGGATGGATCTTGCAATGACAATAACTACGTTATGTCGTCTCCCAACTTCTCTGCACCACTCTAATGCTTCTTCATGGCTTGCAAATTCAATATCCGTTGAGAAAATATCATCCACATCAACACCAACAGCAGGATGTACCACAATATCTGAACAAGGTTGGTCCTATAACCAATAAAAAATAATATATCAATTAATAACTTCATATAATTATCCAGGACTGTCACTATTTTTATAGTCCTATTTTTAAATAGGACTGTCCAAATTATGACAGTCCTACTTTTATATAGGACTGTCGATTTTATGACAGTCCTGTATTAATTTAGGACTGTAGATTATTTGACAGTCCTATATTTATATAGGACTGTCTAATTTTTACAGTCCAAATTCGTGACTGTCGAATTAGGGTTGTCGTTTTACGTACCGTACGTGCTTCGGAACAACCAACTTGTTCTTCGGAACGTCCGGAGTGCATATTTATTGAATTGGATGATCCGACTTCGTCATCGAACATTTTTTCATGCATTGTTCCTACAATAATCAAAATAAACTATATCTTTTTCGGACAATTGCAAAACTTATTCATCGTAGGTTGTCGAAGACATACCGGAAGAATATTCCTTGGAGTATCACCAAAGTGAAATCCTCCTCCAACCACAACTACCTATTTCCAAATTTAGGTTTGGGCTTGGTGGAATGAGGGTCTCTTAAGTCTAGGTGGAATGCCCAAAATAGAAAGTTATTTCACTTTTATACTTTGGTGTGGGCTAGCCCCAAGTAACTATGAGAGTGGCAAACTTGTAATTTTGGGTAATGGACTGTCAAAATTTTGACAGTCCTTACAATTTTTAGGACTGCCAACATGTTGACAGTCCTTACAAGTGGTAGGACTGTCAAAATTTTGACAGTCCTTACAAGTGGTAGGACTGTCAAAATTTTGACAGTCCTGATTATAACAGTGGGCTAGCCCCGAGTAACTTTCATGATGACAAACTTGTAATTTTTTCTAAATTTCCAATGGGCTAGCCCCGAGTAAAATGTGTAGTGCCCTTATCAATAGCCTTTTCATTATCATGTGCAACACATGTGAGCAGTTTTTTCTTTTCTTTTCTTATAATTTTATTAAATTCCTGACGCTTTTAAGTATTACAAATAAACAGTGTGTGTTACTAATATTAAAAATTATTTTTTTGCTATTTTTACTAACGGTTTTTCTAATTTGTAACGGTTTTATACCGTTGATAATTTGTAACGGTAAGAAAAAGTTATGAATTAAAAAATAATTGTGTTGGGAAATCTTTGTTTTGGTGTAGTGGTATCCGGTTCTAGCGACACGTGGGGCTCAGTTTCGAAATTCCTCTTCTGACTTCTGAGCTACTCGAGATCTTCCCATTGGAAACTCAAAAATTCAAAATTAATATATTTTAGGTTTACTACGGGTTCTAGTTTAACTGACATGGAGGAGTTTTGGTGGCCCGTGGAGGCTCTGTTGACAGAGAGGCGAATACTTATCGGTCGGGGGTTGTCCTAACCATGGGAGTTCCCCAAATTCGAGGACTTGTCCAGTTTATCCCAGGACCGACCCTGAATATAGGCCGGCCACATGCAGGTTGGCTTAGTCTTGAGATTGGGTCAAACTAGATATAAGAGTATTAATAGTATATGGAGCTCAAAAATTCATCTTGAACCCAAATTTGTAATAGAAAAAGTATAATATGTTGAATTTGTATGAGAATAGTAAAAAATAAATCTTGAGATCCAAATGAGACAAGTAGATATAGATCCAAATGTCATCCTTCTTTTTTTTTCCAAAAAAATTATAAAATATGGAATTTAAAAATTGGGACTCCAGATTGAGCCTTACTATTGTACAAAACCACCTCCTACGTTCTGAATGTAGGATTTATGAGGTCCAGACTACAGCTCGTGTGGCTAGGTAGGACCATCATGAAACTCAAATGGAGTTTTACTATTCTATAAAAGTATTACTAAAGGCACTACAAAAGTTACTCAGAACTGCCTAGATTTTTTTTTATTTACAAGTTTGCCATTAAAAAAAATTACTAATGGGTTGTTCACTACATAGTAGATACAAGACTTTAGAGAAATTCTACAGTCCTAACAACATACAGGACTATAGAAATTTTTACAGTCCCGATTGGATCCAGGATTTATGTTGAACTGTAAAAAAGTTTGACAGTCCAGTATATTGATACAACTGTCAAAACTTTTGACAGTCCATTATGTACTGGATAGTCCCTTAGTAAAAAAAAATTTAGCGACAAACTTGTAATAAAAAAAATGGACAATTCCGAATAGCTTTTATAGTGTCTTTAGTAATTATCTTCTGCAAATGAGTCCCTACCATTCTGAATCTAGAATCTAGAAATTAGATAAGTCCTTCCATTGATGCTCTAATATAGCATAGGCTCTTTCTTTGTCTTGGAATCAAGAGGAAGTTTGTTTGTTTATTTTATTTTTAGATATCCGACGTAACATATATGATTTATGCTGTATTGTATGTCTTTTAGATTAACTGCTCTTAATTTTTATCAAATAAATAAAAATAATAATATGCTCGTGCGATTTCATCTACCGATCTTTCGCCACCCAGCCATGATCTTATATCTGTCGAGTTCGGTGAAGAGGAAGTTTGTTGAGAGCCCACCAATCACACTCTTTTAACCACCACCCTCTTTTTCTTTTCTTTTTCTTACAGCTAGTTAGCTTCCATGTTTTTTCTCCCACTACACTCTCGTTACCATTTTCCACTTGCTAAATTTCCTTCGCCATCTAAGCATGACTTTGCGGAGATGGAGAACAACTGTGGTAATGCTGTTGATGTTGATGTTGGTGGTGGACGTTTCAAAAGGGCAACCCCTGGTGCCTGGAGTTTTCATCTTTGGCGACTCGGTCGTCGACGCCGGTAACAACAACAATCTCAACACTCTTGTCAAGGCCAACTTCCCTCCCTATGGTAGGAACTTTCCCAACCATTCCCCCACTGGAAGGTTCTGCAATGGGAAGCTAGCTACTGACTTCACTGGTCTACTCTCTCTCTCTCTCTCTCTCTCAGTTTCCCTCTCAACTGCGTCCAGAGCATAGAAATTTGAATTATTTCATAAAAAGTATATAAACACACTTAAAAAGGCCGTTTTAAGCATTTGTTCAAAAATATCATTTTCAAGGACATTTCTGAACAAATTTTATTATTTAAATGTTACACCAGATTTAAATAACTGTTTAAGTAATAAAATTTGTTCAGAAACGTCATTATGCGTTTACTAGTATATATGCACGTGCTTTGCACGTATATTGGAGTGAATGATGTTGATGAGTTAGTTTACTTTAGCATGAACCCTTTGATTGTCAGTGGAATTTATTGCATCTCTTAAATGGTTGTCATTATTGCATCTCTTAAATGGTTGTCATTGAAATTTATTGTAGGTATTCTTTTTAATTATTAAATATGTTGAAGGATATTTTTGGAACGAAAATTTTTCACGGTGAAGTCTAGTTTTTGCATTATATAGTAGAGATATGCTCTCCTCGAAATAATTCAAACTGCTATGCTTTATGTGCAATTTTACCAAAATTTGATGTTCTATACGTAATTTTTTTTTTAAATTAGCAACTCATGTTTTTCTAGAATTTTTGATAAAAATAAATAGGGTATTGTTAAATGTACATTTTATATTGATACTCTTACCAACACATTTACCATTGCACCTTTCATTTAAAATGTGTTTTGATAAATGTAAAACGTACATTGATAAATGTGCTGGTGATAGTACTAATATAAAATGTACATTTATCAATTCGTTAACATGTGATGTTAACAAAATCCAAATATATCAAAACTCTGGAAGTTTTGATGATGGTCAATAACTATATACTTGTATTATTTCGTTAGGCCTCCAAAAGTAGAATGCCAATTTTATAGGTTGAGAGCTGGGTATTTTGTTCAACCATAAACTTACCAGCTCATGCAGTGGCAAGGGGCTTTGGCATCCTCTAATGCCAGGTTAAAAATAAAACTATACCATAACTCCACAATTTTTGTTTAGAACTGAGTGAATATGAAAAAATTGTCAATATTTCATGCACTTTTTCTATATTTGCACCAAAATTACTGATAATTATTAATTCTCATGTCCTCTCTATATTTGTATTGGTATTACTTTTTCATGCACGTAACATGTTTTCTATATTTGTATTGGTATTTGCACAAAAAATGTTAATATCTCATGCAATCTCTATATATGCACCAAAATTACTGATAATTATTAATATTTCATGCATTTTTTTTCTATTTGTATTGGTATTAGAGCATCCACAGTGGGGATACTCCAAACACACTCTAAATTACTGAAAATTATGTAAATTATTACTTTTTGAGTGTCTTATTGATATTGACACATAATTGTTCACTCCAAACAAATACTCCAAATTAACCTCATTTTTTTTCTCCATCTTTTTCCTTTTTATTTTTCTTTCCTGTTTGGTAAAAAAATTTCTCTCCATTTTTTTTTCTTTATTTTTCTTCCATGTTTGGTAATATGTACGATAGTGCTACAAGGGCCGAGGATTGGCTCGCACAACTGGCTCGCAGCCGCATATTGGAGGAGGGGACAACATATTTTCGGACGTGGGCCCCGAAGCAAGGGGGGTGGGGGGGGTGGGGGTGGGTGGTGGAAGGTGACACGTCGGTTGCGGGCCAATCCGTGGTTACCCCCCTGCGGTCATTTTAGCATTTTCGTTGGTAATAAGGGTTAATTTTGGTGGACCCATAAACTATTGTAGAGGAGCTAGGACACGCTCAAAATCTGAAGAGTCTCTTGCTTTTCTAGTAATTTTCAAGTATGTAAGTGCCCACTATAGAAGTGCTACAAAATTTGACTAAAGTCAAAATATAGCATTTGAAACCTCTTCGAACGTGGATGCTCTTACGGGAATATTAACATTCGGAGATCTCAATCCTATATATATAGAAAGGTTTTCCTAGTTTCAAAATTATACGACACAAAGTTGAAAATGAAAAATTAGACATAGTTTATGTTAAAGTTGGGCATAGATTAAATTGTGAGGGTAAGGAAGAAAACAAACTCTTATTTTCGTAAATGTTTAGAATGAAAAAACACTAATATATTTTAGAAAATTTAAATTTTATAATAGAAACTTACACAGTCTTCAGAAATTTGGGGGACGATTTGCCCCCTCATGCCATAATGTAGTTCCGTACCTACATGCTACTACACCCCTTAATAGTAATTGCAATACTTCCATTAGTTTTCTTGTTTCTTAGTTTTCATCAAACTTCAAAAAATTCATAATTATATGTAATCTGTTGCATTACTACAGTTTTTGCACTAAATTACTGATAAACTATCAATATTTAATGCACCTTTTCTGTTTGTATTGGTATTACGGGACGATATGTATTGACATTAGGAGATCCCAAGGTTTTCCAAGTTTCAAAATTATACGTCACAAAGTTGAATATGGAAAGTTAGGCATAGATTGAATTGTGAGGGGAAAGAAGGACATAAACTCTTATTTTCCCTAATGTTTAGGATGGAAAAATACTGTATATTTCATAAAATTTAAATTTTATCTTCAGAAATTTGGAGGATGATTGCTCCCTCATGCCATAATGTAGCTCCACACCCTCCTGCCACTACACCCAAGAACTATCACGAGGAAGGGCGGAGCCACCTTAGGACTAAGGCTAAGGTAGGCTCCAGCCCACCCCAAAAACTTGATATTATTTTTATTCATTTTTTTTGTTTTGTTTTCATATGAGTCGGTTTATACTCTAGCCCACCCCACACTAACCTAACCAACCCCAGTTCTAATTTCTAGTTTCGCCCTTGTTCACGAGTGTTGAGATTTATAATCTTAATAGTATTGCAATACTTCCATTAGTTTTCTAGTTTCTTAGTTTTCAACAAACTTCCAAAAATTTCCTAATTGTATGTAACCTATTGCTTTACTACAGTTGAGAACCTTGGATTCACTTCCTACCCACCAGCCTACTTGAGCCATGAGGCAACTGGGAGCAACCTCTTGAGAGGAGCCAACTTTGCCTCTGCTGCTTGTGGCTACTCTGACAGTACATCAAACCTATATGTGAGCGCTAATTACTTCCTCCATCTCCATCTCAATCTCAACATATTAAGAACGGCTAATTTGCTTTTAAATACCTCTA
>JAYESA010000016.1:128462616-128515116 GCA_036927795.1 Iris macrosiphon | reverse complement strand
TCCTGATATGGTCTAAGCAGTCATCAAGACCATCCAAGAATATGTAGAACCGCTCTTCTTGAACGAGTGTATTGTAGTGTTGAATATCGGTTGGACATTCCATCGGATTTGGGCGACGTAAGTCGATTTCACGCCAGAGGCCCTGGAGATCATTGTAGAATTTTTCTAGAGAGCCGTCAACCTGTTTAAGATGGATCACGCGTCGCCGGAGGTCACACACCTGGGAGGTGTCGCTGCCATCAAAGTATGTAGTAACAATTGCATCCCACACCAACTTGGTTGTTGGGAAGCGAATGAAGTTACCGACAAGAGAGGATTCCATGGATTAATCAATCAACCTTTAACAATAGCGTTGTCGGTGCGCCATTGTCGAAAGCCTGGATCTATTTGAGGAGGTTGAGGTAGGTTGCCATTTATGTATCCCAGTTTGCCTATGTCCGAGATATACATCTCGACAACCTGGGACCAAAGAGCATAGTTGGTGCCATCCAACTTGATGTCGATCGATGCAGTAGCGATTTCGAGGATTTGGGTGGGGGATGAAGTTTTGTTGAAAACTTCAGTCATTTTCGTGATCAACTAGGCTAGGATGGAAGAAGATGAGGAGTCATTGGCAGGGGAGTCTGTATCAGACATGGAGGGGAGATTGGAGAATGGTTAGAAAAGTGATAAGAGGATCAGTGGGAATGATTAGGAAAGTGATAAGAGGATCGGTGGCTCTGATATCATGACAAAAAGTATATGAATTTTCTTCTTATTCAATTACCTATTTACAAAAATCAATAGGTATATATAGGAAGAAGAAACTACATATGGTTATACATGTGTACATAACTAGCATAATTAATCACGTTGATTACACATAATAGAGGCAATATATAGGAAGAAGAAACTACATATGGTTATACATGTGTACATAACTAGCATAATTAATCATATTGATTACACATAATAGAGGACAACTCATGCCATCATGGAGGGGAGGACAATTTACGTCATAATGGGGGACAACTCATGCCAACAAAAAATTTCTAGTTTATTTAGCATTTTCTAGTTTATAAGGAAATTTAAATTTCACGGAGACGAAAAACAATATACCCAAGGAAGCCTATAATCCAAGATGTGTATGTATGTGTATGTTTATTAAGATTTTTCTACTTGATTCTACTGTTGTGTTTAATCATCACCACTATATATATATATATATATATATATATTTGGAATATTTACAACCTCAGTCAATATAAAACATCTGAAATGAAAAGAAGAGAGATGGGGGAGAAAATTAACGGAGAAAAGGTGGTGATCAAGAGAAAGGAGGTGTATGTGAAAACATGATACTGACACAACATTTATTTTGTTGAAAAAAATCAGAACGTTTTAAGTTCAGCTCGAAATAAACTAAAATCTTGGCTCCACCCTTGCATAGTAGTCAAATTATTTTTTACCCATTCTTATAGAGACGTTCTTATCGAGGGTCACCAGAAGAGTGCTAGCCCTCTAGACAGATGATACTCCCTCTATATTTGTATATATGACAGATATTAGTAATACATGACATGCATTATTTCTTGCAAATATATATATATATCAACAAAAAGTACAAAGTCTTTACCCCAAAATTTTGGTTCGCGGTCGTTTAAATTGTTTTCTTCCATTCAATACTGTTAAAGGCCATGTACTAGCTAGGTAACACTAACTATTTACTCCATTTGAAGATCATCAATGGTATATATATAAAATCAACTTAGTATGCATATCAAATTAACTTAGTCCTCCTGTCTTGACCACCAGAATCTGTACCGCCTCGGCGCAAGGAGGTTCGGCGTGACGTCGCTGCCACCGATAGGTTGCTTGCCAGCATCCATAACACTATTTGGTGCAGGAAGTAACCAGTGTGTCGCACGACTCAATGAGGATGCCATCAACTTCAACAAGAAGCTCGCACGAGCTGCAAAGGCCCTCAAGAAGGCCCACTCTGATCTCAGGATGGTGGTTTTCGACATCTACAGCCCCCTCCTCGACCTCGTTAAAAATCCGGGCAATAATGGTATATACGCTACTAATCATAACTTGGAACCTTTTTCTTCTTCTTCTTACTGTACAGAAGTAAAATAGTTTGTTCTATGTTGCACAGACATGAATACACAGATGACACGATATGGACACGGCAACATAAACGCAATACCTTTTTTTTACTTGTTCTAGTGTACTTTAGAGCAAGGTTCGCAGTATCGATATCGAAGTCGGTACAGAGGACCTTTCCTTTGAGTATCGACAATTTCAAATCGGAGTATCGGTTTTTTTTGGTATCGAAAAACAAATAATTATTAATACATTATTAAAATTTTATTTTTTAATATTTTTATGCATAATTTTAAGTATTTTCTGTGCTGTTTTCTACTAATTTTGGAATTAAATGAAATAGTAGTCATTATTGTCGATTGGTTTACCTGTGATACATAATTTTTCTTCTTTTAACTACTTTTAAAAACTTTCTATCCTTTTAGAACTTTGTTGAGTAGTCTTTTTCATTCCATTTTTTGTCAAATTGACTGAAAAAGAGATCCCCGATGTCGGTATCGGTCAGTATGGGTATCAGTCGGTATCGAACCGAGATATGCCAAATCGTATCTGTATCGATAGTATCGAATCGATATCAGCCGATACTGCAAAATATGCTTAGAGTGCTTGTTTCGAATCCAGTATGATGTACCTATTTTTGGGCAACCGTACTGATTCAAATGGATCTATGTTGCACAAATACGGATAAGGACACAGTACTGCTACGGGATAAGAATATTTTCAAACAGGCTCATTGTAGTTACTTGTTTTGCATGAATACACACATGGATATATATACGGACACGATAAGAATACGGACACCTATTTGCCATGTCGGTGCTACATAGCTATGATGTAATTCTGTTTTATGTTATCTGTTAGAACGATTCTTTGAGGCCAGAAAAACCTGTTGCGGACTGGCACGATCCTTTCCGTTATAACGTACTTATTTTTGGAGCCGTACCAGTTCCTATCGATCTATGTTGCATGAATACGAATTAGGACACGAAATCGACATAGGATACGGATATTTTTAAATAGGTACATTGTAGTGACCTATGTTGCATGAATACGAACCTGAACCTGAATATAGATACTGGCACATATTTGTGCTACGATGTAATTATGTTTTATGTCATCTGTTCCAAGGATTCTTCGAGGCCAGAAAAGCCTGCTGCGGGACTGGGACGATCGAGACGTCTCTTCTATGCCATGCCCGGTCGCCGGGGACGTGCGCAAATGCCACCGGTTACGTGTTCTGGGACAGCTTCCATCCTACGGAAGCCGCAAACAAGGTCTTGGCCGATGCACTCATACTCCAGGGACTCGGTCTCATTTCCTAGACTGCCAAAAGAATTTATTTGTTGTGAGCTATATATCTCTATTATAAAGCTCTTATTCTTGTATACCAGGGAGCTTAAGGATTGTTGTACAATTCTTATTTATACTACTAAATGCAAATAAATTTGAATATAAAAATTTACGATACTTTTGAAATATACAAATATAAATTATGTTAGAATATTTAAAATGCTATTGAAATATAGAAAAGAAAAAAAAATGTACTATATTGTTGAAATATAAAAAATTAAATAATGTTAGAATATTTTAAATATAATTTGAATTAATTTTAGTTATGATTTGTTATTAATATGTTTTAAATTTTTTGGATATGTGTTTAGTTAGATAATATAATTTAGTTAGTTTAAATATAATTTAAATTTTAAAATATTTTAGGATTTACAAATGTCAAGTAGTTAAGAGAATTTTAGGTTTTTAATTTTTTTTTTTCCAACTATCTGAGAAAACAACACCGTTTACGATACTTAATTTTTTTTTGAAGTTTTTAAATTAATTGGTTGATGATATACATACGGCTTAGACATCTTAATTTGGAGTCGGTTCTAATCCACATTATAATAGTAGAGATATGTAGGATTTGCTTGATTCCTAATTAGTTCAATGTCAGTGGTGGATATGCTAACGTAGTTTGTGATTAATGTGTTTGGTAACTCTTTTTGGTAGGAAGGATGAAAAAATGAGAGGAATGAAAAATACTCGAGATATACTTTCCATCCATATCAAAAGGAAATATCATTTCATTTCTTTGTGTTCAGGGGCAAAGGTACTCGTGGGCTGAGGTGGTGTCACGTCTCAGAACTAGAATACTGGAGAGCGGAGGCATACAACGGCTAACTACGTATACTTAGGGCACGCCAATACCCCGAATATACGGTGAAACTGTAAGACATGTGAGATTAATACTACAAGCCATCAGTCAATCCTAGGTCAAGCAATCCTAGTGTCTCAATCACAACCAGGAATCCACAATATACAAGATAAATAATCCTTAGAAGCAAGATAGTAAAGCGTCCAAAACCAAATATACATATATGATCATGAAGGTAGTAATACAAAATGAAGAACTAGCAAGAGTAATAGTCATATATGATCAGCTCTAGCCATGGTCTAGAATATGCTAGTCATGTCATGCCCAGTAGGCGATGTATCAGGTACAAAATATGAGCTAACAGGTACTTGGGGCTAAACGCCACACAAAAGAATATGTACAGTAAGTGGGAGAACAAAATAGAAACTCACTCAATCGGTCTGGTCTTCCGTGTGGTCACCATCCCCGGAAATAAACGGAAGATCCTCTTGCTCCGCTACCAGATTTGGCCAAGTAAAACCAGTGGGGTCAAACCCCAAATAACAAGTACTACAAAGGAGGCCAAAAACTATGAACTAAAACCAGCATGCAACATAACTACAATATACTAAGAACATATAACCACCAGCATATAAAAGCACCATGAAACATAAAAATAAACTGCTGATGTGAAACACTGTGAAACATAGAAATAAACTGCTGATGTGAAAATACTGTGCACGTAAACACGTACACGTCATGTCCAGTAAAGGTGGCATGCATGGATCACGGAAAGGTAAAAGCAATAAACATGTAAATGACAATAACCAGTGAAAAGTAAACACGTAGGTGACAATATCCAGGAAAAAAAAGACAAGTCGACAAGTAACAAGATGATACGGGAACTCCTCGACATAGGAACCATAACCCTTAAACCAAACAAGTATCAGGATTATGATTCTTTTTTCGAGTCGAACCTAGTCTCTCGTCACTTACCGAAACATAATCATGCAAGAAAAGAAAAGACACTTGGCAAGCAATAGTAACAATCAATAAAGCATTACCAGGCAATGTCTACGGCTTGTTATCATTAGCTAACTAGGGTTATCAAAAAAATCTAATTACTAACAAATGCAATCTTGAGAACTCTAGTGATTGGTCACATACCCTGCAGACTATCCAAGTTAAGCCCAACCATAAATAAGCTAATAAATATAGTGGATTGCCTGGCCTCAAAGCCTGCATCCTAAGTTGTCACATCCCATAACCAGAATACTGGAGAGCGGGGAAAGACAACGGCCAACTACGTATACCTAGGGCACACCTGTTACGCCCAGTCCCAAAATACGTAGGACTATGAAGACGTAGCATGTCAGCCGTATGTATATGACAACTCCAATATGTTGTAAAACTATAACACATACGTACGCTGTATATGAATAGTAATTCACAAGTGGTATATATTGTCACAAGTCACAGGCAACTAATCTCATCCACAGAACAAGTCAATAAATAAGAAAATAAACTAAGTCAAATAGATCATAATGAACAAATCCAAATAATCCAAAATGATAGTCGGGTGGAGACAAATTCACTGCCAATTGACTATATCCAAACTAAAATGATAGAGGAGGACGAAACTCCAATATAAAATAAAATGCTAAATAAAGAGAGTAGCAACTAATAAGTCCATCAACTAAGAGATAATCATGGATGCTCGGAAGGTAAGACCTCCTCGAAAAAAAATGGAGTAGCAAGTTCTGATCCGTGCTCCTGCGATCGTGATCGTCTACACCTAGAAAGGGACCAGGTCCTCAGAGGAACGTAACAAGATACATATAAATATGCCAAAAGTACAGTAAATAAACATGCAAGAATAAGAAATAGCGTGCACTTGTCGGTCGATAGGTTGAACCATGCATATGATAATTTTTTACCCACGGCTGAACGGTTATCCCTGCAGCAGACACAACAATTTGCATATATGTATCTAACTTATGAATCAATCTTGGCATCAAATATTAGGTATGCAAGAAGGTAAACCTAGCATGCAACCTAACTAAGTTAATACTTATAGTGGACTGTCCGGCCTCAAAGCCTGCATCCTAAGTAGTGGCACCACACAACGGTGAGCCTAATAATCGTCTACACAGACATAATGCCCCACACGACGGTGAGCTAAAAATGTGCCCCGCACGACAGCGAGCAACAAGTCCACGAAGTAAGGTGGCTAGAAAACTGGACTGCATGTAACCTAGAGATACTTTCCTCCCAATGATCTAGTTATTCACGCTAGTTAATCCTTATCATTTTCTTTAGGACTCCAGATGTGGCATTCCGCAGAATTCATCCTAGACATGATGCTCCCCGCAGGGATATGCGAAACCAGACGATGTTTTAACAAACACACGCATAAGTAAGAAAAAAGACAGCCATACGGTTATAGACACGACTAGCGTGCCCGATAACAAGCCACAACAGATAACATACTACAAAAGTGTAAACCCCCAGATTTTGCAAGAATTTTAAATTGGGATTTTTCGCAATTTTTCTGGAATTTTCTGGGAATTTTCTGTAATTAAAATCAAGGTTTCAATTATTAAATGATTTTTAATTATTAATAAATAATATTAAAATATCATGAAAATAATATTTTTGGGTGTAAAATAGAAAACTGGACTTAGGGTAATTTTTCTGGAATTTATTGGACCTCAGACCTATTTTTAAATGCCTAAAAACTATTTATTTATTTATTTAATTAATTATTATTATTATTATTATTATTATTATTTATCTGAGCCGGCCCATTTCCCCCAGCCCGGCCCACGGCCCAGTCCCCTCCGGCCCATTAACCCTAACGGGTCGGGTCGGGTCCGCCCGACCGAACCCGACCCGCCCGAATCCAAACCCCAGCTTCCCCCCGACCCAGTCTCCCCCTCCGCTTCCGGCGCCGCTCCGCCCGACGCTCCGCCCGACGCTCCGCCCGCTGCGCCGCCCTGCTCGGCCTCCGCTCTCCCTCGCTCCTCCCTATATGATCCCCCTCTCCTCCGCTCGCCGCCACCGCAGCACCCTTCCCCGTCGACCAGAATCCTCCCCCTCCGGCTCCCCACCGCCCCGTGCCACCTCGCCGCCACAGTCCAGCGCCGGCCGCCTCGAGCAGCCTCGCCGTCCTCCGCCGAGGCCAGGGTCGACAACCCCTCGCCTCCAGCCGACGACCCCAGCCCAGCCGCCGGAGACCGTGCTCGAGCACGACGACCCCGCAGCCAGCGTATCCGCCGCCTCCGGCGCCGTGCCGCCCTCGCCGGCGCCGCCCAGCACCCGGCCGACCGCCCCCGGCCAGCCAGCGCCGCCTCAGCCTCCGGCCGGCCGCCGCAGCTCCAGAAATCCTAACCCTAAGCCTAACCCTAATTCCCAAATTTCGTGTCGGATACGACACGGACACGGTGAAGACCCGATTTTCGGACCCCGTTCAGGTGCGTGTAACTTTCTCCTCGCTGCCCCGTTTTTAATTCCGCAAATTGCGTTGTGAAGCCTGTATGACCCTCTCGGTGCCCGGATAAACCGCTCGGGGCATCGCGTCCTGTGGCGATCGCACACCGCGATCCAAAAACAGGAAAAACCAGACCCTGTTTCACCCCGGAACTGAGTGCGTCCCGCCAAACGGGACGACTTGGTCGCGTGCGGTCTTCACAGATACGTGCGCATCGTTGATACGGATATGTGAGATTTTGTGGAAGCTGATTCGGGTGTGCGTGCACACTGGAATCAACGCGTATCCGCGGACATCGCCCCGTATCCGCCTTTTCGGCAATTTGCCCTAACTTCTTGTACACTCGTCAGATCGAGACAAAACTTGCGCCATCGGACTCGTAGCGATACGCTGGTCCTGTGGGTCAAGTTTGGTTCGATTCTGAGAACGTTGACGAAATCGCGTGTCGTGGGCCCCACAGGCCCCGCTCGACGGACGATTTTGTGTTCGGCTCATCGGAATCCAAATCTGGAAGTTCCGTTGGGTTCGTATCAGCGTTCCTGACCTGTTGACACTAAGTTTGATGAATTTGGAGACCTTTGACCCGGACACGTTTTTCGGTGCAAAGCGGGTCCACCGGCGGACCCCGTTTTGACCCAAAACTGTCGTTTTTGTCCTTGTCTCCAAATTGGACCCAAGGACAGGCATTTCTAGCTATTTGACATCTTCTGAGCGTGATGGTAATATTTATTTCAGCATCTGGGCTCATCTCTGGATATTTTCCCGAAGTACAATTAATCGGATCCAAACAACAGGCAAGTACCTGCACTTCAAGTTTAATCTTTATATTGTGATAGTTAATTTCCTGCTCTACTAGTACCCTTGATGATTACACGTAGTGTTAGAATACTGGATTTCATGTCTTGGATACTGTATTTCATGTCTTGCTTTTTATGTCGGGTGGGAGAATACTAGAAGGCATGTAGAATACTAGAAGACATGTATTTCATGTCTTGCTTTTTATGTCTTGCTTTTTATGTCTTGGTACGCGACTGTACCCTCAGCTGGATCTCGATTGTTCATGTTTAATAGCCGTCTATGACGGCCGAATTAGCCTTATAAACCCCTACATGCCAACTATGTATTCTAAAATAAACACAAGTTCACACAGATAGCTTCTGGTCTTGTTATAGTTCTTGCTGACTGTTGTAGTTTCATTTCCTGTCTCATTAATTTCTGCTTTCTTATATTCCTGTTTATAGCATTAACTCTGAGATATTAATGTTCTTCTATGCAACTTTCTCAACATGATACTCAAGTTAATTGTCATGAATATTTAGTTTAATCTTGTTGTGCATTGTGTACTTTGCTCCTTTCCTGACTAGATCCGTTGTTTTAGGCGATGATGAGGCCTTGCCCCTACCTATTATGCCACTATGAGTTAGCAGGTGACCCATATGAGGAGCCAGTTCCCACCCAGGAGGCTACTTCTGCAGAGTAGTTAGCAGTAGCTGCTTATTTATTTCCTTTCAGCATATACTCGGGTTTGTCCCCGATCTATCTTCTGGCTTTGTATTAACTATGGATCTGTTGTCATAATTTGTTTTATAAAAGTTAGCATTCCTATTTCCTGTTACTTTCTTTGTCTATTTATTGTGGATGAGATAGATTTAAAATTACCTGTGATGACGACCTAGACAGCGTACTACCGCCGACACTGCGGCGTAGGCTGGACGTGCCCACGCACTCGTGTCCGAATAACCGGGTGCGGGTCGTGACATTTTTGTGGTGGCCCATGCAGGTCAACGACTAAGTTGTTCGGTTTCAACTTAGGGACCGAACAGGCCTGCAATAAGAATTGAGAATTTTAGGAAAAGCTCATCCACTTAATTGAATCATTCTTGATATTCATACCGGCTTCGAATCACTTTATTGACTTGCATCCTGCCTTGATTCCTGTGCGCCTTTATCATTTATTTTGGATGCAGAGTAAAAGATCTACCAGCAAGCGACGAGGTTCCTACAAGATCACCACGATATGCTCTACCAGCATGACCGTGGAGAACGCGCAGACTCTTGGAGCAATTAATGCGCGTAAGTGATTTGTAGATACCGTTCCTAGTATTGTTTAGCTCGTGCCCATTGGTTCGTGACCTCAGCCCCAACCTAGTAAATTTTAAACTTGCTAATAACCTGGTATGCTTTTATATCTGATAACTGTAGAGTTTGTAGAATTTTTTGTTATTTTGCTTAATGTAGGTTGTTTGTGAACTTAAATAAATTGTATCTTCTTTCATCACCATCTAGCGCACTTCATTTTGCTGTACTTGACTTATGCTGCTATTTTATAGCCTAGTTTTGCAAGCTTATCCTTTTATCAAGCTTGTTCATGACATATGTATTAGTGGGTCGACACACTAATACAATTGTCTACTCAGAATCAATGTATTACGGTCTGATCAACCTTAGTGCATTTGGTTCGCCCTTCGCACTACTTTGCGTGGATTGAGATATACAGTTGACTAGTATACCTGCCCTAGACATGTCTGAGCATAACTGTATTAATACGAGCATGTGAATAGGAATTACCGAGATAGGATTCAATCCACAATCGCTTGACAATTCTCACCTGAATACTTTAAAACGCCTTGACCCCGATATTTCTTTTCTATCACCCCACCCTTGAACTCTTTATTATTGATCTTCGTCTTCCCTTATTTCGGAAAGACGAAATCTCGTGCCTGGTATAAGTTAGTACATAGATAGTACTGGATATGCCACATAGGCCGATCACATACTTGAGGATTAACTTTCGTAATTGAGGACATATCATGATCGGCGTTGAAGTTCGAGGATTGAATGAACATAGGTAAACATATTAAGGAATATTTTTCTTAAGGTATATAGTCTTTTGTGATGAATGGGTAAACTCTAAGTTGGGTAGCAACGCATTCGTCAACTCGAGAGGAATGTCTTTTGGATCGTGACCCAGTAAGGTTAGATTGGAAGAAGCAAGCCATTATAATTTTGAAAATTTAGAGGAGTGACTAAAATGATTAATGAATTGATATCGAGGACCCAATAGTTGTACCTAAGTTACATGATTTAAATTTTGAATAATGAAGGTAAAATCATCAATTTGAATTTGGAAGATAAAATTATAGAATTTCAGACTTGAACATGGGTGGACTACATTTTTTCAATTTGATGATTTGAATTACAAATTACGAATTGGTGGTTGGACTACCTAGTTGGATTATTGAGGAGATGAACGAAATTTAAAAATTTGAAGCATACCATCTTGAATGGGAATATTGTTGGACTCGAATCACTTCTAGAGGAAATTATGATAATTAAAATCGTGAGGCAAAGTCATGTGCAAATCTTGAAAATGCTATATGGACTTAATCTAAAACCTGCCTGTGGGTAATTTGAGGAAGTAAGAAGTAATAACCATAAATTGAATTTCTGATTGGAACAGTAGTCACCTTAATCATGAAGTGGTTGCAGTGGACATGATTAGGATTTAAATTTTCGCAAGGAGATTGCGATTGAGATACGTGAAGGATTATGGCTTAATTTTAAATTTCGAGGACGAAATTTTTATAAGTTGGGTAGATTGTAAACCCCCAGATTTTGCAAGAATTTTAAATTAGGATTTTTCGCAATTTTTCTCGAATTTTCTGGGAATTTTCTGTAATTAAAATCAAGGTTTTAATTATTAAATGATTTTTAATTATTAATAAATAATATTAAATTATCATGGAAATAATATTTTTGGGTGTAAAATGGAAAACTGGACTTAGGGTAATTTTTCTGGAATTTATTGGACCTCAGACCTATTTTTAAATGCCTAAAAACTATTTATTTATTTATTTAATTAATTAATTAATTATTATTTTTATTATTATTATTATTATTATTATTATTATTATTATTATTATTATTTATCTGAGCCGGCCCATTTCCCCCAGCCCGGCCTACGGCCCAGTCCCCTCCGGCCCATTAACCCTAACGGGTCGGGTCGGGTCCGCCCGACCGAACCCGACCCGCCCGAATCCAAACCCCAGCTTCCCCCCGACCCAGTCTCCCCCTCCGCTTCCGGCGCCGCTCCGCCCGGCGCACCGCCCGCTGCGCCGCCCTACTCGGCCTCCGCTCTCCCTCGCTCCTCCCTATATGATCCCCCTCTCCTCCGCTCGCCGCCACCGCAGCACCCTTCCCCGTCGACCAGAATCCTCCCCCTCCGGCTCCCCACCGCCCCGTGCCACCTCGCCGCCACAGTCCAGCGCCGGCCGCCTCGAACAGCCTCGCCGTCCTCCGCCGAGGCCAGGGTCGACAACCCCTCGCCTCCAGCCGACGACCCCAGCCCAGCCGCCGGAGACCGTGCTCGAGCACGACGACCCCGCAGCCATCGTATCCGCCGCCTCCGGCGCCGTGCCGCCCTCGCCGGCGCCGCCCAGCACCCGGCCGACCGCCCCCGGCCAGCCAGCGCCGCCTCAGCCTCCGGCCGGCCGCTGCAGCTCCAGAAACCCTAACCCTAACCCTAACCCTAATTCCCAAATTCCATGTCGGATACGACACGGATACGGTGAAGACCCGATTTTCGGACCCCGTTCAGGTGCGTGTAACTTTCTCCTCGCTGCCCCGTTTTTAATTCCGCAAATTGCGTTGTGAAGCCTGTATGACCCTCTCGGTGCCCGGACAAACCGCTCGGGGCATCGCGTCCTGTGGCGATCGCACACCGCGATCCAAAAACAGAAAAAACCAGACCCTGTTTCACCCCGGAACTGAGTGCACCCCGCCAAACGGGACGACTTGGTCGCGTGCGGTCTTCACAGATACGTGCGCATCGTTGATACGGACGTGTGAGATTTCGTGGAAGCTGATTCGGGTGTGCGTGCACACCGGAATCAACGCGTATCCGCGGACATCGCCCCGTATCCGCCTTTTCGGCAATTTGCCCTAACTTCTTGTACACTCGTCAGATCGAGACGAAACTTGCGCCATCGGACTCGTAGCGATACGCTGGTCCTGTGGGTCAAGTTTGGTTCGATTCTGAGAACGTTGACAAAATCGCGTGTCGTGGGCCCCACAGGCCCCGCTCGACGGGCGATTTTGTGTTCGGCTTATCGGAATCCAAATCTGGAAGTTCCGTTGGGTTCGTATCAGCGTTCCTGACCTATTGACACTAAGTTTGGTGAATTTGGAGACCTTTGACCCGGACACGTTTTTCGGTGCAAAGCGGGCCCACCGGCGGACCCCGTTTTGACCCGAAACTGTCGTTTTTGCCCTTGTCTCCAAATTGGATCCAAGGACAGACGTTTCTAGCTATTTAACATCTTTTGAGCGTGATGGTAATGTTTATTTCAGCATCTGGGCTCATCTCTGGATATTTCCCCGAAGTACAATTAATCGGATCCAAACAACAGGCAAGTACCTGCACTTCAAGTTTAATCTTTATATTGTGATAGTTAATTCCCTGCTCTACTAGTACCCTTGATGATTACACGTAGTGTTAGAATACTGGATTTCATGTCTTGGATACTGTATTTCATGTCTTGCTTTTCATGTCGGGTGGGAGAATACTAGAAGGCATGTAGTTTACCCTTCCCCCTATCATGTTTAATAGCTGTTGGTACGCGACTGTACCCTCAGCCGGATCTCGATTGTTCATGTTTAATAGCCGTCTATGACGGCCGGATTAGCCTTATAAACTCCTACATGCCAACTATGTATTCTAAAATAAACACAAGTTCACACAGATAGCTTCTGGTCTTGTTATAGTTCTTGCTGACTGTTGTAGTTTCATTTTCTGTCTCATTAATTCCTGCTTTCTCATATTCCTGTTTATAGCATTAACTCTGAGATATTGATGTTCTTCTATGCAACTTTCTCAACATGATACTCAAGTTAATTGTCATGAATATTTAGTTTAATCTTGTTGTGCATTGTGTACTTTGCTCCTTTCCTGACTGGATCCGTTGTTTTAGGCGATGATGAGGCCTTGCCCTACCTATTATGCCACTATGAGTTAGCAGGTGACCCATATGAGGAGCCAGTTCCCACCCAGGAGGCTACTTCTGCAGAGTAGTTAGCAGTAGCTGCTTATTTATTTCCTTTCAGCATATACTCGGGTTTGTCCCCGATCTATCTTCTGGCTTTGTATTAACTATGGATCTGTTGTCACAATTTGTTTTATAAAAGTTAGCATTCATATTTCCTGTTACTTTCCTTGTCTATTTATTGTGGATGAGATAGATTTAAAATTACCTGTGATGACGACCTAGACAGCGTACTACCGCCGACACTGCGGCGTAGGCTGGACGTGCCCACGCACTCGTGCCCGAATAACCGGGTGCGGGTCGTGACAAAAAGTATCACGAGTGCACTACTACGAGTCACTGTCACGTATGTAAGGGATAATAAACACGAGTGCACTACTACAAGTCACTATCACGCATGTCATATACAATGACCACGAGTGAACTGCTACAAGTCACTATTACGAGTATCTAGGGTAGTAATCATCCCCTAGCATACGAAAGACTAGTCACGAAAGTCACAGTCAAATGTATCTAGGGTAGTAATCATCCCATAGCATACAAGAGACTAATTACGTAACATGGTACTCCAAGGTCATGTCTAGGCACTACTAGTCAACAGTAAACATACTAAAAGTATACGCACCGAGGTGCCATGCAAGAAAATCGAAGAAAACACGATGAAAAATAAAGCACATAAAAAAGAGTACATCACCGGTATACCGTCGGTATACATCAGTATACTGTCGGTATGCAGGTCCAGAGATAGGAAAAGCACATCAAGTATCTGATTCCAACAAATCGATATACTGTCGGTATACTCCAATATACAGTCGGTATGCCGGTTTGTATAGCAACAGCTTCTAGGATTCCAAGTCTGGCTAAAAATGGTATACCGTCGGTATACACCAGTATACCGTCGATATGATAGTTTTCATAGGCAATTCTAGGAAAAGACCAGTCACGACGGGTATTCCGGAACCGAAATCGCATTCTGAAACTTAACAAAAACTGGTCCGGTAAAATGTCAAGTCTAATGGCAAGCCTCATATAGCACATATACTAAGTCTCATGGCAATCACTCCGGTTATCGTTTCCGCCACCGAGTGACCTAACCAGTAAATATCAGTGTTTCTACCAAAAAGTCGAAACAAGCTCAAAATAGTTTTTGAAACTATCCCATGACGAAATATCACTAGAGAAAACATATTTAACAAAACCACTATCATAAAATTCTAAGAATAACTACCAAGAAAATCAAAAACGGCAGTAAAGTAAAGTCGTTTAAGATTTTGGCAAGATGTACTTGCCTCAAGTCAAGCTCCCAACCTTAACCTTCAACTCCACCACCAAGAGGGGTTCAGAAACCACACTCTTAGACCTCAAGACCAAGCTCCTAGCTCCCGCGGGAAATGGAGAGGAAATAAAGAAGTGAAGAAAGTAAGAAAAGATAGAGGAGAGAGAAAATTAATTCATATATATATGAGGTGATTTAATCGTGACCGTCCGATCTGCCTCATCAGCGATCCACGTCACGAGATTAAATCAATCTCAACCACTCAAAACAAAACCAAGAAACCAATGGATAATAGAAAGTATCGAAGACTATTCACGGAAATATCTCACGAAAATATCTCGAAAATATCTCAAAAATATCTCAAAAGTAAAACAAATATCTGCCAAACGGTATGCCGCCGGTATGCCGGAGCGTACCGCCGGTATGTCGGTCAAGTAGTAAAGTTTCAGTTTTGAGAAATCTTTGAGATTCTACGAGATCCAATAAAACATTACATATAAAATACTAAATATGTATCCATATACCAAATACGGTTACAGTGAGACGAGTCTCACAGGTGGGCTCCAGCCCACAACATTTTTTCTTTCCTATGTATACAACCTTCTAAGCCCAGCCCACCCTATGAAATTTTCATTTCTTTCCCTATTTACTCTCATCCGTTCCCTCTTTTCACTCTCAAACATGATAGGATACAACCCAAACCCCCGCCCCAGGCCCCTCCCTCCGCGACTCTGCCACAGTACAACAACAACGCCCCAGTCTCAGAGCTCCCCCTCCTCTCTCTAGAGTTGAAAAAGAAGGAACAAAAGGAATAGATAAGATCCATAAGGAGGAAGATTCTAGGAACAAAAGGAACTTATAAGGGTTGTAGTTTCCATTTGAATATATTTCTTCTTCACATGTTAGTGATTTGGGGACGTTTGGTACGAGCTAATATTTTTTTATTTTCGAAAAAATTTAGGATGTAAATCTATTACCATGTTTGTTTAGGCCATAAATAAATTATTCTCAAAAAATAAGAATATTCGGATAAATACTTTATCCACGAAACATAAAAATCATATCCCTTAATAATAGGTTGGTATATTTTTTTTTGCTCGAGCAAAAAAAATTTGTTTAAGTTTTTTCTTTTTTTTTTCTTTTTGATCTAATTTTTTTGTTTTGTTTTTTTGTTTTGTTTTTGTTTTTTGATCTTTTTGGTCAATTTTTGGTCGCTTTTGTCGTTTTTGCCGATTTTGGTCAATTTTTTGTCGTTTTTGTTGTTGTTTTTGATCGTTTTTTTCTTTTCATCGTTATTTTTTTTGTTTTTAGTCGCTTTTGATTGTTTTTAATCATTTTTAGTCGGTTTTGATCATTTTTAGTCACTTTTTAGTCATTTTTTCCGTTTTAGATCGTTTTTAGTCATTTTTTTCGTTTTTTTGATTGTTTTTAGTCTTTTTTTGTCTTTTTGATCGTTTTTGACGTTTTTTATTTTTTTTTGTCGTTTTTTTTATCAATTTTTTTGGACCATTTTAAGTAATTTTTGGTCGTTTTTGGTCATTTTTTTATCGTTTTTAATTTTTTTTATCGTTTTTTTAATCAATTTTAGCCATTTTTAGTTGTCGTTTTTGGTCTGTTTATCCGTTTTTTTGTCGTTTTTGTTTGTTTTTAGTCCTTTGTTTTTATCTTTTTTTGGTTGTTTTTGGTATTTTTGTCGTTTTGGTCTTTTTTGATCAATTTTTTGTTTTTTGTCGTTTTTGATTTTTTCTGTTTTGAATTTTTTTTTTTTTGGGTTTTTGATCGTTTCTTCAGTTTTTTTCATTTTTAGCTATTTTCGGTTTTTCTTTGGTTTTTATTCGTTTGTTCATTTTTGGTTTTTCTTTCCATTTTTTTTGGTTTTTATTCGTTTTTTATCGATTTTATTTTTTTCGTTTTTTGTCTTATTGTTTTTTTTGTTGTTTTTTTTTCGTTTTGTTGTTGTCTTTTTTTTTTCTTTTCTTTTCGTTTTTTATTATTATTTATATTTTGTTTTTGTTTTGCTGTTTTTGCTTTTTTAGTTTTTAGTTTTTTTTTCTTTTTTTATTTTTACTCTCATTTTTTTTTCTCTTTTTTTCGGAAATATTTGTATAGTCACCAAACATGAAAATATAAATTTTTAGAAAATTTAATTACTTAAAATTTAATTTTTGTAAATATAGAATTTTTGACTATATAGTATTACGTGTAGATTTTAGCTTTCTTCGGCAATGTTTTTTTAGGAACAAAATGATCTTAAAAGGAACAAAGGGAACTCATGCAACACTCCAATTTAGGGTGGCAGAACGTACTTGAAATTCTTTGGCCATGGTTTTTTTATGTTTTAGTTTATAATTTATAAAGGTATGTCTAGATTGCTTTATGAGCTTTGGGATTGTTTTATGAGCTGTGGGTTGTTAAACGCTGTGTGAAAATAGATAATATATGTCAAATAATATTTGGGTCACATATCGATTTAATTTAAATATGACTACCATTGTTTAATTGTTTGGGATCCCATACATATGTTGATTAATCTGTACAGTATGGATTAGCATACTGATTCATGAATTTTAATATGAATTTTGCAGTTCTGAATCATGAATTTAATTAGAGTCAGACACTTAAACAATTAATCTTGAATTTTGCAGTTCTAAATTAGCGACAAAACACTTAAAACAATTTAAGATACTGCCTAAGATGTCAATGCTCTGTTTGATCTAATGTCGAACACTTGATTGCATATGAGCATATGAGCATATGAGTACTTAGGCAAGTACTCATATTGGATGAAGAATTCTTATTTCATAAACTGTCTGTTTGTCTCTCTTTCACAAACTGTCAAGACGAAAAATTATCATTTATGCTGGCAATTTGATAAATAATTTTTGTGCTTAAATATTTTAGGACATTTAAGTTAGTCCGGAATAAACTAAAATTTTGGCTTCGTCCTAGATTTTATAACAATTTAGAGTTTAAGTCATAACATATTTCAATTAAAAAATTTAGGCCATAAATTTTTATTTTTAATTTATTTTTTCCCATTACATCTTTTCCAGTCTATATAGCGAAGTTTTATTTCTATGCATGAGAGAAGATATAATGAAAAAAAATAATTTGAAAATTCAGATCCAAAATTTTCAATTGGACATGTTAGGAGTTAAACTCAGTTGATATAAAATTCAGGATCTAAGCACTAAATAGCACTAATTTTTAAACATCATAATTCATATGGGTATAATTATTAGTTACCATAAGCTAAAACTTTTTCTTCTATTTTTCTTCCACTTTTTAAAGATTGGATTCTTAGTTGAGGAGAAAAAAAAATTTTCCTCCATTTTCTTTATATATACCAAAAATAAAAATCTTCCAATTTTTTTGTTCGCTTCTCACTTTTCTCTCATATCAGTGGAGCCTTACATATTTTTTGGGAAGGAGAAAAAATGTGAGGAAAAAAAAAGTTGAGAAAAAAATGAGAGGAAAATGAAAAGTAACGATATTTGGAAAGGAGAGAGAGAAAAATTCATGTGGGTCCTACTAAATTTTTTCTCTCTTCAAAAATAGAAGAAAAATGGAAAGAGATAAGAGAATTTTTGAATAATTTATCTAACTATTCCTTAAAAAAAGCTAAACATTAATTATGTTTTGAAAAAATCAAAGACTAAAGAGTAATTATATCTTCATTCCATAGACAAACAAAAATTAATTCTTTTAACTTTCCTTCCCTTACTTTTTAGTCATCCAAACAAGGAAGAAAAAAATTAACTACACCTTCATTTTCCTTCCATTCATTTTTCTTCCCCTAAATTTTTTCTTACCCTCCCTATAAAAGTTCGGATTTTTTTAGGGACACTACAAAAGTTACTATGGGCTGTCAGGACTGTCAATTTTTTTTGACAGTCCTTCCAATATGTAGGACTGTCAATTTTTTTAATGACATTCCAAATGTTGTTATCTACATACTGTTAAAAATTTTGACAGACCTTTTAATATATATGACTGTCAAAATTGTCTATATTAGGACTGTCAAAATATTTGACAATTCTTCCAATAGGAGGAATGTCAAATATTTTAAGGACAGTCTGTCAAAAATTTTTGACAGCTCCTGAGTAAGAAGTGTAGTGTCTCTACAAAAATGTCATTTCTAAAGGCACATCAAAAGTTACTATCTATTGAAAGGACTGTAAAAAAATTTGACATGACTAAAGATTTAGGACTGTCAACAAAATTTAACAGTTCTAAATTTTGACGGTCCTAAAAATTAGACTATCTGGACTAACTTTTAATGTCGCTTTAGAAATGACAAAAAAATAAAGTCTAGAAGTTCCCACACACCCTTTCCATGGATTACAACCTAGCTGCCCTGAAGGTGTTGTCCTCCCAGCTAGCCCACGCCCACCTGACCACCACCACCCCTCCCTCGTTGACCCTCTTTGGGATCCTCTTCCAGCGCGTCTGGCTCCAGGGCGTCCTCGTCTCCGCCTCCGCCGAGGGGGGCCGCTTCCTCCTCGACGACGGCGCCGGCATTGTAGAGCTCTACCTCTCCAACGAATCCCATCCCCACAACTGGATTACTGGTTGGTACCCCCCCCCCCCCCCCCCCCCCCCCTACTTTTTCTACTATATATATTACTCTTCTTCCTCTCTCATGATATTCCCCTTCTTTTCACTTCTTTACCTTCTTCTTTTTTCCTTTCTTTTGTAGGGATGTATGTTATGGTTGTGGGCATGTTTGTTCCCCCAGCCGCCGACGCAGGCTTTCCTCTCGTCAAGGTACATTACTCTATTTTCTTCATTTTGGGTTAAATCGAACATCCCATTTGAGTCTCGAACTTCTATTTTGCGGCCCATTTGAGTCTCGAAATGAATGGCACTCTTGGTTGCGTTTAGCACCAAATGGAGCCCCCTCATGAAACGTAACTGCAATCCAAGCTGGCCCGTAGTCATCTAGGGAGTACATGCACTACAAAAATCCGTGTCCGTGCCGGTGTTGAGTCGTGTTGCACACATGTTGGACATCGCTATAGATATTCCAAGATACGCTAGGACCAGTGTTTTAAAAAAACACTAGGCATTTCTATGCGAGCTGCCTTGTCTCATTGTGCGGTAGAAGAAAAACGTTACCTGAACAGCTTCTCAAATTTTCTTTTTATAATACCTTTTGTCACTTTTGTAGCTCATGTTATGCTATCCAAATCTACTCTATGTTCCAAAAAACTCATCAAACTTTGAGTTTTTAGACAAAAAACTACATAACAGAGTAAAAAATAATAGTACCAAATTATCAATAGAAAACAACAAAGTAACTTAACAATATTACAAAATAGTCTATGAAACACAACATTAAGTTTAAAAATAATAACATCACACATACGTCATTATGATAGAAGACAAATTGTTCAAATGAAAAAACAAATATAAGATAATCAACGAGTCAATGTTCTACATTCCTAAATGACTTAACGAATTATTCTTCTTCCTACTCTATCATCCATCGTTCATCTTCATTATAAGAGAGAAATTATCATCAATATCATCATCGAAAATGAAATCTTCGTCTTAATTGATTGATATATTTTGTTCATCAATATTCTCCTCCTTTTTCTTTTTTGATTTATGTCTAAGTAACTAATAGTGTTAAAAGCTTTAAAAAAAGTCTATTTTGGCCCTTAAGACTTAAGGGTGCAACTTTAAAAACCAATAAAACCAAAAAAGTCCATAAAACTTATGAAGAAACCCAATCAAAGCCCAAAAATCTGCATAAAACATCCAACACACCTAAGCTTGTGTCTAGGCTCGCCTAATTACCCATTCACCTAATTTTGCATTTGACGTCTTTCTCGTCTAGGCGTCGCCTAGATAAAATATCTCGCATGCCTTCAAATTAGGCGGTGAAATATCGTCTCTCGTCTTTTCAATGCCTAGACATACCTGGTGACGCCTTTAACAACAATGACTAGGACGCTTCAAAATCTGACCTGCATCGGTGTTGCTGTCTATCTCCTGTCTGTTATACTTTTGAGTTAGTAAGCAAGAAGCTTGCTTAGTACCTACCTTCTTTATTCAAGCAAGGATGTCCTTCAAGGGGTTATGATCAGTTGTTGTCACAATTTTTCTCCTAAAGTTTATCTCTGGTCCTCCTGATCTAGTAAAATTGATGGCATTTCCCTATTTGTTGACTGGGGCCAAGGATCTCTATTAGAAGCTTGACTAAGATACACTGACAACTTTCTTTGATATTGTGGCTGGCCCTGTACTACTGCCTGATGCATCGCATTCCAAGGCACATGGCACTTTGATATCAGCCATGGCTATAATTGGTGGTTGAACCAAAGCAAATCAATCCATAAGTATGCCAGATTCTCTTCCAAACCTGTCATAAATTTCCAATAAAATTAAAATCTGATTGATGAATAGGTCAGTATTTGTGGAGTGGACCAAAGTCCTCTTTAATTTGGATGATAGAAATAAGCCAGCCAATTCTTCCGTGTCTATTTCTTTTCTACCGACTAAAACCAGTGGTAGGGTCACAATTTTGAGCTGATTTCTTTTTTCTTTTCCTGAGATAAAGCCAGTTATCAATGATTGCCTTTGTCTTGGGCTACTAGCACCAAGACCCCTCCCATTTAATTATTGCTCGGGTTGGAATTCCAACCGACACCCGTTCCTCCTCTCCCTTACTAGTGTAACCACTAGGCCACCCTCTTGGTGGTAATTTTGAGCTGAATTGAACACAGCGGACCTACTTTACGGGTATCTAATAGTAAAATGAGTGTTTTTCCTAAAGAACTACGCCAACATTCTCATGTCTACCAAAATGTAAAGCTAAATATGAAGACCAAGGTAAAGGCTTTACATTGTACTAGTAACGTGCACGTGCATTGCACGCACGTAAAAAACATGCGTAAAAATGTTGAAATTTTTTATATATGAATTTATTATAAATAATGACATCCCTAGGAATTGAGCTCAAGCAATCAAGGAAAATTTCTCCTACCTTAACCACTTGAGTTAGAGTTGTTTAGTTGTATGTAAATCATATTAGGTAGTTAAATAATTAGTTAATTTTTTAACATAATTAATGGAGTATTTACAAACGGCTTAGACGGCTCAATTTTGAACCGTTTTCAAGCCACATTATATAAGTAGAGATTAGCCTGCAGTTGTATGAGATTCTCCTCTCACTAGTCGATCCTTGAAGGTTTCACCCATCAGCCCCTAACCCATTTGTCTGGATTGCCCACCATATTCATGGCCATAGATTTCCAACCACATTCATTTTCTAGTCCAAGGAAAGCATCCAGTCCTGCAACTCATTTATCTTTTGCTCACTGCTGATAGATCTTGGCCAAGTTCTTATTGAATTTCCTAAGGTGGTCGTCATCTTCAAATGACCCTGCTGTTGGGTGAGTAGGCCCTGTTACCCCCCGATTTCTTAGGTCCACGGAGGGTTGTAGCTTAAGTTTTGTGGCACCATGCTTTCAATGGCTGGAACTTCTGGTACACAATGAATCAGTGTCGTGAAGAGAGAAAATGAGTCGAGGAATTTTATTACTATGGTGAATTGGGGTTCCAGTTAGGAGTCTGGAACCTTTTGAAAGTTATTCCAATAAAAACAAGTCAATAATTCACTTTGACACGTTCTCGTTCATGAACGCTTAGAGCCCCTTTCCCATCAATATGTATTCCCAACTGTGGACCACTCGGTCTAATATGGCATTTCCCACAGGAACATCCATATGGCATTTCCCACAGGAACATCCACAAAAGATCAGTGCGCTTGACAAGACTCCTTTAATAGCAATATCACTACCATAGACAACAATAGCAACATTCTCATTCTCAAGATTCAAGGCTATTCTTTTCACACTGCTGACAAATTCCAAGAAAATTCTTTCACAACCCTCATGAAACTAAGTTCAGTTGAAGCCACCTTCAATTATAATCTCTCAAGCTCTATGGAGCCTCAAGGGGAGTGTGGTTCAGTAGTGCAAATGACAAGGTTCTTGTTGGGAATCACACACGCCAGGCAAAGTACAATTCAAAGAGCCAAATTGAAACATTCCCAGTTCTGCGACTAATGTGATATAGGCTTATTTTGCATTATTTGATAACATAATGGAGTAATGGAGGTAAAATGTAGGACTTATTTATGTATCCTTATTTTTCTCAATAGCCTGTTGTGAAAGTTGACTGTTCATGGAGAATTAGTTGATGCTAAAGGTGGTTATTTAGTTAGCATATTTCTTGGCCTTCTCTCCTTTGAAATAAGAAGACTCTAAATTCTAATAGCTTGATCCAACTTGGAGTAGAGTGCTTGAAGGCTTCATTGATGAGCTCAAGAAATTAATGTTTGCATCATTGGATGGAACTTATAGATGACTTCTCAAATAAGAAAGTGATACTGGCCTAAGCTTTCAAAGCATAATTAAGGTTACTACAACATAGTGGTCGATATTGTATTAGTTTCTGTATTAGTTTCTGCTCTTTACATGAGCAATTTACTGTGTACTGCAGAAACTATTCTTTTACTTATATGAAATGAACAATTAGTAATGTTAGTGTCATGGACTACATAAAGCATGCATTATGGATGAAGATACAATAAATGCTCTATAAGTCATTGTAAATTCTTGTAAAAAAATGTATTAATTATTTAAAGTTATATTCTTGTATGAACTTGCACCTTTTTAGTCCGCAAAATATTATAATAGCACAATAGCTAATATGCTAAGAAAATATTAAGTAAAATGCAAAATAGTTGCTTGTGACCTGTGATGACCTCTCTTCCCTATTCATGTTCTTGGTATCCTTGTTTGGTCATCTATTATCCTAGTCAACTTTTTAAAATTGGAGGGACAACACTATTTTATGGCAGCAATTTTTTTGGAAAAATATCTGTAGTTTTACTTTTGAAGCAAATAACTCTTACCGAAACAAACTGTTGAATGATGTAATAAAACCACGTGTTGCCCTCTGATTTATCTCCAATCCAAAGTTTAATTTGTCTTTATGTTAACTATTTTCTTTTATCCAATAAAACCACGTGTTGCTCTTTTTTTTTTTTTTTTTTATCCACAAGACATTTATGTCCAGGTTCCAAATGCAGGTGCACAAGATTGTTGATCTCTCATCAAGCCCTGACCGTGAGGCAATGTGGCATCTTGAAGTCATTGAGGCTTATAAATTGTTCTACCTACCATCACTCCAGTGACATTTCAGCTCACCAGCTGCACCTGTCTAACATATGGCAGTGTCCTTATGGCATTCACTTTTTATGATTTGCTTTGGTTCCATCATTAGTTTAGTTATGATGTCTTTATTCAAGCTGCTTCATCAACTCCCCGGAGAACCAACAATGCAAATTTCAAAGCAGTTATTGCCTTCTGGTCTTCTGTTGTCAGCCAAAGTGCCAGACTTTTATTTGTTGCGATTCAATATGGCATAAATTTTCAACAAATTCATAGAAGTGGCATGGGCATGCTTCATATTGTCGAGAATTGGAAATTAATTTGGTGAAAATGGTATGATAATGCTCAACAGCTTCAACACTCTTTTGTACAATCCGTTTTAGGCCAAGACTATTGGTACAATTTTTTTTGCCACAGAATTGGTACAGTTTGAAAATCCAAGGGAGAGCTTGTGCTGTTCATGTATTGTGGAAGTGGTGTTTGAAGGGTCACTGTAACTAGACTTCAATCAATCTGAAGTCTTTCTTATATTGAGCCTTTTCCAATTGAGATGTATGTTTCCACTAATCTTCCAGTATGCTAATCTCAATCTCTGCTATTTTATGGTATCGTGTGTGTGTGTGTGTGTGTGTGTGTGTGGCATCATTATTATCAAATAACTTTGTGGAATTCCATTTGAAAGTCATCTTTACGAACGGTATGCCTCTGCTAACGTAATGATGGAAGCAAGTTCTCTTGTGTTGGTCCTATCACAATAATTTCTTGCTGAGCAAATCCTATTAATGCTACTAGCCAATGGATGTGATTATTGGATCATCAGTAAAAGTTTTAGTTATGACCACTTAATTAATTGGTGAATGAACCATTTTTCTTAGTGACAGTGCATGAATGTGCCAGAAAATATTTTCCTCGCAATATTGCCTGGCACTAGCTTATTCTTGGAAGGATTTTCAAACTGCTGGAAAAGTCAGAAAATTGGGTTGAGTGATTTCAACGAAGTCTGATATTGAGAAATAATACTGTATTGTAATCGTACAACTACGGATACCATTTTGTTAAGGGCATTTTGAAAGGGAAAACCTTGACAACCGAAGTCTAGGGAGAAAGGACAAGTGGCAAAACAGTGCTATGTTGATTCAGAGAGATTCATTTGTTTGTAAGTTTGATCATAGTAGGTCCTTTTGATATATTGCTTCGGTATCCCACTTTCAGATATAGAGATCCCCTGGCTGGTATCAGATGTGTTGGGAGCAAGCATGCAAGTAAAACTGAGTGATGTTTGGACTTTTAGTGTTCAAATTGATGAGTATATGACAAAAACCCATTTGAATTGACACGAAGAGTTTACTGGTGACTACTCATATCTATGAGACAGCTACACATGACATACTGGTAATTACTTAAGCTTGAGACCCAAGTTGGGTAAGGCTATAAATATCACGGCCCAACTAAAGCTGTAAAATCATAGTTATCAAGCTGCCACAATGGTTTAGAAACAAGTTCGTGTGATCCATCGAGAGGCAATGGATAATATGCATATCATCCACAAGGCTCCCTCTATGCAGTGCTCGATCATGAGAAGACTCAATATATGTGATATTCCACTCATAGCGGTGTCATTATATTGCTATAGATATCGGTTTACTGGCTCAAGTAACACTACAAAAATACACTGTTTTAGTGACGGAATTATCCGTCGCTAAAATACAATTTTTCGTCGGTATTTGAACGTCGCTACGGATTTTTCGTCGCTAATGTGTCGCTCAAGCGACGGAATGAGCGACATAATTTCAGCGACGTATTAGTGACGGATAATTTTCGTCGCTAAACTTTCTGACTACTTACAGACATAATAGCGACGGATTATGTAAGCCCAAAAGTGACGGATTAGCGACGGATTTTAGCGACGGACCCTGATACATGTTTGGTACATTTGTGTGTCTCAGACGTTTTAGCGACGAAATTATCCGTCGCTAGGTAATCGCTGACCTAAAATCTGTCGCTGATCTTAGATTTTTCAGATTTTTCGTCGCTAGTATGTCGCTAGTCCGTTACTAAAGGTAATATTATTCCCAGAAATTAATTTCTGTTGAGCATATACATGTTATACATTCATCAATTTTTACACAAATAAATTCAACACAAGTAAATTACACACAAACTATGAAAACTCACACAAACATGTCCAAATGTTATATATACAATGAACTAATAAAGTAGAGTAATCCAAACATACCACAAACTCAAAAAATACAACGGTGGAGGCGGAGGCAGTGTCATACAATTCAAGTCCAAAAATACGACGGTGTTATACAATTCCACAAAGTCAAATAAATACAATCAAGTCAAATAAATACAATTAAGTCAAAAAAATACAACCAACTCAAAAAAATATCACAAACTCAAAAATCTATCAAGTCGACGGTGGAGACGGAGGTGGCGACGGTTGTCGGCTAGCCATGTACTGCGCCACAACCATAGCGATGATATTCTGTAGATCATCGGGAGCAACGGCAGATGGAGCAGTGGCAGGAGCCGTTGAAGGAGATGGAGGACCCATCGATGCCGTCGGAGGAGCTGGAGCCGTCGGAGTAGCTGGAGGAGACGTCGTAGTAGCCATCGGGAAAACATGTGCTGGAGCATCATGCGTGTCTATCAACTGTCGGACCAGCCCATGTAGCTTATGCACAGTCATCGTGAGCTGCTCCAGAGACATCGCACCAGAAGGAACGCCGGAGCCGGGCACTGATGGAACTGGAGTAGCCGTCGGAGGAGCTCTAGAAAGAACTGATGGTTGGGATGCCAACGATCCGGTACCGTACACGCTGTCACCTTTCTCTCTCCCGACAGCTTGTACCCACCAATCGTTTCTCTCAGTCGGCGTACTGCTCTCAGCGCCCCCCTCTAACGTCTCATACGTCTCATATATTTATTTATATAAATAGATTTAGAGTTAAGAATTTTAGAGTTATATGTGCTATATTTAATTTTGGTTAGAGTATTATATTAGATACTATATATCATATTATATTATATAATTTAACCAAGGTTCAAAGTATCAGAACCGGAATCGGTATTGGACCATTCCTTAACTCTAAACCTATTTGAGTTTTAGTAATTTTGAAATTGAATGAAATAGTAATCACCCTTATCTATTAATTTACATGCGATATATAAGTTTTTCTCTTTTATATGCTTTACAATCTTAATATAATATAATATAACTTCATAAACCATTAGAATGGATAAAAAATCAACCTAGAAACTAGAAAATATCATAGTTTGATTGTTTGACCTAGTTTGACTGTTTTGACCTAGAAACCTAGAATCTAATTAAATTATAAAAATAATCTAATTAAATTGACAAAATTTATAAAGATAACTTACATATGCTTTGACGGCCCTTTCATCTTCGAGCTTTCCATCCTTCTTTCTTTTCTAGATCCGCTAGAAAATTGCTGGAAAATCGACGGTCTTGGGATCTTTTCCGTCTCTAACGACCTCGTCGCACTGTAAAAATTAAGCAATTAATAAATAAGCAAAAAAAATTAGAATTATAAAAAATTGATCTAGCAGAAATTTTAATACTAACCATCCGTCGAAAATGCTCGACGGTCGGAATAGATCCACCAGTATGGAGACCACCCTTAGCACGGGCAGCCCTCGCCTTCTCACACTTGGCGTTGTAGGCCGGGGTGTCCATCTTCTTCTTCATCTGCTCCCAGTACTCCGCCTTCAGCCACTCCTTGCGATGATCCTGTCCAAGTAACGCCAGCGCCTTCTGGTTATTTATCATATCTCTCAACCTCTTGCTGGCGACGGTCTTGTAGCACTTTCGGATATCACTATCTCTATGATCCGGCCACCAGTACAACCTCTGCAAATTAGAAAAATATTTTGTATCATTATAATCAAAAAAATTATATATTATTATAAATAAAATTTATATACATATTCCGAGCTTCTCCAGCCAAGCGAAAATCGTTGATGGTCCACATGAGAGAGCTCTCATCTGAAAGTTCTGTTCCTTCGATATATCATATGTTCGAACACCGAATTGCCACAATTGTTTTAACTCATCCACCAACGGTTGCAAGTAGATATCAATGTTCTTCTTTGAATTTTTTGGACCGGATATGATAAATGTCAAGAACATGTAAGGAGTCTTCATGCACATACACGGTGGTAGATTGTAAGGAGTCAAAATCATCGGCCAACAAGAGTATTGAGATCTCGATTGTCCGAAAGGAGTGAATCCATCAGAACATAAACCCAACCGAACATTCTTGGGCTCCATAGCATATTCATAATGACACAAATCAAAATGCTTCCATGCCTCTCCATCGGAAGGATGAGATAATTCGTCTTCATCCATCTTTCGTTCCTTGCTATGCCATATCATGTGTTGTGTTATATTTGCGGACATATACATCCTCTGCAGCCTCTTTGTGATTGGTAAAAATTGCATGTACTTGTAGGAACGCAACCTTGCTCGGGCAGTTGACTTTTCTTTGCCCTGAATTGGCTTGTACCGGTCTGCATGATAGAAAATACATTTATCTTTATCATTGTTCTCCTTGTAGTACAACATGCAACCATTTCAATAACAATCTATCTTTTCATATCTTAATCCGAGTTTTCGTATCATCATCTTCGACTTGTAGAAGTTATCAGGCAACTCTTTCGATCCTTTTGGCAATAACTCTCTAACAAATTGAATTATCCGGTCGTAACATTCCTGCGGCAAGTTAAAATCAAACTTTAGGTTCAACAGCCGCATCACCACCGATATGACAGAATGGGAATCACAACTCGGGTATAACGGAGTATCGGCATTCTTGAACATATCATAGAATTTTTTTGCATCAGGATTAGGATCCTCCGGATCAAAACTTGGATCGGCCGGATCAAATACCAACTCAGCGCCAGGTTTTTGGTCGATATTCAAAGTTATCTCCAAGAGTGGACTCTTCTACCTCCGTATTGAAGAAGGAATGATGATATTACGAAAATAAATGTTCTCCTTGAGCCGTCCACTTTTTGTAGTTCGGTACGAAACCCTTCTTATAGAGATGCTCCCCCACGAGATCCACCTCTTTGAATTGTATATTGTGATATTTGACACAAGGATACTTGATGAGCCTCATATCCATAAAATAAGGTTGACTACTGGCGTATTTGAGAAATTTCTCAACACCCGTCATGAAATCATCTGTCAAACCAATCATACTCTCATGTCGCCTATTGTACATCCATAATCGGTCAACTAAGTATCGACTCATTGATTCTGCATGTACCATATATTCTAACAATATGGATTAGATACAAGATGAGTTAGGATATTTGCTAAAGGATTAGTTAGTAGGATATTTAATGAAGAAGTCTCATAAAGAACTAAATGAGCTATTGGAAAGACCATATTTGAGCATTTCTTCATGTTTTACAAGTATCCAAAACCATAATTCTTCGACACTCATCCGAATATGGTTGATACATGACATAGCATAGTAAGGTTGGAACTACTAATTACTATTCATATTAGTATCCTGAAATAATAATCGATACTCATAGTAATAGTCCGATACCGATTCCAATACAAAGATCAATACTCTAAAATGTTAATAATTTATTATAGGTTAAATTAGTGATAACCGTATCGATTTTAGGGCCAATGAATAAATCGATACCGATACAAATTTTTGAACGTCACATATTCTATTTCCGATATTCCAAGATACGCTCAAGCCTATGTATTAAGAATTACGTACGTCTAAGGATACATTTATAATTCAAAATAATTATATATATAATATTCAATTTGTCAATCTTCTTCTAAGTTAATTATAGACACATACAATACATATTACCATTTTCGTGTCCTAATACTCGTGTCAATTTATCTATAATTTTTTTGATACGTGTGTCTGTGCTATAAATCGGTACGAAATTCTTCTTGTAGAGATGCTCCCTCACGAGATCGACCTCTTTGAATGGTATATTATGACATTTGACACAAGGGCACTTGATGAGCCTCACATCCATGAAATAAGGTTAACCACTGGCGTATTTGAAAATTTTCTCAACGTCCGCCCTGAAATCATCTGTCAAACCAATCATATTCTCATGTTGCCGATTGTACATCCACGATCGGTCAACTAAGTATCGACTCATTGCTATCTTTTATATGAATGCTTATGCACGTACCCTATATATTCGAACAATTGGATTATATACAAGTGTCAAAAAAAAAATATAAAGGAGCTATCATAAATAATCTAAATACATATTCTATTCAGATACATACTACATACTTAAATTCTATATAACTAAATGGTAAAAAATTATATTTATCAAATCCTACTGACATATTTCCTTCCCCGAATTAGCATGTAGTGGCAAGGGTCTAAAAGCATATAGTAAGGTTGTAAAACATATGAAAGAGAAAAACTTATCTAACGATATATAAATTAATTAATCAACAAGGGTTACTACGTACTATTGAGTTAAACTTACTAATAGTTATTTGTTTCCATTACCAAAAAAATGGATACATTGAGTTAAACTTATATGAACATAACATAGTTTGCAGTATCGGTGATACCGATCCGATATAGACCAAAACCCGATATCGACGATTTCAACATTCAAAGTCTCTTTTTCGATCAATTCAAAAAATAAAATTAATGAAATAAAGGCCAATTAGCAAGGGTCTAAACAATAAGGTTGTAAAAGTATGTAATAGAATATTTTCAGTGTATCTGTGTCCATGTTTATGTTCTCGTATCCGTGTCCAGTATCTCTTATCTACGTGTCCAGCACCATAAATTATGTATGCTTAATAATTAACTAAAATACGAATGAGGGTTAGGTTAGAGCTTATCTTCGACGGAGGAGGAAAGGATCTGACAGAGCATGGGCCAGAGAGGGGGGTCAAGGAAGGGCCGGAGGGGGGGGTCGAGGAGAGGGGGGTCGGAGAGGGGGGGGTTCGAGGAGGGGGTGGAGGCAAATAGAGGGGGGCAGGGAGTGGTTCGAGGAGAGGGAAGCTGGAGGGGGTCGAGGATAGAGGGGTTCGAGGAGGGGGTCAAGGAACCGGGGTGGAGGGGTATCGAGGAGAGAGGGAGAGAGAGTATCGAGAGAGAGAGAGAGAGAGAGAGAGAGAGAGAGAATGGGGAGAAATAAAACGTGCTGTAGAATTTTAAGTTTTCGCAGCGACGGATATTTTCATCGCTATTCCGTCGTTAACGTAACATTGATGGATTAGCGACGGCTTGTTGACAAAAAATAATATAATTTATTTACATAAATAAATTAGTCATAATTTTGTCGAAAGTTCGTCGCTGACTCAGCGATAAATTATTTTTTGTCGCTGAGATTTGTCGCTATTTAACAGTATTTTTGTAGTGTAAGAGGAAAGTCTTAAGTAAGAACTCTCTTGTTGTAACAAGAAAACGATTCATCATAGGTGTATGGTCTAGACTTCACTTTCTGATTCAGTCACGATTAATAATGAATCCATAGAGAAATTGAGATATGCTTTGCTTCTAAGAATAGAGTTTATGATCACTAGAATTATAGTTACATAAAATCTATATGTCCTTAGTAAGAGAATAATATTGTTTAAGTTATATATTGTTTGTAATAATTGTTGCCATGCTTCTTAATGAAAGTTTTAATGATTGCATATAATCCTTATGAAGGTTGTGAAAAGCGCTAGGCTCTAGTCGGACAGGCACCCGCCGCCTAGCGCCTAGTCCTTCTAGTGCCTAGTCCGCCTAAGCGGACGCCTAGATCTAGGAGGTTAAAAAAATACTGAAATTTGTAAAATAAAAAAAAACCATAAAATCCTATAACATGCATAGTCGGGCATTAGAAGGGGTAGGGGGACTGGGCAAGCGGGCACCAAGCACCTAGGCGACCGCCTTTTAGAACATAGCTCATTATCGTATGTTGTTAAGTTGTTGTTATACTTGTTAAAGAAAGATAAAATGATTTCATAGACTCCTTATCGTATGGTTAAATTTTGTATGGTTAAATTGATGCTATACTTGTTAAAGAAAGATAAAATAATTTCATAGACTCCTTATCGTATATTGTTAAAAAGAGAAGAGTTGTATTATTAAATTATTGACTATTGATAGAGTTAAAGAATTATATATATTGTTGCATAGGAAGAATGAAAATTTTAGCCTTGAAATGTGTGTTGTATATAGAAATATGAATATAAAACAAAATAGTTAAATGAAAGTGTTGTCCTGAGAAAGTATATTTGTGTGAAATAAATGAAGAACATGGCATGATCATCAGAATAAAAGAAAGGAAGAACAGAACTACGGCTATATGGTTAAAAAGAAAGACTAAATATTTACATGTTATTTAGTTGTTGCATAGTAATATTTTATCTGATAGAAGTTACATTCATACATTGATCTTTGACAATTTGTACACAAGGTTTAGTCTTTCGAATGATTTTTGGGGCACCAGAATCGTATCGACATATGAGTGATAGAACATCCTGAGGCTTGTACACCCTCACGATCATAGGGGTGTCATGTCTATTAGAGAGATGTACTTGTATGTCCTAACTTTTAATTATGGGGAGTCACTAGTTAGGTCGCATGCTAAGGATAATATTTTTGTTGGCCTAACAATTTGATGCAGAGACAGACATAAAAATTATATAAATTATATATACAAATTGTAAGACCCCTCACAATTTTTTTCATTTATTTATAATTAAAAAAATTAATTTAATTTTCTTTTAACAAATATATTTTAATGATGACAATTACGGTTTAAATTTTTTATTATTATTTTTGTCTTAGTTGCTAAATTTTTGGAAAGTAGATATCATTGTATTTGTATCATTGTAAGGAGGAATTCTGATTTAAGTTATTTAAAATTTTATAAAAATTTAGTTTCTTTAAAGAATAATTATGTATTATTACATTATATATTTTTATTTTATAATTATTGACTAAGCATCGTGCTTTTGCTCTAATCCTCTAGCCAGTGCCAAATTCCCATTTATTGGCCAGCTGAGCCCAACCAGTTATAAACGTAGATTGGGTGATGCCAAGTCCATGGGCCTTCTCTCTTGTTTCCTATCTACTTGGAACCCTAACAACAGCCTATAAATCATACTTATCATTCACATAGTGATATGAGTAGAAGTAGCCGCCAACAACTTCTTTCTCCTTTTCATCTTCATCAACCCCCTTTTTATTTACAAAAATGATCGGTGGCTCGCACAGTACTCGCGAGCCATCGTCAGCCGTCGCATCTCTCTCTCTCAGTCCCTCTTTCCTGCTCCACGTCCGGCAGGCCAGTCGCCACGTCCACCTGTGTGCCGTTCCCGTCCGTTCCCCCCATCCCCCCTTTCTGCTCCGTGTCCGACCGTCGTGCCACCAGCCGGTGTAAACCCCCTCACCCAAAAATTAGGCCTACTTGGCTTAGAAAGAGAAACTAGGGCTAGTTTGAACCCAATTAGAATTAGAACATTTTATTTTATTTTATTTTTGCAATAATTATGTCACTTAACGTACGTTACCATTGCTTCGATAATTGGAGCATTACACTAGCCATTGTCTTCCTACAAACTTCACACCCTTGTCCTAGACATGATCGCCTTCTGTTCTGACCTCGGTGTAACTTATAATTATACTCTCTTGTGCTATATTTTAGTCGCACAACATTCGTCATAAATATTTATATCTAATTCTAAATAAAAATCAATTTTGTATCTTTGTACATTTCAATCAAAATTGGAGACACAATCTTGACCCACGTACAACCTAAATTATGATAATATTCTACTCTGAGCCCTCTATGTCCATGACACTTGTGTCCCACCTAATTTATTTTCATGTACTTCTAATTAATTCCAGAACACCTTGCGCATTAATTTTAATTAAATTAATCCAATTTCTATCTTTGTACAATTTTCCAATTGTTGGGCGCTTTTATGCAAAAATATATTAAGGTGTTCACACCATTGGATAATACACGAAGAAACCCATTTTTTCCCTTCATACAATTTTTTTTATAATTTTCGGAATGTGCAACGCGCAACATCGCCCCCTCATTTAAACCTAGCCCTTGAATTTTAAATAATGCAATTATAGCCCTCCAACATCCCCATATAAAGCCAAGGTCCACCCCAAGGAGATGTTGACCAAGCCCAAACTCTAGGTCAAATATCAAACCCTTTTTCTACATATAAATATAATATTTTCTTACTTTTCCCTATTTCACAAAACCAAAATCCAAACCAAATTTTAGCCGACTTCTCTTTCTTCCCATCTTATTGTTCACCGTCCCCCTCCTTGAACCTGTCGACCCGCCGGAGTTCAGCCTTGCTGGAGCAGCCTCGTCACCACTAGCACCCCATCGCCTCACCATTCTCTGCATCCCGCTAAAATCGATAACTCGACCATACCCGCCTCCACGTCGAGCAGCAATCTGCTGCCAACCCGTCGGACCTCGTCGACGACCACTGCATGACGCCGCCTGCACCAAGCAGCTATCCACTACGTCGACGATAGTCGAAGACCCCCGTCTGAACGCTGCTATCCACCTGAACACCGGAGACCACTGAAGTCGACCAAAAAAGCCCGATGCACCTAGTTGAACCGCCTCGCAGCATTGGTCGTCGACCTCTCCACGACGAGCCATCGCCACTGCTGCCATCACCTCCCTCTCAACACTCGACCTTCGCCGGACCTCATGACCCCCGCTGTCCACCCACGGCCGACTTAGCCTCCTCCTCATCTTCCCCGGATGACCACCGAGCCTCGCTTGTGCCTCCTCCGGCCACCCCGTTCTCCCCTCTTCCCTGTCTTCCTCCTTCCTGAACTCCTCCTCCTCCTCGACCACAGTCTCCTCCTCCTTGGCCGGACCTCCCCCTGGCTGGATCTGCATCACCCTATAATTATCCTCATAATCATCACCATCATCCATTTATCAACATCACCACCATTAATATAAAACCATCACCATTATCATCTCATTAACACCCCATCACCATCATCATCATCCATATCATCATCCTTGTTATCACAATCGTCCCAATCATCATCCTCGTCATCACCATCACCCCTATCATCATCCTCATTATCACCATCATCCTAATCATCATCCACGTTATCACCATCACCCCTATCATCATCCTCATCATCACCATCATCCCAATCACCATCCTCGTCAACACCATCACCCCACCATCATCCATATCATCACCATTGTCATTATTTTTATCATTATTACCATCATCATCACCATTATAATCATTATCACCTTAACCCTAATTAACATCATCACCCTCGTCATTATCCTCAATATCGATATCGTTGTCGTCATCGTGGACTCGTCACCCTCGTCGTAGACAACCTGTAGCAGTCATCCCCGATTCCCGTGCCCGTGCACGCTGACCCCGAGGATCTATTGGATTATTCTACGCGACTTCTGGAGCAGGATATTGGGACTACATAGCTTCTTGCCAGGCAAGTATACCTTGCCAAATTATTTACAGTATTTTGCATGCTTATTATATTTTTGTATATTTATTGCATATGTAGTTTCTTTCAGTTATTACTATATATTAGATATGTTGACACACATACTTGACACTTAGTATCATAGAGGATAATCAGTAGGCTTATGGACTATAACTACTCTGATAAACCGTACTAACTAGCACGCACTATAGTAGTCGTGTTCGATGGTCGCTACCCCCGTGGTATATCGATTGATGGTGTCACGAGAGTCGCTACCCCCGCGGTATATCGGCTGATGATGTTCCTGACGTGTGTGTGAGTTGTGAGATTAGATAGAGTAGCCTACCCTGTCCATACGTCAAAAAGTTGTCCTTATTTGCATTCATATAGATTATTTTGTATAGCGTACTTATATATTTTTAAATATTATGCATGTTTACTGTATTCAATTGGCTTGCTTCTATGTATCTTGTTATGTCCCTCTGAGGACCTAGTCCCTTGCCAGGTATAGACGACCATGAGTATCCGCAGGAGTACGGACCCAGACCTGACGTATTACTTTCTGTCGAGGAGACCTTACCCACTGAGCATCATTGATTACCTCTAGCGATGGATCCTTTAGCTGACACTCTTATATCATCACCTTATTTTATATTGGTGATTTACTCTTCTCTCTTATTTTAGTTTGATATAGTCATTGGTAGTGGATTTGTCTCCACCCGACTATCATTTATGGATTATTCAGACTCTTTATTCTAGTTTAGTTATATTCCTTTCTGTGACTTGTTGTGTGGATGAGATTAGTATTTTTGTGACTTGTGAAAATATAGATACCACTTGTGAGTTTTATTCATATTACAGCGTACGTGTGTATTATGGTATCCATATATTGGAGTTGCCATATACACATGGCTGACATGCTTACGTGTTCCTAGTCCTATATATTTTGGGACTGGGGCGTAACATGTTTTTGTGGTGCCCATGCAGGTCGAGAGCATATTATCTCGGTTACATTACTGTACCGAGCAAGCCTGCAATTAGGACTAGAGTATAGGATCTCATCCACAATGGACTATAACTCATCTTTCTTCCAATCTGTTCTATCTAAATAAACATATCCTGCTTGATTCCTATGCTTCCCAAATAGTTCCTTGAGTATAGCCTTTTCCTAGAACATAGGAACCCTTGTTGTTAGAATAATAATTAGGGTAACACACCTACTGAGAATATAACTAGAATATAGACACATCACTAAGTTTAGGATACCTAATGAACCCTAGCACCCATATCTATAAATTAGATGACCATTATCTCTTGAAATATTTATGAAGGACTTGAGAGTGGTGTAGACACTACTAGAGTTAATTAGAAATTTAACCATATTGTTTGACCCTAGTATTGAGGGACCACTAGAAATCCAAGGTTGAATATTGGGACAAAACCTAACTTTTATAGTGAGATAGTATTATAAAACTATACATTTAAATTCTTGTCTTGATATTAGCAGACAGTACCCTAGGAAGCCAAGAGGAATAAAATAATATTTTCCTAGATCATACCTTGAACACAGAGATTAGCATACCACCCTTTCTTAGGAAACCATGATATTATCTAGAGTCTTTCTATTTAAATTTAAATCTTGTTCCTCTGAAAACCTAGCGCTCGCTATTTGTGCGACGACTAATTATGTTCTTCTTTTCTTTCGACTCGTGCCACCTAACCCTTCCATTCTTAATATTAACTCTTTTGTTCTATGAGTACTATGATTAAGATCTAAGATGACCATTATCTATGGAGTTTTATAATAGGATACCCTAAAAAGTACCAATATCTTTTCTCGTAAACCCTAACAGAAGTTTTTACTGTATCCTTAAGATAGTAAAATATTAGTTAATTATTATAAGTTGGATATTATGCTTCATAACATAGTATCACATAGTCCTCTTGACCCATTGATGAAGTATAACTGAATGACACCAACTATAGACTTTCATAAGAAGATAGTATTTATTCAGACTGTAGAAATTAGAGGCCCATACCCCTATTTGGTCGACTAGCAACTTAGACAATGAGCTAGTATGACAACTGTAGAGACTGTAGAGACTTACCTTCTTGTGAACTTGAATTATTTTGCACCTTCTTTTCATCATAATCCAGCGTATTTATATTTTCTGTACTACCTTGACTTATGCCGCTATTATAGTCTAATTTTGCAAGCTTATTCTTTTATCGAGCTTGTTCATGACATATGTATTATTGGGTATACATACTAATATATTTTAGAATCAGTGTATTATGGTCTGATCAACCATAGTGCGCTTGGTTTGCCCCTCGCATGACTACTTACGTGGATTGAGATAAAATTTACTTAGCTTCTTAGACGAATGTACTTGTCCTCTAGACATGTCTGAGCGTATCGTATCGGTTACATAACTGTACTGATACGAGCATAAGAATAAAAAATTACCAAATAGGATTTTAATCCATAACTGCCTTAACAATTCTCATTTGAATTCTTTAAACGCCTTGACCTCCATACTTCCATTCTATCACCCCCCCCCCCCCCCCTTGAACTCTTTATTATTGTTTTTCATCTTTCCTTATTTCAGAAAGACGAAATCTCATGCTTGGTATAAGTTGATACACATAGAGTACTAGATATACCCTATAGGCTAATCACATGACTTGGTGACTCTCTTTTATAATTGATTAAGAACATATCATAGGTAATATGTTTAGTGTTAAAAATTTGAGGATTGAATAACATGATTAAATAATTAGAGAAATATTTTCTTAGATGTATAGCCTTAGGTGATAGATAGGTAAATTCTAAGTTGGGTAGAAATCGTATTTGTTAAAACTTAAGGTAAATTCTTTTAGACTGTGACCAAGTGAGATTAGATAGAGAGAAACCATGCCTTATTTTAATTTCGATGACGACATTATTTTAAGTTGGGTAGATTGTAAACTTTCTCACCCAAAATTTAGGCCTACTTGGCTTAGAAAGAGAAACTAGGGCTAGTTTGAACCCAATTAGAATTAGAACATTTTATTTTATTTTATTTTTGCAATAATTATGTCACTTAACGTACATTACCGTTGCTTCAATAATTGGAGCACTACACTAGCCACTGTCTTCCTACAAACTTTACACCCTTGTCCTAGACATGACCGCCTTCTGTTTTGACCTTGGTATAACTTATAATTATACTCTCTTGTACTACATTTTAGTCGCACAACATTCGTCGCATACGTTTATATTTAATTCTAAATAAAAATCAATTTTGTACCTTTGTGCGTTCCAATCGAAATTGGAGACACAATCTTGACCCGTTTCGTACAACCTAAATTATGATAATATTCTACTCTAAGCCCTCTATGTCCATGATACTTGTGTTCCACCTAATTTTATCCCCATGTACTTCTAATTAACTCCAGAACACCTTGTGCATTAATTTTAATTAAATTAATCCAAATTCTATTTTTGTGCAATTTTCTAATTGTTTGGCGCTTTTATGCAAAAATGCATTAAGGTGTCCACACCATTGGATAATACACGAAGAAATCCATTTTTTCCTTCATACGAATTTTTTTATAATTTTTGGAATGTGCAACGCGCAACTTCGTCCCCTCATTTAAACATAGCCCTTGCATTTTAAACAATACAATTATAGCCTTCCAACATACCCATGTAAAGCCAAGCCTAAACCCTAGGTCAAACATCAAACCCTATTTTCTATATATAAATATAATATTTCCTTACTTTTCCCTATTTCACAAAATTAAAACCCAAACCAAATTTCAGCCGACTTCTCTTCCTTCCCATCTTACTGTTCACCGTCCCCCTCCTTGAACCCGTCGACCCGCCGGAGTTCAGCCTCGCCGAAGCAGCCTCGTCACCACCAGTACCCCACCGCCTCACCGTTCTCTTCATCCCGCTAAAATCGACAACTCGCCCATACCCGCCTCCACGTCGAGCAGCAAACCGCTGCCAACCCGCCGGACCTCGTCGACGACCACTGCACGACGCCGCCAGCACCAAGCCACTGTCCACCGCGTCGACGACAGTCGAAGACCCCCACCTGAACGATGATGTCCACCTGAACACCGGAGACCACTGAAGTCGACCGAAAAAGCCCGCTGTACCTCGCTGAACCGCCTCGCAGCACTGGCCGTCGACCTCTCCACGACGAGTCGTCGGCACTGCTGCCATCACCTCCCTCGCAACACTCGACCTTCGTCGGACCTCATGACCCCCGTTGTCTGCCCACGACCGACTTAGCCTCCTCCTCATCTTCCCCGGACGACCATCGAGCCTCGCTTGTGCCTCCTCCGGCCACCCCGTTCTTCCCTCTTCCCTGTCTTCCTCCTTCCTGAACTCCTCCTCCTCCTCAACCACAGTCTCCTCCTCCTTGGCCGGACCTCCCCCTGGCCGAAGCTGCATCACCCCATCATTATCCTTATCATCATCACCCCATCATCACCATCATCTATTTATCAACATCACCACCATTAATATAAACACCATCACCATCATCATCTTATTAACACCCCATCACCATCATCATCATCATCCACATTATCATCCTCGTCATCACCATTATCCCAATCATCATCCTCGTCATCACCATCACCCCTATCATCATCCTCATTATCACCATTATCTCAATCATCATCCTCGTCATCACCATCACCCCTATCATCATCTTCATCATCACCATCATCCCAATCACCATTCTCGTCATCACCATCTCCCCATCATTATCCACATCATCACCATTGTCATCATTTCCATCATTACTACCATCATCATCACCATTGTAATTATTATCACCTTAACCCTAATCAACATCATCACCCTCGTCATCATCCTCAACATCGATATCATTGTCGTCATCGTAGACCCGTCACACTCGCCGTAGACAACTGTAGCAGTCACCCCCAACTCTCGTGCCTGTGCACGCTGACCCTGATGATCTATTGGATTATTCTATGTGACTTCCGGAGCAGGATATTGGGACTACATAGCTTCTTGCCAGACAAGTATACCTTGCCAAATTATTTACAGGATTTTGCATGCTTATTATATTTCTGTATATTTATTGCATGTGTAGTTTTTTTCAGTCATTACTATATATTAGATATGTTGACACATACACTTGACACTTAGTATCATAGAGGATAATCGGTAGGCGTATGGGCTATAACCACTCTGATAAACCATAGTAACTAGCACGTACTATGGTAGTCTTGTCCGATGGTCGCTACCCCCGCGATATGTCGATTGATGGTGTCACAAGGGTCGCTACCCCTGCGGTATGTCGGCTGATGATGTTCCTGACGTGTGTGTGAGTTGTGAGATTAGATAGAGTAGCCTACCCTACCCATACGTCAAAAAGTTGTCCTCATTTACATTCATATAGATTGTCTTGTACAGCATACTTATATATTTTTAAATATTATGCATGTTTACTGTATTCAATTGGCTTGCTTCTATGTATCTTATTATGTCTCTCTGAGGATCTGGTCCCTTGCCAGGTATAGACGACCATGAGTATCCGCAGGAGTACGGACCCAGACCTGACGCATTATTTTCTGTCGAGGAGACCTTACCCACTGAGCATCATTGATTACCTCTAGCGATGGATCTTTTAGCTGACACTTTTATATCATCATCTTATTTTATATTGGTGATTTACTCTTCTCTCTTATTTTAGTTTGATATAGTCATTGGTAGTGGATTTGTCTCCACCTGACTATCATTGATGGATTATTCAGACTATTTATTCTAGTTTAGTTATATTCCTTTCTGTGACTTGTTGTGTGGATGAGATTAGTATTTCTGTGACTTGTGATAATATATATACCACTTTTGAGTTTTATTCATATTACAGCATACGTGTGTATTATGGTGTCCATATATTGGAGTTGCCATATACACCCGGCTGACATGCTTACGTGTTCCTAATCCTATGTATTTTGGGATTGGGGTGTGACAGTCGGACCACTGTTTGTGAGCACTGTGCATGCAATAACGTGAGCAGTGCAGCATAATTATTTTATTAAACCACAACACCATCGTCCTTCTCATCTACTTCTTCCTCTCCATTGCCTACCCTTGTTCGAGTGCCGATCGTGACTCCTCCCGGCGGCTATTCAACTGTACTGCAACGCTAGTCTTGCCCTTCAAATACAGCCATGTGGCCACCAAATTTACAACCCTTCTCCTTGGGGGACTCGCCATCCTCATAATCTCCTCGAACGACTGTCGACGCACCGAGCTCACCACCCCGACTACTTCGACAATGACCAAGCAGTCGGGCAACTATATGTCGCCCTCCGCCTACATGTCGTCGTGACTCTACTCGAGTTCAAGCTATCGCAATGTCGAGGCCTTGTCAACACAGCACTTCGACCAACAAAATCTACGGTGCTGACCCCCTCCCACTCGAGGACCCCAGCTCAAACAACACATTCTTCTAAGTAAGCTTCCCTCTTTGTTTCATATATAGGTAGTAGGTAAAGAATATCATGGCATGACTCTTGGGCTGGCATTGGTCCAGGGCGGACATGACGACCGTTCAGGGGGTCCATGGACAATAAGGAAAAAAAATTGTTTAAATATATAAATAATTTTGTACCAAAAATAAAACTAATATTTACCAATAACATTTCTTATCACAAAGCAATTATAATATTGTTGTTATTACATTAGACTTACATGAGGTTCCTAGTTCAAATTTAGGTGAAGATATATTTTTTATTTAATTTTGTTTCATTTTTTTTACATTATGTATGAACTTTCATTTTAAAAAATTTCCCCGAACCCTGTGAGCTCAAGACCGGCCCTCCTCTTCACGTATGGTAATAGGAAGTATAAGTAGTAAACAATGGATTGTTTCCCTCCATAATGTACAGTTTGTTGGAGTGGGTGGGTTCCCAACCTATATAAAAATACTCTGGAGTAGGATTGAGTATTTCTACATATAATATGAATACCTCAATTTATTTGGATTAAATATTCCTAAATGTAATAGAAATATCTCAATAGATTTGGATTGAATATTTCTACATATAATAGGAATATGTCAATAGATTTGGATTGGATATTCCTATCTATAATAAGAATACTAGTTGTGGGTTTGAGGCTATATACAGGTGTCTCCTGGCCCTAAAATATATCTCTCTAAAAAAAGGTATAGCAACAAGGAGAGAAAATGAGGCAAGAATGCCATTACAACATTGGAGAGGAGAAAGAAGGATTGGAGGCCGTTTCGAATAAGGAAATTAGTTTCGGGTATTTCTCGTTGTCTTTCTTCTTCGTGGTTATAATATATTTTTTGTTCCAAAAGAGTTGTGGTGATCCGTTTGGATCGGTAAGAAGTTAGTAAGGAGTCTATATATTTCTTATTCCATTAGTGGAGGCTTTTCAGGGTTTGACTCTGATCATCCCGTAGTTTTTCCCGCAAGAATTTTTCACGTTAAAAATCTCTGTGTCTACGATTTATGTTTGGTATTTTTTGGTTTGTGTATTTTGCTCGGTTCTCTCGCAGGTACTCTATAGTTTGGAGAACGATTTCTGTACTTTCATTCCCAATAAAGTGGTATCAGATCCAACTTCTAAAATTTCAGAAGGGTATCAGGAGTTGACAAGCAAACCACAGAGGAGAGATGGACGTGAAGCCGGTGTGCATGGTAAACCTGAACGGTACCAACTATCATTACTGGAGGGGCAAGATGAAGGATTTGCTATTTGTCAAGAAGTTTCATCTGCCGGTATTTACTTCTGAGAGGCCAGTGACAAATTCAGAGAGGACTAGAATTTCGAGCATATACAGGTGTATGGATATATCAGGCAGTTCATTGATGAGAACATATACAACCATATTGCCAGTATTGATCACGCGAGGACACCGTGGGATAAGCTGGAATCTTTATATATGAAGAAGACATGAGTAAATAAATTATTCCTGATCCGGATAATGATGGATCTGCGGTACAAAGATGGAGGGCATCTATTACGGATTACTTGAGTGAGTTCCAGGGCATGGTTGACCAGCTATCCTCGATTAGAGTCAAGTTCAATGACGAGGTTCAGGAACTATGGTTGCTGTGTATATTGCCAGACTCATGGGAGACTATACGAGTGTCTATGATCACATCTGCTCTGGAAGGCGTGGTCAATCTGGAGTTTGCCAAGGGCAGGGTACTGAATGAAGGGATGCAGAGATATTCTCAGGGTACTTCATCCATATCCCACTAAGAGGCGCTTATTTCAGAGATTCACGGAAGGGGTAAAAGCAGGAGTCCAGACGGTGGCAGAGACAAAAGCAGGAGAAGGTCCAAGGGTCAGTACGAGGACTCGGAGTATTACTATTATGGCAAGAAGGGCCACATCAAGTAGAACTATTTTGCTTGGAAGAGAGAGAAGAAGGGTGACAAGGGAAAGCAAAGTGAGAACACTATATCGACGGCCTCGACACATAGAGGCGACGTAATTATTGTAGGTGATAAGGTAGTTATGAACCTCGCATGCGATGATAACTCTTGGTTGGTGGACTCAGGTACTTTAGCGCACGTATCTCATAACAGGACACTATTTGCTACATACACAACAGGCGACTATAGAGTGTTGAAGATGGGCAATAGAGATGTGTCGAATGCGGTTGCCATCGGAGATGTGCATTAGAGGACAAAGACAGGTGCAGTTCTTGTTCTCAAAGATGTCCGTCATGTCCCTGATATCTGTTTTAACCTGGTATCGGTTGAAAGGTTGGATGATGAGGGTTTTTTCAGTCTCTTCGAAAATAATCAGTGGAAGCTTTTTAGAGGTTCGATGGTGATTGCTAGAAGAAGCAAGAGGTCAGGACTCTACTATATGGAAGGAAGTGCACAGGGGGCACAGGAGATTAATGCAGCTACTGATGCGTCTACTGAGTTATGGCGCAGGCGGCTCAACCATATCAACAAGAAGGGGATAAGCTACTTGGTGAACATGAAGGTGATTTCAGGGCTAAAGTCTATAAAATTGGAGAAGTACACACACTGTTTAGCTGGAAAGCAAAATAGGATATCTTTCCAAAGTTACCCAAGTTCAAGGAAGCCGACGTTGCTCGAGTTGATTCACTCGGATGTCTACGGTCCTATGAAGGCAAAATCCATTGGTGGTACTTCTTATTTTGTAACATTTATTGATGACTGTTCCATGAAGGTTTGGGTCTATACCTTAAAGACCAAGGATCAGGTATTGCCCACTTTCAAGGAGTTTCAGGCCTCTGTTGAAAGGGAGATGAGCAAGAAGCTACTTTGTGTTTGGTCGAACAATGGCGATGAGTATATCGGTCCTTTTGATGCTTATTACAGAGAGCAAGGGATACGATACCAGAAGACTCCACCAAAGACACCGCAGCTCAACGGTGTATCGGAGCGGATGAATATGACGCTAATGGAGAGGGTACGGTGTTTGTTGTAAGAAAAAAACTTGTCAGATAGCTACTGGGGTAAGGCACTTTACACAACTGCTTATGTTATTAATCTATCTTCTAGTGCTCCTTTGCAGGATGATGTGCCTGATAAAGTATGGTACGACAAAGAGCCAGCATACAATCACCTGTGAGTGTTTGGTTGTAAGGCCTTCATGCATGTACCGAAGGACGAGAGATCCAAATTTGAGCCAAAGACGAGGCGGTGCATCTTTGTCGGCTACGGTCGAGATGAGTTTGGCTATGGAATTTACGATCCAGTGGAAAGAAAGCTCTACAGAAGCAGGGATATGGTATTCGTCGAGGATCAGACCATGACCAACACTCAGGATTCTGAGATGCCTTCTGAGGCTGAGAAATTTTCTGAGTTAGAGTTATTTTGCTTCGAGCAGTTTCCAGAGGACATCACAGAGGATCCATTTATGGGAAAGACAGTACATGGAGTTGCCCCCAACCTTGATCATCAGTCTGCTGATGGTGGTCAGGATGACCCTCAGGAGGATGAGCATGCCGAGGAGGCAGTTTCTGGAGGGGAGGAGACTGTAGATATACAGCCAGCATCAGTGGTTCCGTTGAGAATGAGCGATAGAGAGCATCGACCATCTACGAAATACTCACCGAGTGAGTATGTGCTACTGACTAACGGGGGAGAACCTAAAAATTTTGTAGAGGCTATGGAAGACGAACACAGGCAGGAGTGGATGGAGGCCATGCAGGAGAAGATGAGTTCCTTGGAGACCAACTCTACTTATGATCTGGTACAGTTGCCAAAAGGCAAGAAGGCTTTGAAGAATCGATGGGTATTCAGAGTAAAGCAGACAGATGATGCTACTCGCCCTCGATACAAAATGAGGCTGGTAGTTAAAGGCAACGGTCAGCGGAAAGGCGTAGATTATGATGAGATATTTTCACCAGTCATCAAGAAGTCATCTATACGGGTGGTGCTAGCATTGGAAACCAGTTTTGACTTGGATGTCGAGCAAATGGACGTGAAGACGATATTCCTCTACGGTGATCTTGAGGAGGAGTTGTACATGGAGCAGCTAGAGGAATTCTGTGAGAAGAATAAGTCATATTTGGTCTGCCGGTTGAGGAAGAGTTTGTATGGTCTAAAATAGGCTCCGAGGCAGTGGTACAGGAAGTTTGAGTCATTTATGGGGGAGCATGGCTATGCACGGATGATGTCGGATCATTGTGTCATTGTGAGGTACTTCGTCAAGAATGATTTTATTATTTTATTACTTTATATTGATGACATGCTGTTGGCGGGTCAAAATACCACCAGGATAGTAGAGTTGAAGCACCAACTGGTCGCGGCCTTCTCTATAAAGGATTTGGGTATAGCGAATACTATTCTTGGGATGGAGATCAGCCGAGAGAGAGTCCAAGCGGCTACACTTGTCCCAAAAGAAGTATATTCACCGGGTACTTCAGTATTTTGGGATGGACGGGTCGAAGAAAGTGAGTAACCCCCTTGCGGCTCACTTTAAGTTCATTGAGGAGCAGTGTCCATCTACCGAGGACAAAAAGAAAGATATAGAATGAGTTCAATATGCCTCATCCATGGGGAGTCATATGTATGCTATGGTATGTAGGAGGCTAGACATTGCTCACGCAGTCGGCACAGTTAGCAGGTACACTTTTAATCCTGGAAGGGTACATTGGAGTAGGGTCAAGTGGATACTACGATATCTTCAGGGTACTGCCGAGACTTTTATTTGGTGGTGACGAGCCAAAGCTTATTGGATATATTGACGCTGATATGGATGGAGATGTGGAGATGAGGCGATCAACTTCAGGCTATGTGATGATGTTTGCAGGTGGAGCAGTATCGTGGCAGTCCCGTTTACAGAAGTGTGTTGCCTTATCGACGACAGAGACAGAATACATTACGACGGTGGAGGCTTGCAAGGAGTTGATGTGGATGAAGAAGCTGTTGTAGGAAATTGGGCTAAAATAGAAGATTATGGAACTACGCAAAGAACTCAGGACAAAAGCCACTATTATTGAGAAAGCCATCGCCAATGGTGGGTCTCCAAGTAGGGAGGCGGCACCAAAGGTGAAGTATCCGGAGCCAAAAATCCTTCAGCGGTGCTCGAGATGCAAAAGAAGTAGACAACTTCATATGGAACATCGAGCGGTACCTTAAGGCGATTCGCGTCGAAGACAAAGCCGATAAGGTAAACACAACGTCCCTTTATTTCACTAACGATGATATGATGTGGTGGCGTCGTAGGTGCCTTAAAAAAGAGAAGGGTTTGTGCTCAATCGAGACTTGGGAGGATCTCAAGAAGGAGATCAAGTCTCAATTCTATCCGAAGAATGTTGAGTTCATGGCCAGGAAGAGCTTGCGTCAACTCAAGCACACCGGGTCGATCAAAGATTATGTGGCAGAGTTCACTCGTTTTATGCTTGCCTTAACCAACATGAGCGAAGACGACCGCCTATTCTTCTTCCTTGATGGTCTGCAACCACAGTCAGAAATTTTGAATAAATTGTCCAGGCTAATAAACTAGATTGATAACTAGAATCATTTAGAGAAATTTCCTGGCTACATGCAATCCCTACATCCCAGCGACACCAGTGGATTTGGATCTCTACATCGTGAGGGACACACTTTCAGCACACTGTCGAGTGTTGCATTACATGTAAGATATCTATATTAGTTAATTATATTATGTATTACGTACATCTGGATGCTCCGAATATACTGCAGGGCATGTGGCTGTATGGAATTTCCAAACTATATATGTTAGTAACTAGGACTGTGGCAATCCTAGTTAGCTAATAAAAGAAAGCCGTAGGACATAATTGGCCGTGATTGCTTGATTTTCAGTCTAGTCTAGTCCCGTCCTGATTTCTTTAACAACTGATCCAGAAATTATAACCTGAGTACTAATTCTAGATATCCTTGTTTAAATACTCCAGAATTGTTTAACTGTTATTTTACCCGCTGTACTTATTTAAATGTTCCTTGTGCTATTTCTTATTGATTTGTCTGCATGCTGGTTTTTAGTTTCTAAGATTGGCTCACTTATGGTACTTGCAGTTTTGGGGTCTGACCCCACTGGTTTTGTATGGCAAGATATCGGAGCAGGACCGTAGGACCTCCCGTACTTTTTGCCTCAAGATGATGAACACCATGAGCACCCGGGGCCATGAGTGGGTTCCTCTTTCATCACCTACTTGATCTTGTATAATTATTCTTTTGAGGCTTTTAGCCTCCGAACACGTATTTAGCTCATATTTTGGAACTTGATATTCTAGCATACGGGCCTACATATAAAGCATATTCTAGACTATAGCTAGAGCTGATCATATAATATTGTACTCTTGCTAGTTCTTCATTGTGTAACTAGCTTCATGATCATCAATGTATATATATCTTGGGATGCCTTACTATTATATGTTGGGTGATCATACATCTTGTAACTCATTGCTTGCTTAAGATTGAGACACCTAGGATTCTTGATCCAGGAATGACTGTTGGTTTGTAGAGCAAACCCTCGCATGTCTAGACAGCCATGACCGTATCTCGGGGTATAAAGTACTCTGGTATACGTAGCTGGCTTTGTCTGCCTCCGCTCTCCAATATTCTTGTTCTGAGGCATGACACACCGGTAATACGTATCGTGTCATAGTTCTTGTGTCCGTGTCACATTCTTGAACATATTACACACACACGTTTATAGACATGAATTATAGGAATTAAATTTCCTAATTCAAAATTAGATCTAAATTTAGAAATAAAATTTGAGAGAGGAAGAGAGGGCTTGCCTTGGGGAGAAATTTGGGAGTAGAGTTTGGTCTTCTTTCTCCAATTTCTCATTCTTCCAAAATTCTTCTCCTCCAACTTCTTCTTTATCTTTTCTTTTTTCTTTTTTGAAACAAAAGAATAATTTTAGGTTTTAGTGGGGAAGGAACATAAAAAGAAGGGAAGAAGATGAAGCGGTGGGGTGCGTTATCGGCAAGGGGAGGACCACCGACGTCCGGTCAGCGACTGCCGACGAACTGCACACCCGTGACAATAACAGCCGCTAGCAGCAGCAGTAGCAGAAATGGGAGAGGAGGGAGATGCAAAAGTGAGGTGGAAGAAGAAGAAGAAGAATAAGAAGATGAGGAGGTGGTGTAAAAATAATGAGCACCAAAGAGATTAGTAGGAAATAAATTTTGGTTCTATATATCTTCATTCAATTGACATGGGCACATATATAAAAAGTTATAAACAAACATGAAAACTGAACTCTGTTACAATAACAAAACTATAACAAAAATTGTTATCTAAATGTGGGATTTAGACTGTTATGATCTCCAAAATATAAGCCTGGCTCTCACTTTGTTATGATCTCCCGATTGTCATCCAATACTCTCCCTCAAGTTGGAGTTGGGATTGAAATATCAAGAACACCCAACTTGCAAAGCAGCCAACGATAAGTATCACCTCCAAGGGATTTGGTAAAAAGGTCAGCCAATTGGTCGCTAGATCGTACGTAGAATAGAGCAAGAACTTGAATCTTTTCTCGAACAGAATGATAGTCAATTTCAATATGTTTGGTTCGTTCGTGGAAGACAAATTTTTTGGCAATGTGAACGGCAGTTTGGCTATCACAATTGACTGGAATTTGCTGTGAATGATTAATACCAAGATCCAAAAGAAGATATTTTAACCATTGCAACTCAGAAGTGAGTGCAACAAGGGAACAATATTCTGCTTCTACAGATGAACGAGAAAATATTGGTTGTTTCTTGGTTTTCCAAGAAATGGGGCTATACCCGAGCATGGTAAAATAACCAATAGTGGAATGATGAGTAGTAGGATATCCAGCCCAATCAGAGTCAGCATATCCAACCAAAGTTAGGGACCTAGATGCAGAAAGGAATAAACATTTACCAATACTACCTTTAAGATAACGAAGAACCCGATTAGCTGCATCAAGATGGGAGGAATATAGAGATTACATAAATTGACTGAGGGTCTTTACAGCATATTGAATATCTGGTCGTGTTACAGTGAGATATAAAAGGTGACCCACGAGTCGGCGATAGATTCCCGAATCAAAAATCGGAGTACCATCCTTTGGTCGTAGACGAAGATGTTGCTCCATGGGAAAATTTGATGATCGAGAACTGGTCATACCAGAATCAGATAATATGTCAAGAGTGTATTTTTGTTAACATAGAAAAATGCCTTGTTTAGATCGAGATACTTTAATACCTAAAAAATACCGAAGGTTGCCAAGGTCTTTTATTGAGAAAGACTGAGCAAGAAATTATTTGATGCCAGAGATAACATCATCATTGTTTCCAGTGATAATAATATCATCGACATATACTAGAACAAAAATAGAAGTCATATTATGAATATAAGTAAAAAGACTATAGTCTGAAATAGATTGATAAAAATTGCAACGGATAAGAGTTGTGGAGAATTTGGAGAACCATTGACGAGAAGCATGTTTAAGGCTATATATATATTTATTTAATTTGCATACACGAGTCTCCCCCTTACGAAAGAATTTGGGAGGAAGTTTCATGTAAACTTCTTCATTGAGATCGCCTTGAAGAAATGCGTTATTGACATCAAGTTGGTGTAGTGACCAATTTCTAATGGCAGCAATAGAAAGAAGAAGGCGGGCGACAACTAGTTTAGCCATTAGTGCAAAGGTATCATGATAATCGATTCCTTCAACTTGAGTATATCCTTTTGCTACTAAACGAGCTTTATATCTCTCTATAGAACCATCAGACCGATATTTAATTTTGTATACCCATTTACAACTAATGGGTGATTTTTCTTTAGGAAGTGAACAAGAAGACCAAGTGTTGTTTAATTCAAGAGCCTGAATTTCTTTGGCCATGACATCACGCCATTCGACAGATTTTATGGCTTTAGAATAAGATATAGGTTCTTGATTTTCAATGATATTAGTTAGAAAGGCACGGTATGAATGGCTTAGATGGGACCCAAAAAAATTTGCTAGTGGAAAAGCAGTTGAGAAAGAAATATGATTACAAATGTAATCCTTTAGATGACCAAGTGGGCGATGAATTCATTGAGGATGATTATTAATGATAGAAACATATGCCATTGAAGAAAAATTCTCATAAATAGATGTTGAACTAGTTTGCTGAGAAGGTTTGGGAATAGGCACTGTAGAAACATAGGGAGAATCAGCCAAAAGACTAAAATTACTAGAAGAAACTTCAGTAGGAACAGTCGGTGGTGGAGTGTAGACAAAAGTTCCATCGTCGTCGATTGGAGTAATGGTAATTGATTTTTTTTATGATGGAGATGAAAGATCATGATATGAAAAAATTGACTCATGAAATGTAACATCGCGTGAAACATAAATTTGATGAGTTTTGATATCATATATGTGATATCCCTTTTGACCATATGGATAACCAACAAAAATACCAGGTTTAGCTCTTTCATCAAATTTAGGTTGAATATTCATATTTTTAGCAAAACATAAACATCCAAAAACTCGAAGAGATGAATATGATGGAACAGTTCCAAGTAAAACTTGATGAGATAATTTGTAGTTAAGGATTGGATTTAAAAGTTTGTTAATAGGAAAGCAGCAGTGGGAATACATTCACCCCAAAAAGAAAGAGAGGTCTGCTTGAAATCGTAGAGCTCTAGCAACATCAAGTAGATGTCGATGCTTACGTTCTACAATACCATTTTATTGAGGGATTGCAACGCAACTACATTGGCGAATAATTCAATTATCATGAAACCATGATTGCATTTGTTTAGAAAGAAATTTAGAACCATTATATGATCAAATAGTTTTAAGTAGAGGAAGAAAAATGTCCCCATACAAGAGTTGATACGAGAAATTTTTGAAATAAATTGACGATTGACTTGGCTAAAAAAATGAATTAGCATGGTGAAAGTTTCAGATTTATGTTTCATTAAATAAATCCAAGTACAACTTGAATAATCATCAACAATAGTTAAAAAGAAACGTGGTCCATTTTTAGAAGGTATAGAAAAAGAACCCCAAATGTCTACATGAATTAATTCAAAACAATGAGAAGAACAAGACGTACTTTGAGAAAAAAAAGAAAGACGTGACTGTTTAGCACGCGGACATGCATCACAAACAAAATTTTTATTTGCAATAATATTCGAAGAATTTTTAACAATAAAATTAAAACGAGACCTAGATGGATGACCAAGGCAAGAATGCCATAGATCAAATTTATTACATTGCTGGAAAGAGAAGGCAGAATTAAAACCAGAATCTGCATCTAGATAAAAAAAATACCATTTTGAGCACTACCCGGTTCAATCTTCTTCTTTGTTGCTCGG